>QRDG01000159.1:22005-259609 GCA_012064385.1 Puccinellia tenuiflora | reverse complement strand
GCTGTTCCGCACTCCGGCATAAATTTCCACGCCAATCGACTTCTATCGGAGTTATGGTGATTGGATTATAAAGCAAAATCATCCGTTTGGAAAGTGACCCGGACATTGATTCCTTGCAGAACGGACTTGAACGGGACATGGGCGACATAGGAAGGCTCCCGAAACAGACGAAGGCGTACACACGACGGACGAAAGCGCAAAGATGACGTACGAACTAAACGGACGAAAACGAACCGTTTTTTTCCACTCACCGGTGGCAGTGGTGCGTAATATGTGATTTCGTGAAAGGGTAAAACAGTAAAAAATTGACGGACGAACCAAAAGGCAACCTACGAACCAAAGAAGGCTTATTGCCTTTATTATTAGGTATAGATATGTTCCTTTTAAAATTCTACTGGGAGCGTCGCTAGGGCAGCCGACCCCAATATTGTGGCAACATGTGTCGACGTTCCCAATAGCCCATCCATCATACTTTTCGGACCACCTATTGGGAGAGTTGATGGTGGCATAGATACGATACAAGAGAGGAATATTGATGAGATGTTCGGAAAATCCCTCTTCACAGGGGGTGACATTTTGGAATTCAGGAGTATATGCTCCTGATTTTAAAATATTTTCTAAACGCATTTTAAAATGTCAAAAAAAAGTTGGAGGGAAAATGTCGCGCATACATCTTGACATTGTATGTGCTCACAAATTTGTTTCACAGAAAACTAACATTTCTTGTCTCGTGTGTAAAAAGATAAAATTCGGTGCTAAAAAATGCTTTTCAGGATTTTTCTTTTACATCTTCTTTTACATAGGTAACAAAAAAATATAGATTCTGCTGAAATTTGGTCACCTGTTTGTTGGTAAACTTTATGTTTCTGCTGAAATTTGCATCTGAATTGTGTGTCTGTTCTGCATCTATATTGCCTGTTGCTTGTGTTCTGCATCTGTAGTCTGGACTGTATGTCCTGATGTGTATATCATCATGTTCCCAAGTTCTGCATCTCCAGTCTCCAGTCTGGACTGTATATAGTCATGTGAACAACTGTTCTCCAGAGGTCACCTGTTTTTCCAATATGTTATCAATACTATTACCTCAAAAATGGAATCCAATAAGAAATGGAAATTAGCTTGTCATTGCCGGTTTCATGTCACGTATGTCATCGCCGGTCAGTAGCACCACCATGGCAGCTCCCAGCAGCGTTCATGAGTTTTCTTGATCACTTTCTCTTGGCCGAAAACGACTGAAAGAAGGCACAAAAGCAAGGCACAAATCTAAAATTAATGTAGCTCAGTTCAAAATCAAACTTTCAGAATTTTTGGGCTTAAATAAGAGCCAAGATATTCTCACCTGTTTACTCTTTGCTCGGAACCATGTTTCTCTTTTCCATCCAACATCTTAACATTCCCCGATGCCTTCTCTGAAAACCAATTAAACAGAATTGTATCAAAAGACAGCGGCCTGAACTTGTTTCGGAAATCTAAGCAAGGAGATGAGAAACAGGAGATTTTATAATTAATGTGCCACACTCTACTTTGGATCTTATAATTTGCCACACTCTACTTTGGATCTTTATAATTTGTAACACATTACTTCACCTTTGATTATTTGCCACTTATTAGACTGATGTTTGCTAATTTGCCATGTTTCTCCTTTTACAGATTTACTACTCTTTAACTCCGAAATACAGTGTGAAATACAGTACAAATACCTGGCTGGACCAAACCAGGTCGATCTATTGCAAATAATCAAATCATGCATCGGCAGGACAGACCCAGGTCTGGTCGATGGATTGCTGAAGAGGTAGAGGTTGTAGAGGTCACCGTGGAAGCTCATGGCGGCAGCAGCCCGCCACCAAGGTCGTTGTCGTGGAGGCTGAGCTTGCGCAGCATGGTGAGCTGGCCGACCTTGTCCCTTGTCGAAGATCACGCTGACGAGGCCCTTGAAGGGCAGCTAGAGCCTGAAAACCTCCCGCACGCACACTTGACGCCCCTTGGAGGGCAGCTGGAGCCCGAAAACCTTGCCGCACGCGCACTTGACACGCCCGCCCACGTCCCGGAGCACGCGCCCTGCAGGCCCGTGCGGTTCCACCCGTGCAGGAAGCCCCACAGGTCCACCAGCGCCTGCCGAGGCGCCTGCAGCCCTTGCAGGTCTGCCTGCGTGGTGATAAACCACGCCGTCCGATACCTGCCCGCAAGCGTGATGCAAGACGAGCAGCTGGGGCACCTCTTCGTGACCCGACGCTGCATCGGTTGCTGCTCCTCACACCCATTGCCACTAACAGCCAGCTAAGCTCTACCTCTATGACGGAACCTCTACGACAAGCTCTAGGATCTAACCTAAGCCCAACACAATGCAATACAGTTGCAATTTCTCATCGTATCTAGCCTAGCTATCCAGGCGCTGTTTTTTACAAGTTCTTGGGTGGACATCCGAGGCCAACATCTCATGGCTCGAGGAAGTATGGCGTCCATGAAGCCATGCCGTCCTTGAGAGTTGTAGCTGCCGTTCGTGGTTGCTGATCATGGATCAGCCACCCGTGTGGTCCGGCTGCTGCCGCTGTTGGCCCTTCCGCCCAGTTCCTCTGTTTCTCCTCCCCCAGGAGAATGGGAAGGAGAGGAATCAAATCGATCAGATCGACCAAACCTGTTTTTGGATAAATTAGTAAATGTAAGGAAGTCTAATATGTGGCAAATAAAGACCCAAAGTAGAGTGGCAAATTAT
This sequence comes from Puccinellia tenuiflora, assembly GCA_012064385.1. Classification (NCBI taxonomy): domain Eukaryota; kingdom Viridiplantae; phylum Streptophyta; class Magnoliopsida; order Poales; family Poaceae; genus Puccinellia; species Puccinellia tenuiflora. The sequence continues at coordinate 256,896 of QRDG01000159.1, read as the reverse complement.
AAAACCTCCGAAGAGAAACAAAAGAAAATGCATAGAACCCAATATTCATTTATCTGAAAGCCAATGAAACAGAATTGTATTGAAAGATAGCAGCCCGGAGTTATCTCTGAAGTAGAAGAGAAACACAAGAAAATACACAGAACTGAATATGCATTTCCCTGAAAACCAGAGAAAAAAATTGTATCAAAAGATAGCGCCCTGGACTTATCTCTGAAGGAGAAGAGAAACAAAAGAAAATACATAGAACCGAATACGCATTTCTCTGAAAACCCAATGAAACATAATTGTACCAAAAGACAGCAGACTGAACTTAAGAACATACATATAACCGACGCGAGATCCAGATCCAAACCTGACAGATCTGGAGCATAAAAGGGAGGTGTGCACGCTGGTTCGGGCGTACGTGCAAAGTGCCATCGCGTGCATACATGATGCACCGACGACGAGTAAGATGAAATTCAAAGCTGGAACTAAGAAGAATTGCTACCAGCAGCCAAACGACCGCCTACACGAGAGAACCGAGGGTAGGACTGGAGGGAGTTGACAACACCTACCTAGGAAGAACACCATGCAGTTCAAACGGCTCTAGGATCTGGCAAAAAACAAAACAAAAATATTAGGAACGACAGATCGAAGCCTACACAGGCCGGCAATAAACCCCTATTGGACAAGAGCGAGCTCCCTATTGGACGACGAGTAAGATGAAATTCAAAGCTGAAACTAAGATGAATTGCTACCAGCAGCTAAACGACCGCCTACAGGAGAGAACAGAGGGTAGGACTGGAGGGATTTGATACGGAACAACACCTACCCAGGAAGAACACCATGCAAGTTCAAACGGCCCGAGGATCTGGCAAACACAAAACAAAAATATTAGCAAACGACAGATCGAAGCCCGTCAATAATCTCCCTATTGGACAAGAGCGAGCTCGCCCAACAGCCGGAGAGAGAAGGAGGGGGGAGGGTGGGGATACAGATCAAAGTCTCAAGGTAAAACTACAACAGAGAGCGCACGCATGCATGGGTTGACGAAAAAGTTACCCGTAGTCTCTCGTCGCACGCGGTCCGATGAAATCTTAGTGGCCGCCATGGAGGAGAGGAAGGGGATGAGGCTCCCGAGAGGAGGAAGAAGACGGCTCTGACGTCTCGGCAATAAAGGCAATGAATATAAGTAGAGGAGCAGAGCCAACGGCGTGCGTGGTACTAGTAGCCCTAGTCGTCCGTCATACGCCAGCCAAACAAACCCCGATTTGGCTGGGACCTGGCGGAGGAGCTGAAATCTGATCGCGATCGGTGGCCGCCCGTAGGACTTCGCCGAACAAAACTATTTTTTCGAAAACAGTTTATCAGTCGGGATGGCATCACGAGACGATCTCGTGTATTTATTATTATTAATTAATGCATGCTCTGTATTGTATTTTTTTAGGGAAGAAAAAAATGCATGCTCTATATTGTATTTTTTTAGCTGATAAAGCTGTAGCTCCAGTACAGACAGCCTTCATTAAAGGTAGATTTATTTTAGATGGGGTTATTATTCTGCATGAAGCTTTGCATGAGATTGTAAGAAAGAAGAAAAATGTTATTATGTTTAAAGTTGATTTTGAGAAGGCCTACGATAAGATAAATTGGAATTTCTTGCTAGATGTGCTTAAGATGAAAGGTTTTCCTGATAAGTTTATAGACTGGATAAGACAGATAGTGAGTAGTGGTAATATTGCAGTGATGGTAAATGGTCAAATAGGACCTTACTTTAAAACAAAAAAAGGTCTCAGGCAAGGGGATCCTTTGTCCCCAATTCTTTTTGATATTGCTGTAGATGTTTTACAAGTTCTAATCAAAAGGGCGCAAGTTAATGGGCTTTTGAGAGGGGTAGTTCAAAATCTAGTGGATGGAGGGCTTAGCATGTTACAGTATGCAGATGATACAGTTTTTTTTATAGAAGCTAATGAAGCTGATGCTTTGAATTTGAAATACCTTCTTTGTTGCTTTGAACATCTCTCTGGTTTAAAAATTAATTACCATAAGAGTGAAATAGTTTGTTTTGGGGATGCAAAAAATAACAGTGAGAAATTTACAGACATTTTTACTTGTGTAGAAGGAAAGTTGCCTATGAAATATTTAGGAATTCCGGCTCATAACGTTAGATTAAGGAATGTAGATTGGAAGAATGCTGAAGAGAAAATGGAAAAGAAACTAGGTACCTGGCAAGGGCGTTTTTTATCTTATGGGGGGAAGTTAGCTCTCATCCGAGGGAGTTTAAGTAATGTTCCCTTTTATATGATGTCTTTGTTTGAGTTACCGAAAGGAGTAGAGAAAAAAATGGATGTAATTAGAAAAAGACTGTTGTGGAATGGTAATGATAATGAAAACAAATACCATCTAGTTAACTGGGAAACGGTGTGTCAGCCCACTGATCAAGGGGGCCTGGGTGTGGTGGATCTAAGAGTAATGAATATTAGTTTGTTATGTAAGTGGTTATGGAAATTAGAGAATGAAGAAGGTTTGTGGCAAACCCTAGTTCTCAGAAAATATTGTAGTAGGGAGTTGTTAGTGGCAATAAAGAAGAAGTCGGGTCAATCTCATTTTTTTCAGAGTATTCTAGGTGTAAGAGATGTTTTTTATAAGTATATAAGGAAAAAAGTGGGGAATGGTTTGAACACTAGATTCTGGGAGGATCTTTGGATAGGGAATAGTCCTTTTAGCAGTAGATTTGCCAGACTGTATAATTTAGCTTGTAAACCTGGGATAACAGTAGCAAGAGTCTTTTCTGATGGTTGGGGAGGGGTTAGATTCAGGCGTACTTTATCAGGGGAGACGGATGAGATGTGGAAGGAAATCCAGTTAACTTGTAGAGACGTTAGTTTATCTGATAACAGGGACAAGTGTAGATGGTTGTTATCTAGTTCTGGTAAGTTTTCGGTTAAATCTTTATATACTGCAATTAAGATTAATCAGTCAGGTTGCCCTTTTAAGAAACTTTGGTTTATTAAAGTACCAGCAAAGATAAAAGTTTTTCTGTGGCTAGTAACTAAGAGAAGTATCTTGACTCGTGATGTGTTGAAAAACAGAGGCTGGGAGGGGTGTACTAAGTGTCCTTTTTGTAGCAATGAAGAGAGTATAGATCATATTTTCATACACTGTCCTCTTGCCAGATATACTTGGAGTGTGGTGGAGTGTGCTTTTGATATAAAGACTAACTTTAGAACGGTAGAGGACATAGTGGGCTGGGTTTTTTGCTTCCCTAAGAAAATGAGAAATGTCATATCTGTAGGAGTAGCGGCTGTTATGTGGTCTATTTGGAAAACTCGTAATAGTGCTTGCTTTGATAAAGTATTTCCTTATGATCCTAGTTGTGTAGTAGCTAAAGTAGCTCACTGGTTGGACTTTTGGGCTGATTTACAGTGCAGAGGGTACCGAACTCTACAGCGCTCAGGAGCAAAAGCATTGCTGCGGGTGGCAGCTGAGATCTTCAACAAGCGAAGAGGCTGGGCACCACTGACGCTGAGGATAGATTGTTGAACTTGAGGTTTCGAAGAGAAAAAAAGAAGCGTTCTGTGGAAAGGTTTTATGTTTCGGCTTTTAGTTGGCTTATGTCCTGTAAGAAAAAGTAGATTGGAAGGCTTGTATGGTTAATGCTTATGCTTAGGTGACTGGTTGTAGTAAGTGGCCTGGTGTGTGAGGGTGAGAAGACATATCAAAAGACCTTGTTTGTTTATTGGTTTCATTGAGAAATGAAATCGGGAGCTATGCTCCTTTAATCGAAAAAAAAAATATTGTATTCTTATCACCTCGTCCTCAACTTAATTGTACGTGCCGTAACTTATTCTTTATTCATAAATAAGACACGTATTAGCATAAAAACCCTGATTTATTCTAATATTACATGGATTTTCTAGAGCGACAAATGCTCTGAAAGCAAACTTGCAGAAAGTATAGGCACATGATTTACAAAGTCATGTTGTTAACTGCAGTTGCCCGGCCTAGATTTAACGAGGAACGAGATTGCACATTTGACCGAAAGATAAGAATATGGAACTTTTTCCAAGAATTGAAGCAAAAAAAGAAATTCCAAAAACAGAGACAAAGGGATTATGGAACTGAAACCTGTCATCGTTACTAGGGCAGTGATGAGGAGTTATTTTTGTGAGAAGGTGATTCCTGCTATTACGGCTGTGTGGCCTGAAGATAACAAAATTCTCTTCACAACAAGATAATTCTACGACACATGTTCTTCCTGATGATATTTTTTTCAAAAATCTATAGGAGAATTAGGCCTAGATATCATGTTGATCCAGCAGCCTCCAAATTCACCTGACATGAATGTCCTGGATCTATGTTTTTCAGCTCTATCCATTCTTTGACACTTGAAAGTGCACCTACGACTCTACAGGATCTGATACTTTATGTTGAAGATATTACGAGGCCTTATGTGGTACCCCAAATGAATAATAGCCATTAATTTTCGTGCATCTAATGGCTGTTAACAATTCATACTAGTCGTAAAAGTGTGACCAGTTAGAATCGTACTGTTTTTTTTTTTTTAGAATGTTAGAATCGTATTGCTGACCCGTGAAAACAAAATCTGCAGCCCAGAAAAAAGATCGTAGATGGGCCCGAGCCAGGACCATAGATGGGCTCCGGCCCAAGACTAATAAATCTACTCGTTGTCGTTCCCAAGTCGAGACCTGGGAAATGCTGGGTTGCAAACCCTAAAATCCTAAATCGTGCTCCTGCTTTACGCATCCTCCCGACGAAGACGGCGTCTACCCCGTGACGTGGCCGCCGTATCACCCCTGTCTCACGTCTTCCGCTACTCCAGCTGCCGGTACTGTGGGGCATCGGCGGCGTGCAAGGCAGTCGTTGGCCGGGTGCAAGCGGCGGGCGACATGGCGGGGGAGCTGTTTGCTGCGCGCAGTTTGAGGGTCGTCGGGGTCGCTGGCTTCATGCGGGAACGTGGGTGACTGGGCGCTTAGGGGCATCAATCGATGGGGGCGCCGGGAAATGATGAACAAGTGGGTGGCGGAGAAGAAGTACGGCGGGCGTTTCAATTTCATCAATTAGCACTTCAACCATCTTCCGAACATGTGGTGAATTTCAGTTAACAGGTTATGGTTTATTCTTATGTGTCCAATTCAGTTAACAAGTGAACTAAGATACAAATTTGAGGGTTTAGTATGAAGGATTGGATTCACCAAACATCCATTACTCAAACCAAATAGTTGGTGACTGTGATTTGTAGCATCTTTTTTTACGTATTAATTAGTTGGAGCTTGTCTCGTTGGCTTAAGCTAGGAGTTTTTTTCAAAATCATGTGATCTAATGCAATGATCAAGATTATCCTATACTATCTAATGCAGATCTATAATCATGTGATAGAAAATGGAGCTTAACCATCTTAAAATAATTTTTTCGTGAAAACGCAAAAGACTTGCGTTTCGATGCATTGATAGAAAAGAAGGTTTATGTACAAGTCCAACATGGGACAACTCCACACCATACAACTCAACCCGGAAACTAGTCTAGGGGAGGAGCTGGCGAAGACCTCGGGCTTCAACCATCCTAAAATAATCAATAGTCACATTATCAGATCTTAGCCCTGATATTTTGCACTTCATTGTAATGGTTATTAGTTAATATCTTATAATGTGAGACTATTGTTCATCCATAATCATTAGCAGAAAATTACAATCGTCTATGCTTACTCACGTACGGGAGGTGATTTTTATTTTGTATTCATGGACAACATTGTGTAATATTTCATACATTTTTTCATCGAATTACCGTGTTCTAATTTTTATTTGGACAGATGTAACAAGTTTATACAACATGGTATGCAAGATTGCAGTTTGTCATCCCGAGAGGACCTTCTCAACAAGTATGCTGAACAGATGGTCAACTATCGTGCAACGGCTTCAAACAATAGTCTACAAGATGCGTTGGACTCATCCATCTTTGAGGGTCGTCGGGGTCGCTGGCTTCATGCGGGAACGTGGGTGGCTGGGCACTTAGGGGCATCAATCGATGGGGGCGTCGGGAAATGATGAACAAGTGGGTGACAGAGAAGAAGTACGGCGGGCGTTTCAGTTTCATCAATTAGCATTTCAACCATCTACCGAACATGTGGTGAATTTTAGTTAACAGGTTATGGTTTATTCTTATGTGTCCAATTCAGTTAGCAAGTGAACTAAGATACAAATTTGAGGGGTTAGTATGAAGGATTGGATTCACCAAACATCCATTACTCAAACCAAATAGTTGGTGACTGTGATTTGTAGCATCTTTTTTTAAGTACTAATTAGTTGGAGCTTGTCTCGTTGGCTTAAGCTAGGAGTTTTTTTCAAAATCATGTGATCTAATGCAATGATCAAGATTATCCTATACTATCTAATGCAGTTCTATAATCATGTGATAGAAAATGGAGCTTAACCATCTTAAAATAATTTTTTCGTGAAAACGCAAAAGACTTGCGTTTCGATGCATTGATAGAAAAGAAGGTTTATGTACAAGTCCAACATGGGACAACTCCACACCATACAACTCAACCCGGAAACTAGTCTAGGGGAGGAGCTGGCGAAGACCTCGGGCTTCAACCATCCTAAAATAATCAATAGTCACATTATCAGATCTTAGCCCTGATATTTTGTACTTCGTTGTAATGGTTATTAGTTAATATCTTATAATGTGAGACTATTGTTCATCCATAATCATTAGCAGAAAATTACAATCGTCTATGCTTACTCACGTACGGGAGGTGATTTTTATTTTGTATTCATGGACAACATTGTGTAATATTTCATACATTTTTTCATCGAATTACCGTGTTCTAATTTTTATTTGGACATATGTAATTGCAGATTGTCATCTCGAGAGGACCTTCTCAACAAGTATGCTGAACAGATGGTCAACTATCGCGCAACGGCTTCAAACAATAGTCTACAAGATGCGTTGGACTCATCCATCTATCTTCTGAATGAGAAGGAACTGTTTGCTTGCAGGGAGGAGCACATATCTCATGGCACATCACTAGGCAATATAGACATGTAGAAGAGAAATGCAAATATAAGAAATACTCTAAAACTTTTATGATTCATTCGAGTCATGTATGTAGCTCGAATATTAATCCCTACTGTGTAGATATGCAGTAGGGAAATAATATTCATATTGGTGCGATTGGCAATAAAGTGGTCCTTGATGGCTGCATGATTGAGTTGTTTTACTTAACTAATGCATCAGTTGTTTTAATATTTATGACATATTCTCCAAACTTAAGATGCTGCTACCTTTGATATGTTCTTTGGCTCTATCTGAATTTATGATCGGAAGTATACTTTGACTTGGTATTTTCAGGACAGAGCATTCATGATCATTTCTGCACTATTCATGTTCACACAAAATGCTTCGATGACTATTCTGTGAAACAACATGCAATCTGCAAATTAAATCTCGTTGCAGTTTGATGCATCTAGATGAACACACACTAGCTTTTTGACTCAATTCACCCTCAGCTTTATTACAATGACAAAAGAATTTCCGATTGAGCAGGCTCAATCAGAACACAACCCGGCAAATTGGAGATTAAAAGTCCCATCTCCCTGAACACCTGATCTCCAACCGAGCACACATTTCATCAATTCGCCAACTGCACGACTACTGGCTGACATTCTGTTTTGAGATGAACAAACTGAAAGTTCTTTTCCTTGGCTAAATTTAGTGCATGCCTGCAGGCTAAAATTTCAGCAATAAAAGGGTGAACTACTACTAAATATTGTCAGCAGCTTGCCACGAGGAAGCGTCCATCGTCGCCCCTTGCTACTGTACCAATTCCGGCAATAGAGTTTGCGAGGTCCAGGGCACCATCCACATCATCCACATTTAATTTTGTCCATCCCCCTTCCGGTCTCTTCCAGTTCTCGCAGACTGCAGCCCTCTTGTACTCCCCTCTGAGGTGGGATCTCGATAGACTTGACCAATTAATCAACTAGTTCCATGGCCCTCCCATGTTGGTACTGAGTATTTTTATGAATCTAGCTGTTTGATCCTGCTCCTCCAGATCAGCCACTGACTGAAATGGCACTCCTGCTACCTGTGAATCACAAACTGAAGCTAGCTATGCACACCTAGAGCTCTCCAAACAAAATCAGCCTCCCTTCAAAGCAAATAACCATATCGATACAAGACAATCACGCAACAGCCAGCGCCCATGGCCGCGGCACGATCCTTACTAGTCCAACATATATAGATGAGCTACTAAGCAGCTGTATGGCTGTATCAGAGATCTATGATACCGAGTTAACAGAAATCCCAGATTTTCCTCATACAACAAGCACCTGGTTTAAAGAAAAAAGAGACATTAAATATTTTGCATACTGATATGATGAAAAAATTGACTAAAAAAGCAATGTGACAGCAAAGCAAAACAAGAAACTTCATCTACAAATAAATGACTCTTCAGCTACAGTTCTCGGAATATAAGAATTGTATGTGCGACATGGAAATGAACTTACTTTCGTCAATTTCATTTTCAAACTAAACTGATCTTCCAACGACGTTTTTGTCTGAATATGCAAAGTGTTAAATTACAAGGTCCTGTCAGCTTACATTGGCAGACGAAAACGGCAAACACCACACGCGGGGGGCGTCATCCATCGCCCGTTGAGTTCACGAAACAGGGTGTAGGCGGCATCGATGTACACGAGAGTGGAAGGATTAACTTTGCTTCCGGGGAGAGGGGCTTGGCGTCGCAGGCCGCGTGCGGCAGATTGTTGGTATTGGAACTGCCTGCGTGCAGATGGGGGGGGGGGCAGGATCCGTGGGTGCGGCGTGCAGCCGGAGCAGGAGAAGTGGGCGGCGGCGCGCTAAAGAGTAGGAGGCGTGGCCGGCACGGCGCAGGAGAGGTGAACACCTGGAAGTGGGCGGTTTCTATTTTTATTTTACGGTTTTGCTAATTCTAAGTCGACTGAGAATTAACTAAATCTCAATCGCCTCCTCAACTGTTGAATTTTACATCGTGATTTTTGCTAGTCTGGAAGTTGCACATGTTTTACAACTGTGTGTAACTGACTAAGATTTAGTTAGTTCTCAGTCATCTTCATAACCGTTAGATTTGTATCGTGATTCGTGCTAGCCTATGAGTTACACATGGTTTGTAAATGTGTGCAACTAACTGAGATTTAACTAAATCTAAGTCAACTGAGAACTAGACACTCACTTTATTTTACAGCTAATCACAACTTGATGGGCCTATTGGGCTTAATCTCTCTCAACCGTTGGATGAAATCATACTGCTCCTCTACCAGGATCAGTAAAAGGTACTGTAGAACTTGCCAATTAATATGTATAATGCGTTGAAACTGGATAGAGTGTTTATAACTCTGCAGTCGTGCACGGTCGAGATTATGAAAGATGAAGGGGTAATGGATACGATATTCCACACATGAGGAAAGAAAGAATGAGAGAGGGAAGTTTACCTATGGCTCTAAGATGTGATGGTGAGTTATTTCAGAAAACTTCGCAGATCATAGCTGCATTTGTGTCAAATGTGCATTGACTTCGTGCAGTGTGTGTTCAAGATGTGTGTGTCTTCAAGATTTAAGATTTCTGGCCTGTACCAAAGCGAAATCCCTTAGGCCTTGTTCGGCTGGAGAGTATCGGCCGGTTTTTGCGTGTAAATTACCGGCCCAACTAAAGACACGAGAAAACACGCGAAAGCTGTTCGGCAGGCCGGGCTCGGCAGGGCTAAGCCCAGGAAAACCGGTCGAACCACGTCGGGTTGGACGGGATTGAAGACGCGAGGGGATACTCGTGTTTCTTCCGTGTCTCGAGCTCTGGCGGCGCGGCGCAGCGCAGCGCCCCACCGTCGCTCGTCCCCTCCACCGTAGCTCGTCCCGTCCGCCGTCGCCGAAGCCTCCCCCGACGCCAAAGACTCCCTCCCTACGCTCCTGGCGCCTCCCTCCCTCACGCCGGCGACGAGTTCTTGGATCCCGCCCCCGCCTCTGCTCCTGATGCCGCCGCAGCTGTCCTTCTCCGTCGCACTTCTTCGGGAATTCAATCAGGTACGCCTTCCCTCCCCTCCCGTACTGATAGTGCAGCAGCACCAGAGCTTGCCGGCGACCTGCTGTAGTGCGGAGGCCGCGGCGGGCCTAGATCAAGGGGTCAGGAAGTGAGAAGACGCGGGTTTGGTCATTGACTCGTTGTATAGATCGAGGGGTGAGGTATCCAGCGAAATTGAGACAAGAAATTTCTAGGGTTTACACGCGAGATGCAATTTCTAGGGTTCTTGTTGATTCCAGCGAGACCCAGTTCTTGGTTGCAAATTTCTCCCCTTGCTGCTGATGGTGATGATCTGATGCGTCCATCTTGATGTATATTGTGGCTATAACTTCGTAATGCTTCTTTGGTGTCGAGCTGTTCTGCAATTTTGGTTTATTCCTTTTTTGAGTGTGCAAGTTAGGTTTCTGATATGTCTGTTCAGTTTTGCTCATTCTCAGTTGGCTGCAATTATTGGTTATATATGCAGTTAGACTGTGATGATAATGGTTGGATGTTGACAGTAAGTTTTACAAAGGTGACTGAGATATAAAAAAACGTAAAACCAAGTTGATGGTAGATAACCCCCATAGAAATTTATTTAGATGTCCAAGTATTGTATGACATTACAAAAAGGCAGCTAGTTCTGTATATTTAGATGTTCTGCAAGTTTTGTGTGTGGCAAGGAAAGGCAAGGAGAAGATGCGTGAGTACTGGGATCTGCAGCGTGAAAGCATGTTCAAGTATACTAGTAAGGATTGGCTGCTTGTTCTTCTTGACAAATGCAACAAGGATGTGTCAGCTAAGACTCTTCTCATTCTCTGGAGGGCCTGGCACCTGAGGTGCAACGCAACTTATGAAGATGGCAAAGAAACTATTCTCAACTCAGCTAACTTCCCGCTAGCCTATACGGCGGTCTGTCACGACCGTGCTTACAGATCATAATTCAGGATACACCTGTCTCGATACAATGTGAGTTTGGGGGAATTTGAATACACGGAACAAGTAGTTTGTAATTGTTCAACCTCTTCTCCAAGCCACCGGGTTCTTCTTATAGCGCTAGTCAGCCAGAAGTGGCGCGTCTCCTTGAGTTGGGCTTGGGCCAAATCCCTTCGGGCCTGGTCCTCTCACGGGCTTGCCGCTAGGCTGGTGCAGGGTCGTGACATGCCCCCCTTCTTGAGAACTGGCTTGCCCCCAAGCCAGTGCTTCCGGGAAGAAGAGACGCAGGGCTGCTGCATCTTCCCAGGATGTCGTCGATGGATTGGCGTCATCCCATGCCACTCGCACTTGCGAGACGGCGACGCCGCCATGCTGGATGACCCGGCTCGCCACCACAGACCCCGGTTGCAGGCACCTATCTGGATCCATCAAAAAGATCATGTTAGCATCGCTGACCTATTGTTGCGGAGGAAGATGGCGCTTCAGCTGGGACACATGGACAACATCCTGAATCTGGCTGCCTTGTGGAAGAGCCAACTTATACGCCACATTGCCAATTCGTGCCAGCACTTTGTAAGGACCATATAATCTGAATGCTAGTTTCTGAGTGTTGTGGCATGCGATCGATGTCTGAATGTAGGGCTGCAACTTCAGATACACAAGGTCATCAACGTTAAACGATCGCTCTGACCTGTGCTTGTCTGCTTGCCGGCGCATGCGGTCCTGGGCACGCAGTAGTTGTTGTTGCAGAAGAGCCATTGTTGTCTCTCGGTCCCGCATGAACGTATCCAGGTCTGCAGAGGAAGTAACAGCAGAATCCGGGATACCAAAATGCCGAGGCACATGTCCATACAACGTCTCAAATGGTGGGCGCTGTAAAGTAGAGTGGAAGGAAGTATTATACCAATACTCCGCTAGCCAATACTCCGCTAGCGGTAGCCATTTCGCCCACTGGGTTGGTGTAGCATGTGTTGAACAGCGCAAGAAGGCTTCGAGACACTGATTTAATCGTTCTGTCTGACCGTTTGTTTGCGGGTAGTAAGTAGAACTCATCATCAGTTGCGTGTCCGTCAATCTGAATAATTCCTGCCAGAGAGCACTTGTGAAAATCTTGTCTCGATCAGAGATGATGCACTGAGGCAAACCATGCAATTTGTATATATTGTCCAGGAACTGTTGTGCCACTTGCAGGGCTGTAAAAGGGTGCTTCAGAGGAAGAAAATGACCATACTTGGTCAGTTTATCAATGACCACCAAGATCACATCAAATCCCTGCGACTTGGGTAGCCCTCCACGAAATCCAAACTCACAGTGTGCCATGGAAAGGGTGGTACGGACAGAGGTTTTAACAAACCAGGAAGCTTAACATGTTCCACCTTTGCTTGCTGGCTGACAGCGCAGGAACTCACATACTATCGGACGTCTTGTTTCAGTCCAGGCCATGCAAACAGGCGTTTCACCCTCTGATAAGTTGCCAGCACACCAGAATGTCCTCCAATTCCACTAGCATGGAGAGACTGTAAAATGTGTTGCTGCGCCACCTTGTTCTGACCCACCCAAATGCGCCCCTTAAATCGAAGAACACCATTGTCCAACGAGTAGCCTTTGTCATTGGTTTTGGTGACACTGAGTTCAGTTAACAAATGTTTAGTTGTTGGATCGTCAGTGTAGTTTGCTGTGAGGACTTGCAGCCAGGTTGGCTCTGCTGCTGAAATGGCTAGCACGGGCTCCCCGTGAGTGCAACGGGAGAGAGCATCCGCTGCCGCATTGGTAATGCCCTTCTTGTACTGTATCTTGTAACTGAGCCCCATGAGCTTCACAAACGCCTTATGTTGCATGCTCGTTGTTAGACGTTGCTCTGTCAGATGCAGTAAACTTCTCTGATCTGTACGAATAGTGAATTCCTGATGCTGTAAGTACGAGCGCCACTTATCAATTGCCAGAAGAATTGCCGAACACTCTTTCTCATACGTGGAAAGTGCCTGATTCTTGGGGCACAATGACTTGCTGAGATATGCAATCGGCTGCTCTTTCTGCATCAAAACCGCTCCAACCCCTGTCTGACAAGCATCAGTTTCAATAACGAAATGCTGTGTAAAATCAGGCACAGCCAGCACTGGAGCACAAGTGAGAGCAGTTTTCAGAGTCTGGAAAGCCGTCTCCGCTGCGGGTGTCCATTGAAATTGGACGCCTTTCTTCAACAATTCAGTAAGAGGACGACTGATTATGCCATAATGCTGAATATACTTGCGATAATATCCTATGAATCCCAGGTACCCCCGCAGCTCCTTCAAATTCCGCGGCCGAGGCCATTTTTTGACTGCTGCAATCTTCTCTGGGTCCGTGGCCACACCACCACCACCTATCACATTCCCTAGATACTCCAATCGCGACTGCGCAAACAAACACTTGGACCTCTTGATTCGCAACGGATTCTGCTGCAGAATTGTGAGCACGTCGCGCAGAAGCTTGAGGTGCGTCTCCAGAGTTGGTGTGTAGATTAAAATGTCATCCATGAAGACCAACACCCCATGGCGCAGGAGCTTGTCAAAAATCAAATTCATTGCACCCGGGAGCGTAGCAGGTGCTCTGGTAAGACCGAAAGGCATCACCAAAAACTCGTAAAGGCCCTGATGCGTGCGAAAGGCTGTTTTATGTTCATCACCGGCCGCCATACGGATCTGATGATACCCAGAACTCAAATCGAGTTTGCTGAACCACTTAGCCCCCACCAGCTCGTCCAACAACTCATCAACCACAGGCAATGGGTGCTTGTTTTTTACTGTAATTGCATTCAACTGACGGTAATCGACGCAGAATCTCCAGGAACCATCCTTCTTGCGAACCAATAACACTGGAGAGGCGAAAGGACTGAAGCTGCGATGAATGGTACCGTGTTCTAGCATCAATTGCACCTATCGCTCAATTTCTGTTTTCTGATGCGGAGCGTATCTATACGGCCGCACATTTACTGGTTGCGCACCTGGCACCAAGGGTACCCTGTGATCACAGTCGCGATGCGGTGGAAGATTGACCGGATCACCAAAGAGTGTATCGAATTCATCCAACACTGCTTGCACTTCAACCGGAACTACAGCGATGTCAGCCACACTGGTTAACGCGTGAATCCCTTGCTCCTGATGAATATGTTTCACCTGCACGCATTCCACAGTTGCTCCCCTGCGCAAGAGGCCATGGAGCTTGGATACAGACACTGGACAGCAATCTTGTCGTCCCTCCTGCACACCCTTCAGACAGATGCGTCTGTTGTTGTGCATGAAACACATCCAACATTTCTTCCAATGTACCCACATTGGACTGTGCGTTTCTAGCCAGTCAGCGCCTAAGATCATGTCATAACACGGCAAAGCCAAAAGGTTGAAATCCTGGGCAAACGAGTGACCCTGACAGAGCCATGGAAATTGTGGCAACACCTGGGAGCTGGTCAGGGGAGCCCCATTGGCTGCCACAAAGCTGGCTGGTGGACAATCGACAGGCTCTTAGGTCAGTTTTGCTGCCAGTTCTGAACTGATGAAAGAAGCATTGGCGCCTGAGTCCACCAAGATCAGCACATGTTGTTTATCCACCATTCCATGTAACCGCATTGTGCGACGTTGTTTCTGAACTGCTGGCGCTGTCATACGGGCCAACAGCATCAGATCATCATCTGTCCCCGATGAACTGTGTGTCGATGACTTGCCATCATCTTCTTCCTGCAAAACCTCTAGTAATTCCTCCACAATGTGCAAGGGTACCTGTGCTGGACATTTGTGAGCTCGGTTCCTCTTTTCACCACAGATGAAGCAGAGACACTTGGACTTGCGGTATGTTCTCAATGCTTTTAGTTTGTCATCCCAGCGAGGAGTGTCCGGTTTCTTAGCTTCATCAACTCGAGTCACCGCCTTGTATTTGTCTGACTGATGTACTGATTTGAACTTGTCGCGGTTCACAGCTCGCATATGCCCACTGGTCTTTTCCGTTTCCAATTCAGTTTCCTGCAAAGTAGCCAGAAGACTCGCAGTGTCGACGTCTTGGGGACAATGCAAAATAACAGCAGTACGAATGTCCGGACGAAGACCAGCTAAATATCGCTCTACGAAGAAAACCTCACTTGTATAAGGATCTTCTGCTAACAACTGGTGCCTAAGAGTGTTAAACTTGGTGGTGTAAGCTTCAACAGTGGTGGTTTGAACTAACAACAACATCTGCCTCATATAGAACGTATGCTTGCTCTTTCCCCAACAATCTATGATAGCATCACATAGATCAGGCCAGTGAAAAAAATTGCGGCGCTTCTGCATGGTCTGCAACCAAAGAGCTGCGTTGCCCACCATGTTCAGGGCCGCAAATTTGACCTTCATGTGCTCCGACACTCCATAAATCTCAAAGTACATCTCACAGTTGTCTAGCCAAATCTGACGATCCTCCCCATCGAACTTGGGAAAATCCATCTTCGGCGTGCTCGTGTAGGAAGTGCGGTGATTACTGTGATGGAACGCGCCCGTGCGCCACGCATCTGGGTCAGGCTCGCGATCGAACAGATGGGAGGCATGAGGCGTACCAGTGGCCGGAGGAGGATCGGGAGGTCGATGGACCCCCACATCCTGCCCCTGTACGAGATTTGCAGCGCCGCACCCGTTTGGCTGGTTGGTGGAGTTGATCCGCATGACGTTTGTGGGCGGCGTGATCGGATCTCCGCTGGTAGCGCGTCGCCCCGCCAAGCCGGCCTCGAGGATGCCGAGACACGCTGTCCTATCCTCCGTGTGAAGGGTGAGGGAGGCCGTGTTCTTCGCGAGGGTCGTCGTCGTCTCGTTCACCGTCTCTATCCACCCGGTGAGCGCCTCCATCTTCGACATGAGTTCGTCGAGCTTGTTGTTGGTGGCCGCACGCTGCTCCTCGACGGTGCTCATGGCGGAGGCGAGTTGCGTCTCCACCGCCGCCGCCTTCTTCCGCGGCGCCAGATCGGAACCAAGCAACGCGATCGAACCGAAAGATAGGATTTACGGTGGCGATTTTGAAACAAAATCACTGCCAACCACAGACGGAATTACAGATCGAGCGTCAGCCGGGGTTCGAATTAGGGCTCTGGATACCAATTGTCACGACCTTGCTTACAGATCATAGGATTCAGGATACACTTCTCTCGATACAATGTGAGTTTTGGGGAATTTGAATACACGGAACAAGTAGTTCGTAATTGTTCAACCTCTTCTCCAAGCCACCGGGTTCTTCTTATAGCGCTGGTCAGCCAGAAGTGGCGCGTCTCCTTGAGTTGGGCTTGGGCCAACTCCCTTCGGGCCTGGTCCTGTCACGGGCTTGCCGTTGGGCTGGTGCAGGGTCGTGACACGGTCCTAGTGTTAAAAAACAAAACAATGCTGAAGGTAAAATACCGGTGAATTTTATGAAATCCAGTAACAGTCCCAATTTTCATGATGAGAACTGGAGCAGATTGTCGGAGGCGGATTGTTGGATCCCACCGAATAATGACACTGTCAAGATAAATGTTGACGCTGCATTCTCCTCCGAATCTGGGAAGGTTGCTATCGACGTGGTAGCCCATAATAGCCGGGACACTGTACTGATGTCGATTTGCCATTTGCAACTGTATTATGGCAGCCGTTAGCTCTGCCATTTGCAACTGTACTGATGTCGAGGAGGCGGAGGCTAGAGCGATCTTGGTTGGGCTGAAGCTGCGGCTTATTTGAACCTAGTTAGTCTGACGCTGGAGTCGGACAGCTCTGTGGCGGAGTCCACCAGTACAAATACAAATGAGTTAATAACACTGGCCATACATAAACTTGTTCACGATGGGCAAAGTCATCCAACAACTTGTAAACTGGGATCACCTGGTACACGAACTCGAAACGTTGTGCAAAATCATGCAAAATCATTCTCATCCTCACATGTGGCCTTGATAATTTTGGGTAAATGCCCCTACATGTTTTTCTCTCACAGACATGATCGCCCAATCCTTTCTCCGATTGATCTCGTCGGCCGGGAACAATGTTGCAGGTACTAGGAGGATAGAGGAGAATCAGTGTCGCTTAATCCGGGACTCCATCCAAGGCATTCAGGCAACGAGCGTGGTTTACGGCGAGGAGCACAATCCCGCCGCGCCGGCGTTGATGAGATCGGGGGCGAGGGCTTGGGAGGGGTCGTTCAAATCGATTAAGCGCAGTGAAGGCATGGCCCTCTCCACCGTTCACAGCGGCTGCAATGTGTCCTCCAGTCGCATGTTGGCAGAAATAACGAGGAGGAGCTCCGAGGTGCCAACCTAGGAAGGAGAGAAGGTAACCGTCGCCCTCAGGGCTGTGGGTGGTGCATCTACCAGGAGATTGCAGAAGCTAAGGGCAACTCCAACGCGCCAACCCATTTGGTCTGTTTCGCTCCATTTCGATCCGTTTGGGTGAAATCCAGGGCCAAACACGTTGATGCAAACGGACTGACGTCCGTTTTTGGTCCGCGCCGACGCAAATCCGATCCAAATTTGAGCCGGTTTTGTGTCTGCGCAGACGCGTCTGGACGCCGCGCGCCCACCGGTGACCCAATCTTTCCCCCTGGCCACTTTCCCCTCCCGCCATCTCCCTGCCTCCCGCCATCCCCCGCCCTCCCTCCATCTCCCGCGAAAACCCCATGGCGACCGGCGGTTCCGACGACGATAGCTCCGTCATGCTCGCCTCGCCCACCACCTCAGCCCCACCGGCCATCGAGGACACCACCGGAGACCCACCAGCCGCCATGAAGCCGAAGAGGCAGAGGAAAGTCCTCACCGATGAGGAGAGGGCAAACGAGACGCACAAGAGGGGCTTGCGGAGGAAGAGGAAGAAGAGCAGGGCCGAGGAGGCGCATGCCGCGGCCCTTGCGGCCGCCGCGACCACCGCCGCCGCAATAGATCCCGAGGCCATCGCCCAGAAGACCATGGGTCTCCTCATGCGAGGGTTCGCGCAACCGGCGCCGCTAGCCATGGGGGGTGCCACGGCCGCCGCGAGCTCTGCCTCTTCAGCACGACCACCTCTCCATTCTCCCGGCGCGTCGGGCTCGCCAACATATGGCTATCTGCCCGGCCACGCCCCCATAGCCGGAGGGTCGAGGTTGTCCACCTCATCGGACATGGCTGATTCCAGGTCCCTTGATCTGAACGCGACCCCTATTGCCGGAGGAAAGCACCCGCGAGCCTTCCGTGCGGAAGATCTCCCCACCCTGCGGAACCTGCTCAACGAAATGACCCCGCTCGCCCCGGATGACCCGATGGGGAGGGGTTCATGACCGACATGATCAATGAGGGTGGCCATGTGATGACTCCCAAGTGCAGGAGATCAATTGTAGTACCTTTCAATGAGAAAAGGTTGTCGAACCCACGAGGAGCTGAAGGTATTGGTTAGAAAGAATGATAAATAAAACAATAAAAGATGCAAGTGTTTTTGGGATTTTTGGTTGTATAAATGCAAAAGAATAAAAATGCTTAAAATAAATAGTAGCAAGTAGAAAGCTCTCAAAGAGAGAGAAAGCCCAATCCTCTATGTGGCTAGAGGACAAACTCAAGTGATGTGTGTCTTATATGTGGAAAACGTTCCCGAGGGCGGCATGGATATCACTAGGCATAGAGATTTATTAAACAACACGTTGCATATCTTGTCAAGTTTTAATCTTCTTGGGGCGGAGCCATAACTAGGCATAGCTAAATAATTAAACTACAACCCCTTATGATGGATCATGTGGCCAATTTAATGACTTGCACAAGAATTATTAAGACATAAAGTCCCACCATAGCATTACACTCTAAGGTCCCCGACACTACTACCCGCATAATATAACTGCATGACTCTGTCTTGGGCTTAGTTG
Source organism: Puccinellia tenuiflora (assembly GCA_012064385.1). NCBI lineage: Eukaryota > Viridiplantae > Streptophyta > Magnoliopsida > Poales > Poaceae > Puccinellia > Puccinellia tenuiflora. The sequence continues at coordinate 238,089 of QRDG01000159.1, read as the reverse complement.
TCCTCCCAAGTCTTCCTCAATTCATTACACTACGTTGTTCTCCTATGAGCCCTTTAAAGGTGAAGTGTTGTGCAGTCGACGTTTGCACAACACCATCATAGAATCACATAAAAGATAAACTCTTGACAAAATACCAACACATGTTATATATAAATCATTGCCAATTCATCCTATGCCCTCAGGAACATATGGGAACTACTCACAACGTGCAAACATGATCATAATCAGTGGCATAAAGGGTACAACACAATATGAAATAAATACTTCACCACCAAATAATGACAAGTACCCAATCACAAACATGAATAGGAGCACTAGCCAATGATCTAGGGTATAGCAACTCTCAAACTATGAGGGGAACAGAGTGGATCACGGAGATGGTGATGGAGATGGTGCTGGTGATGGTGATGACGGTGATGTAGAGGCCTCCTCCCACGCGAAGGAGGAGAGGTGATGATGATGGCGGCGATTTCCCCCCTCTCCGGAGCTCTGGAGCAGCAGGATCTGACCCCCTTCAGAGAGAATCAGGAGCTCCGCCGCCGCTACGGCCTCAGATAATTCGGGGAAAATTAGGGCGTCCCTTTTCGGCCAAGACGAAGGTGTTGGTAAAAATCCCCACGCGAGGAGGTGCTCGAGGGCCTACTTGGTGGGTCCCATGCGGCCAGGTACATGGGCCGCGTGGGCCCACCCCATTTGGCCCTCGTGGCCCTCCTGTCTTCGGTCTTCTTTCCTCCACCCTTCTCGTGATGAAAAACTGGCGTGGTATTTGTCCTTTAATTATTTGAGTCCGCGAAACTCCTGAAACAATAAAAACAAGAAAAGGGGGCATTCTGCCTCCTAGATGTTAAATGCCAAAAATAGGGACTTTGTATGAAAGTCCCATAAATCATCTAAAACATGCAAAACATCGATATAACAATGCAAATAACATACCAATATGATAATATAAGATATAAAAATGATGATATAAAATGCACGTATCAACTCCCCCAAGCTTAAACCTTTACTCGTCCTTGAGTAAATAAGGACATAGATCATTATATGCATCAATGGACTTATGGTTGATAAATAAATACGGGCATTGTATCATCATCATACTCAGTTGCAATGTAAGATTGATGAATTAAAAATCATACACATGAGGGAAACATAAGTAGAAGCTTTAGCAATCACTCTTACTTTTGAAAGCAAATAACCATTGTATGTTGGACAACTGAATCATATTCCTTTTCCTATGCTTTTGCTCTTTATGGCAAGCATTTGAATGATTAAAGTTAAATGTGAAAGCAAATATGAGTAGTGGCCTTGATAAAGTAAAGGTTAGATGTCTCATGCCCCTTGAATACAAGTACCTACACCATGATTACTCAACTTGGGAAACAGAGCAAGTTTAAGTTATCTATCATTGTAAGTAATAATGGTATTATCAAGAGTCTTAAATGGGGTACCTCTTGTCCCATGATATGGATCAAGCCCACATCACAACAACAAGACAAACAAACATAATGACCAACCTCAACACCCTTTTTATTTACCAATTGATATAGCTTTTTATTGCAGGGTGTATCACAGGAAGTTCAAAACAGCATGTAAGTAAATTTCCACCATGAATGATGCATGGCTTAGATTAGCAGCCCAAGTTTCTCTCTACCATTTATACAAACTCATTTAAACTTGCTCTATTTCCACATTATTTCATCATGATAGGCATCCATAAACAAAAGCACATGATATCAACTAAATAAATGATGGAACATGTTGAAAGCTTTGCATGTGACAGCACATATGGGCTAACTCCCAACCTTAAACATTTATCAAGCCACTATCATCATAATACTAGTCACATCATGCTTATTGTTTGATATTTTGATGATATGATTCTACAGTTGTCCAACATACTTAAGTTAATCAAGTCCAAGGTAAGATGTGATTGAAACCTCTAAATATGCCATGCTCATTTGCATGAGTGTTACCCATAAATATCCAAAACAAGAGAACCATGGATGACACCATACTTTAATATTCATTGATAAACCACAAGACAGGGACACATGATAATGCTCTATGAGCTCACACAAGCTTAAACGGAATTGATAACTAACCGATAAAAGCAAAACACACCTCAAATAGATAGATAAAAGAGACTAATAAAGAGAAAGACTAGGTGGAACTCCCCCAAGCTTGACGTTCTGCCCGACTCTCCTTTGCTGCAACTTCCTCCTTCTCGTATTCTTCCTCCCATTCAGCCATCTTCCATGGGAAGGGTCTTCCATCAGGGAAAGATGTAGGTGGATTATTATACCTGAGGGTGGCAGCCGCTGCAATCTTCTTGAAGCGTTCTTCATACTCGCAGTTCTGGTTTTCTACATCCCACATGAAACACTGGATCTTCTCTAACTTGTCGATGACGTACTTGTACCTATCTTCCAGATCTTCAAGTCTCTCCTTGTACTCTTCAACCTTCTTCTCCAACTCCAGGTTCATGAAGTGATGAGCATCAAGGCCACGGTAAACCACAGTCCCATACCTGAAGGTCTTGTCTTCCAACTCGCCCAGTCTTTCCTCCACGGTACCGGTGGTCTTGGGAGTCTTCACCTCCTCCACGAGCATCACCCCTTCCTTGAAGCACACGGTCTTCTGAGGCGCCATAACAGAGTTGAGGTAGTGGTTCACGACACCCTCCTTGGGAGAGCTCTCCCCCTCAAGATTAGATTCGGAGCAAGACATGGCTAAAACCTGGCAGATAGAAACAGGAAGAAACAAAGATCGCTCGAGAACGCTCGGTGCGAGGTTAGATCGTCGGAGTGGGGTATATATTGAGGGTTTTTAGGTCAAGACGGAGCGTTGGGATCGAAAACGAGGCGAAAAAGGTCTCCGAGGTGGAAAAGGAGTGGTCCCACGCGGCCCCTGTACTTGGCCGCATGGGGCCCCCTCTTTCCTCCCTCGGGACTCCGTTTCGTCAAGTTTTCTTTCCCCACACTTTTATTTCCATAAAAAATGACTTCCATAAGATTTCATGTAATTCCGAGAAACTTTCCAATACAAAAGTTACCTTTTATTGATTTGGAGTTGCTGAAACTGCTCGACCCCCTTTTATTATTTCTTCCGGTGTTTGTAAATTCAATGTTTCCAACGTTCCAACGAAGCTTTTTCCTGCAATATAATGTTTAAGACGTTGTCCATTGACCACACGAGGTTTACCTTTCATATCACCGTAAAGACGGATAGCTCCTGAAAGGTACACCTCCTGTATGACTAATGGTCCCTGCCATTTCGAGGCTAGCTTCCCTGCAGAAAACTTGAAACGATAGTTGTATAATAAAACTTGATCTCCTACTTTGAATTCTTTTCTCTTAATCTTCTTGTCATGCCAAATCTTAACTTTCTCTTTAAACATTTTAGCATTTTCATAGGCTTCATTCCTCCATTCATCTAGTAGGTTTAAATCAAGGATTCTTTTCTCTCCTGCAGTCTTAAAGTCAAAGTTCAATTGTTTAATAGCCCATCTAGCTTTATGTTCTAATGTTCTAATTCAACAGGTAAATGACAAGCTTTCTCATAGACCATTTTGTAAGGAGACATTCCTATAGGATTTTTAAATGCAGTTCTATAAGCCCATAATGCATCATTAATTTTAAGTGGCCAGTCAGACCTAGACTTATTCACTGTCTTTTCCAAAATAAGTTTAATTTCCTTATTACTTAATTCAACCTGTCCACTTGTTTGAGGGTGATAAGGAGATGCAATTCTATGGTTAACATCATATTTTGCCAAAGCTTTCCTAAAAACACCATGTATAAAATGAGAGCCACCATCAGTAATTAAAAACCTAGGAACACCAAACCTTGGGAAAATGATGTCCTTAAGCATCTTCATTGCTGTGGCATAATCTGCACTTTTGGTTGGAATTGCCTCCACCCACTTTGTAACATAGTCAACTGCAACCAAAATGTGAGTATGCTTTGTCTTTGAAGCTGGGAAAGTGTAATGCCCTGGGGTTTTCCCCAAATTAGAATTTGCTTGTTTTTCTTTTTGCATCATCATGACATCAGCATCATTCGCATCGCATATTTTTTTGGCAACAAAAATTATTTTTATTAAACCCTATTTTATTTTTCTAAAATTGTCGGAAGATATTTAACCGAGACAGTCGTCTCCGTTTTCAAAATTTAATTGCCAAAATCGTTTTGCAAAATAAAAATGGTTTTGAGAATTGCGAGAGAGTACCCCAGCTAGCTAGGCCCAAAAAGCCCAGCAAAGCAAACCCTAGAGCAAACCCTAATCATTCCCCCTGACAGTTTTGTTTTCCCACCCCCCCAGTGTTTTCCAGCCACCCTCCTCTCGTTCCTTCTTTTTCTGCTCCGGTCCCTCCACCTCACAATCAAGTCCTTTTGCTTTGCATCCAGGTCCCTGGACCCATCCCTTTTCCTCTCCTCTCTTTTCTTCCCTTTCTTCTTCTCTCCCGTGGCTTTCTTCTTCCCCCGCACGCACCACCACACCACCCATTGCCTCCCGCTCGATCCCCTATGTCCCGAGCTCCACCGCGCCTCCCCGGCCGGCCCCTGCTCGCCCTCGTACCCATCCTCCTCTCCTCCCTTGCTCGCCTCCTGCTTCCACCGTCCCGGCCACCTCCCTTCGTTCCTCTTGCGCTACCAGCTCCCGGCCGCCCGCCGCCGTCATCAGCTCCTCCTCCTCTGGCCTGGCCGCACGCCACCGCCACCTCCCTCTTCCTTGCTCCCTCTCTCCTCGGTTATCCATCCACCCCCGCCATCTCCTCCTTCCTCCCCTTCCCCGGTGGCCCCCTCCGGCTCCTCCCTGCACCTCCTACTCCCCATCGGACGGCTCCTCCCCGAGCCACTCCGGCCGTCGCCGCCGGGCCGACCTGCTCCGCCTCCCCGGTCCCCTGCTACCTTGCTCCTCCTCCCGCCCCTGCTCTCTTCCCCTCAGCATCGCCCCGAGCCACTCTGCCTCCTGCGCTCGTGTCTGTCCCCTGGCCGTGCTGCTGCGATGTCGCTGCTTCGTCTCCATTGAGTTCCCCGATGTCTTTTCCGAAGCCATGTTCTGCCGTGCCCTGACCGTCTCCATGTGTCCGTCTCGTTGTATTCGTGTGTCGGTGCTCCCTTGGTCATGGATGCCTGTCCCCAGTGGTTCCCCGAAGTTTCCCGATGCAGTTTCGCGTTCCCGATCCCGTTCCCTGACGTGTGGTTTTCCCGTCGTGTTCCCGTTTCCGGCGTGTTCCCGTCGGTCTCCGATCCCGTTCCCGACGCTGGTTCCCGTGCGCGTTCCCGTCGTGAAGCCGGAGTTCCCCGTTGACCGAGCTTCCCATCCCCGATGTGACGCAAGATCTCCGTTCCCGTTTCCCGCCGTGAAGCCCGATCCCCGGCACCGTGAAGATCGGAGCCGACAAGGTCTTCCCCGACCACCGTGGATACGACAAGTTCTTCCACGATGACCGAGTACGACGACCGAGTACCCCGACGACCGGACGGCCATCCGACAAGATCTTCCCCGACTCCGTGCACGACGACATGACTCCGTGAACGACGACGCGCCAAGTTCTTCGATCATGTTTGTGTTTTGTGCCGGCCGCCTTCGTGCGCGTCCGTGAAGCTGATCCCCGATGCCATGGAACCCCGACGACCCCGAAGCCCGGAACGCCAAGGTCCGCTACGACGACGACCCGAGTACGACTACTTCCACGACGTCGACTACCTCGACTACTTCAACCGGAACGACTACTTCGACTACGACGACTACTTCGACTACTTCGACTACTTCCTCTCCGAATCCGAAGATCCCCGAATCCGATGTGTGACCCCAACCCTAACCCTATATACCATATATGTGTATCTTATAAATCATGCATCATTAATTAACATCGCACCTTTATCCATTTAGTCAAATTAAATCAATTTAATTATGGGGTTTGTCCGGTGCCAACTATATTGTGCACCGATTCCATTTAAAATGTTTTGCCATGTGTTAGGAAATAAAATTGGACAACCTTTAATTTTTCATGCATCATGTCATCAACATGCCGCTTCTTTTGCTGTAGTAGTAAAATGCATCTTTTATATTTCCAGTGTTTGTTGCTTCTTCGGGAATAGGACGATGAGTTGATGTGAGCAACGACAGGTTCTTCTACCTCTACCGGATTGCAGGCAAGTGATACTCACTTGCTATCTTTGCATGTTTTTTGTCCCTTACTCGTCCTATCTTTTGTTCCTTGCTAGCCTTATGTTACGATGCTTGTGTCCCGATCCTTTTGCATGTTTACCTTGCAGCCATGAAATGCCACCACCCCCACATCCTATTACCTTTTGCTTGTTTATCTTGTTGGCCTTGCGAGTCGTAGGCATGCTTAGGTTTGTTTTTCTCAAGTCTTGTTCTAGTCATGCTTTAATATGATAGTTGGGTTAATTAACACGATAATCTATAATGTTTGGAGATGGATATAATTAATAAAGATAAGGCACCGGCGGAAGGCCAATCGTGGTGATTTGTTCTGCTAGTGTCGCCTAGGACCCGAGTTCTTGTCCTCTGATCCAAGACTGAGCGCACTACCCACACGTGGGAGGAAATGGGACTCCCCTCGACCTAGTACCGGATCTGCAGCCTTGTCCAGGGCGCCACAAGTAGTTCGGGTGTTTCCATTTGCGCGGCGCTTTATTTATTTGTGATGCAGGTACGGATGGGACGCCTCCGGGACTTATACGTGATGGTTACTTATGGTAGGGTTGCGGACCGTGCGTTAATCGCATGTGGAAGGAGGGGCAATCGTATGAGTGTTCCCTCCCGAAGTCGTTCTCGCATCGGCTGAGTCCACCTCGGAGCTTCGGCCGGACTTTCAAGGTGGGTCAGACTTAGCTAGGTGGTTCCCTGGACAAGTGTGGTAGTGAAGGAAAGTGTAGCGTCTGCCGGCACACCTTAGGAAGTGCGCTAATAGCTGGCAACAAGGGTTGAAGTGCGTGTGGTTACATTTGTGCACCCCTGCAGGGTTAAATCTTTTCGAAAAGCCGTGTCCGCGGTTATGGACGACTTGGTGATGATGCTGGCTAACAAGATCATAGACATCCTACAACTGATAATAATAACTTGACAAGTAAGATAGATGACTTGAATAACAACCTATAAAATTGCCAACTGTGTGAGTGCCTTTGGGCTTCGTTGGATAAACGGGCTGGTAAGGAATTGGTTGGGTATGTTTGGTGTTAGCATAGTCGGTTACCTATGCGTTCTCTTACCTTCTCTCTATTAGACGAAAGGTGTAGCGTGTCTCTATAAGTTGTTAGTGCTGCTTGCCGCCGCCTCAATCGCTAACCCTCTTTCCCCGGAATTCTAGCTTTGATATCTTGTGAGTATTACTTGCCAGTACTTCTACTAGTACTGACCCCTTCGGGGCTGCTATTCCAATGCAGCCAAACAGGTTTGAAGTCTGATGACGTTAGCTTGGGAATCCCTCCGGCTTGGCCTGGGCAGGGATATGGTGCCTTTGCTTATCTTCAGGACTCTTAGTCCAATTTGTATCTTGTCCGTAGTCGGACGCTACCCGCTTCCGTTGTTGTTTGGATCTTTGTAATGTATCTTTTGTATTCTTGACTCTGTGAGTCGTTGCTGTATATATGTTCTTTGTGGGTTCCATCGAGAACTATTGTAATGTTATCACAATTCCACCCGCATAACGTGTGTGTTGCGACGTGCACGTTATGCCTGGTGGGCGTCCTTTAGGATCGTTATTATGCGGATTTGGCTGGAACGCTAAAATCTGCATAGTACCGATCTTGGGGCGTTACAAAGTGGTATCAGAGCACTGGTTCTTCGATACCCCGCGGGTCCAGTCTGCCTGTAGGATACCCTAGCTAATGGTTGTTGTTTGTAGAGTGTCCAAACTATTTTTACAAAATTATTTGAAAAGATCTCGCTAGGACACTCTTGTTTATTCCTTACCTCTTGTTCTATTCCTACTCTTATCTCTATGTGTTTTAAATATTCTCTCTTATCTATCTTCTGGTCATAGCATCTTCGTGGGTGGACGATCTATACCTTTTACCTAATAGGTTCGATCTTGGAAGCATCTCGATGGAAGGTCATCGCCATCGATGTGAGCAAGAACTTCTTGTTGGTGGTGTCGAGAAGATCAACATGACGCGAGAAGATTCGATAGTTAACCTAGCTCTTCTTTCCCCCCTGACGGTAGCGTGGATCTCGGGGCGAGATCCCTTGTTAGTGGTGTCAGTTGTAATGCCCCGGGGTTTTCCCCAAATTAGAATTTGCTTGTTTTTCTTTTTGCATCATCATGACATCAGCATCATTTGCATCGCATATTTTTTTTGGCAACAAAAATTATTTTTATTAAACCCTATTTTATTTTTCTAAAATTGTCGGAAAATATTTAACCGAGACAGTCGTCTCCGTTTTCAAAATTTAATTGCCAAAATCGTTTTGCAAAATAAAAATGGTTTTGAGAATTGCGAGAGAGTAGCCCAGCTAGCTAGGCCCAAAAAGCCCAGCAAAGCAAACCCTAATCCTACCCCCTGGCAGTTTTGTTTTCCCACCCCCCTGTGTTTTGCAGCCACCCTCCTCTCGTTCCTTCTTTTTCTGCTCCGGTCCCTCCACCTCACAATCAAGTCCTTTTTCTTTGCATCCAGGTCCCTGGACCCATCCCTTTTCCTCTCCTCTCTTTTCTTCCTTTTCTTCTTCTCTCCCGTGGCTTTCTTCTTCCCCCGCATGCACCACCGCACCACCCCTTGCCTCCCGCTTGATCCCCTCTGTCCCGAGCTCCACCGCGCCTCCCTGGCCGGCCCCTGCTCGCCCTCGTGCCCCTCCTCCTCTCCTCCCTTGCTCGCCTCCTGCTTCCACCGTCCCGGCCACCTCCCTTCGTTCCTCTTGCGCCACCAGCTCCCGGCCGCCCGCCGCCGTCATCAGCTCCTCCTCCTCTGGCCTGGCCGCACGCCACCGCCACCTCCCTCTTCCTTGCTCCCTCTCTCCTCGGTTCTCCATCCACCCCCGCCATCTCCTCCTTCCTCCCCTTCCCCGGTGGCCCCCTCCGGCTCCTCCCTGCGCCTCCTACTCCCCATCGGACGGCTCCTCCCCGAGCCACTCCGGCCGTCGCCGCCGGGCCGACCTGCTCCGCCTCCCCAGTCCCCTGCTACCTTGCTCCTCCTCCCGCCCCCGCTCTCTTCCCCTCAGCATCGCCCCGAGCTGCTCTGCCTCCTGCGCCCGTGTCTGTCCCCTGGCCGTGCTGCTGTGCTGCCGCTGCTTCGTCTCCGTTGAGTTCCCCGATGTCTTTTCCGAAGCCGTGTTCTGCCGTGCCCGTGACCGTCTCCGTGTGTCTGTCTCGTTGTTGTCGTGTGTCAGTGCTCCCTTGGTCATGGATGCCTGTCCCCGGTGGTTCCCCGAAGTTTCCCGATGCAGTTTCGCGTTCCCGATCCCGTTCCCCGACGTGTGGTTTTCCCGTCGTGTTCCCGTTTCCGGCGTGTTCCCGTCGGTCTCCGATCCCGTTCCCGACGCTGGTTCCCGTGCGCGTTCCCGTCGTGAAGCCGGAGTTCCCCGTTGACCGAGCTTCCCATCCCCGATGTGACGCAAGATCTCCGTTCCCGTTTCCCGCCGTGAAGCCCGATCCCCGGCACCGTGAAGATCGGAGCCGACAAGGTCTTCCCCGACCACTGTGGATACTACAAGTTCTTCCACGATGACCGAGTACGACGACCGAGTACCCCGACGACCGGACGGCCATCCGACAAGATCTTCCCCGACTTCGTGCACGACTACGACCCGAGTACGACTACTTCCACGACGTCGACTACCTCGACTACTTCAACCGGAATGACTACTTCGACTACGACGACTACTTCGACTACTTCCTCTCCGAATCCGAAGATCCCCGAATCCGATGTGTGAACCCAACCCTAACCCTATATACCATATATGCGTATCTTATAAATCATGCATCATTAATTGACATCGCACCTTTATCCATTTAGTCAAATTAAATCAATTTAATTATGGGGTTTGTCCGGTGCCAACTATATTGTGCACCGATCCCATTTAAAATGTTTTGCCATGTGTTAGGAAATAAAATTGGACAACCTTTAATTTGTCATGCATCATGTCATCAACATGCTGCTTCTTTTGCTGTAGTAGTAAAATGCATCTTTTATATTTCCAGTGTTTGTTGCTTCTTCGGGAATAGGACGATGAGTTGATGTGAGCAACGACAGGTTCTGCTACCTCTACCGGATTGCAGGCAAGTGATACTCACTTGCTATCTTTGCTTGTTTTCTTTCACTTACTCGTCCTATCTTTTGTTCCTTGCTAGCCTTATGTTACGATGCTTGTGTCCCGATCCTTTTGCATGTTTACCTTGCAGCCATGAAATGCCACCACCCCCACATCCTATTACCTTTTGCTTGTTTATCTTGTTGGCCTTGCGAGTCGTAGGCATGCTTAGGTTTGTTTTGCTCAAGTCTTGTTCTAGTCATGCTTTAATATGATAGTTGGGTTAATTAACATGATAATCTATAATGTTTGGCGATGGGATATAATTAATAAAGATAAGGCACCGGCGGAAGGCCAATCGTGGTGATTTGTTCTGCTAGTGTCGCCTAGGACCCGAGTTCTTGTCCTCTGATCCAAGACTGAGCGCACTACCCACATGTGGGAGGAAATGGGACTCCCCTCGACCTAGTACCGGATCTGCAGCCTTGTCCAGGGCGCCACAAGTAGTTCGGGTGTTTCCATTTGCGCGGCGCTTTATTTATTGGGTTAATTATCAGGCGGCCCTCAAATGTCGTCATGTACTCAGTTTTGCCCTCAGCTGCGAATCGTGCTCAGTTTTGCCCCTAGTATGTGTGCAAAGACTTATTCCGTGACTCTTGTCGTCTTCTATCTGGTCAATGGTTTGACTGTTAACTTCTGATGGTTGGGACCCACATGTCATGAATTTAATAGTTTCAGCTTTTTTTTGGAAATGTTTAAATTTCTCACAGGAGGCCCACTACTGACGAATCTGAATCTGAGATTTAAACAGTACAAAATTCGAAATTTTCAAGTTTCGAAAAAAATTTGAAAAAAATTCCGAATGTTGATAATGATTATTTATGCTAGTGTGCAAAATTTAAGTGTGAAATATTGTGTAGTTTAGTCTATGTAAAAATGACAAATTTCGGTATCTAAGATCTAGATCTAAAAAATTCGAATTTTTCAAGTTTTAGATAAAAATGTAAAAAAAATCCTGGATGTCAACAATGAACATTTATTCTTATGTGCAAAATTTCGGTGTGTAATATTGTTTAGTTCGGTCTATGTAAAAATGACAAATTTCGGTATCTAATATCTAAATCTAGATCTAGATCTAAAAATTTGAATTTTTCAAGTTTTAGATAAAAATGTGAAAAAATCCTGTATGTCAACAGTGAATATCTATTCTTATGTGCAAAATTTGAGTGTGAAATATTGTGTAGTTTGGTATATGTAAAAATGACAAATTTCGGGATCTAATATGTAGATCTAGGTCTAAAAAATTCGAATTTTTCAAGTTTTAGATAAAAATGTGAAAAAAATCCTGTATGTCACCAATGAACATTTATTCTTATGTGCAAAATTTGAGTGTGAAATATTGTGTAGTTTGGTCTGTGTAAAAATGACAAATTTTTGGATATGAGATCTAGATCTAAACAGTACAAAAAAATTCGAATTTTCAATTTTTGAAAAAAATGTGAAAAAAATTCCGAATGTTGATAATGATTATTTACAATAGTGTGCAAAATTTTAGTGTGAAATATTGTATAGTTTGGTCTGTGTAAAAATGACAAATTTGTGAATCTCAGATTTAACGCTATTTAACGAGATTTAAACTACAAGTGTGTTATAATTTGTCCCCAAAATTATAGAAAAATTTAGCGAGGGCTTCACCTAATCTTCAGTCTAAGGTTGAAGCAGGGGGGTTTCAGACGGGGTTTCGGACGGGGTTTAGTGCTTCCGGGGGTTTCGGACGGGGTTTAGGGTTTCCGGGGTTTAGGGTTTCAGTGAGCTAGGGTTGAGCATAAATAATTTAGAAAAAATCAAATAAATATGAAACTTTCGCTCACTGTTTACTTATGCAGCTACGTTGCTAAAAAAAATTAAAACTTGTTATATCCACAGTTAAATGAAAAACATTCACACAATTCAAGCTATCGATGGAATGAGCTAGGGTTGAGCACAACTAATTCAAAAAAAATCAAAACAACATACAACCAGCGCACATGGTCTACTTATGCAACTAAGTTGCTATAAAAAATATAAAACTTGTTATATCCATATTTCAATTCCAACATTCACACGTTCGCGATATCGATGGAATGAGCTAGGGTTGAGCATAAGTAATTAAAAAATCAAATAAATATAAAACCAGCGCACATGGTCTACTTACAGGACATAGTTATCAAAAAAAATATAAACTTTGATTTTGAGTCGGTCAACGGTTTTGTGCAAAGTTTGACCAAACATTCAAATGAGCACAAATAATTCAAAAAAAATCAAAATAACATAAAACCAGCGCACATGGTCCTTTGGGGCTCTTTTGTAGCTCATTTTGGTTCATATTGATGCATTTTCATGCAATGCTTGAAATCTCACACCTTTGGCTATACCATATTGATGCATTACCATAAGTGTGTGAAATATACCATGAGTGTGTGAAATATGGCCTCGTTTCGACAAACTATGTCATGGTTTCCCATTTATTTGATTTTTTTAATTCAATTCAAATAGGGATTTACACCTACTTATCTACCTAAAAAGTGAACCCTTTTTCTAAGTGGGTAAAAATGGCATATTCTAGTAGCCCTCTAACTATTTGACAAGGTTTTACATTATGAAAAATTCATTTGCCTACTCAAACATGGCAATGCCATTTGGACCAGAAATGTTTTTCACAAAATCGCAATATAGAAAGTTCCAAACTAGCGAAACCTTATAACTACAAAGTTGTAGTATTTCCCATTTGGCGCACAAAGATATAAAGTTTTCTTCCTAAATCGTTAGGAATATCCCGGAACGCACTGATGCCGACATGGCCATGTCCAGAGCACGCCCACAAGGTGCTCGACAAAATACCGACGGCGCCGCCCGGTCGTGGTCGTCGGATAAGCCATCCCTCGCGCATAAAAACTTGCCCGTTAGGACCATAGGCTCTTGTGGAACAAAATAGAGTGGATTTAGAGGTCGGGGGAGGTCAAAAGGAAGCGAATCGAGCACGGCGACCTTCGGTCGGAGGCGAGGAAGACGGCGTCGATCCCGACGTTTTAGTCCATCCCGGCTCGCGTCCTTTCGCGTGGAGGAATAGTAGGACCCGGCGGAGCCCAATGTGGCACTGGTTCGAGTTGGGGCAGTCGGAATCAGCTCGTCCCCTTCACCACCGGCCGAAGCTCGCCGCGGATGATATCGAGCGCCTTAGAGATCCTCCGCCCCAATTGATAATACTAGAGCGACTAGGGTGAGCAACTGATCCTCATATGCATCTTTTCCCTGTCGCTTGCCTCCTGAGGTCGTCGTGGACGGCGAAGACCGCGGGGTGGAGCTCCGGGTGAGGGAGACGACCATGAGCGGATGGAGCGTCATGGACGGAGAAGCCAGCACTTGAAGCGGCAGTTGGAGCAGGACACCACCACGACGCACGCCGCCGCTGTTTCGGCCGCGCCGCCCTCGCTCCGCCGTGCAGCTGGTGGGCGCAGCGGGACAAGCTGGTGGCGGTGGAGCAGGTGACGGCGGAGCACGGCACGCTGGAGCACGTTGCGGTGGAGGTGTTGGCTCTATACGCAGGATGGACGCGGCGGCGCAGGTGGCGGCCGCGGAGGTGACGGCGGCGGCGCAGGTGGTGGCGGCGGCGCAGGTGGCCGTTCGAGAGCAGGTGTCGTGCATGGTTAGGTCAGGTGGTGGCCGTTATTTCGCGCCGTCGCCGGTCCCACATGTAAGAAGTTACCTGGTCCCACCTGTAAAATGCGGACCAAGTCCACTAGCGCCTTGCCCGGTCCCACCTATAAGAAGTTACCTGGTCCCACCTGTAAGACGCGGACCAAGTCCACTAGCGCCTTGCCCAGTCCCACCTGTAAGAAGTAAACTGGTCCCACCTGTAAGACGCGGACCAAGTCCACTAACGCCTAACAGACGGAATCCGCTTCAGACTGGCCGTTTGGCCTCGCCATAGCAGCTGCAACTGAAGTAGTGGCAAAACTGTAAGCCATTTGAAACTAGTGGCAAAACTAAGTACTACCAAGCCTCTAGTGGCAATCTGTTAAATGACCCTTATTTATTTGTGATGCAGGTACGGATGGGACGTCTCCGGGACTTATACGTGATGGTTACTTACGGTAGGGTTGCGGACCGTGCGTTAATCGCATGTGGAAGGAGGGGCAATCGTATGAGTGTTCCCTCCCGAAGCTGTTCTCGCATCGGCTAAGTCCACCTCGGAGCTTCGGCCGGACTTTCAAGGTGGGTCAGACTTAGCTAGGTGGTTCCCTGGACAAGTGTGGTAGTGAAGGAAAGTGTAGTGTCGGATACCCTGCCGGCACACCTTAGGAAGTGTGCTAATAGCTGGCAACAAGAGTTGAAGTGTGTGTGGTTACATTTGTGCACCCCTGCAGGGTTAAATCTTTTCAAAAAGCCGTGTCCGCGGTTATGGACGACTTGGCGATGATGCTGGCTAACAAGATCATAGACAACCTACAACTGATAATAATAACTTGACTAGTAAGATAGATTACTTGAATAACAACCTATAAAATTGCCAACTGTGTGAGTGCCTTTGGGCTTGCTGCTCGTAGGATAAACGGGCTGGTAAGGAATTGGCTGGGTATGTTTGGTGTTAGCATAGTCGGTTACCTATGCGCTCTCTTACCTTCTCTCTATTAAATGAAAGTTGTAGCGTGTCTCTATAAGTTGTTAGTGCTGCTTGTCGCCGCCTCAATCGCTAACCCTCTTTCCCCGGAATTCTAGCTTTGATATCTTGTGAGTATTACTTGCCAGTACTTCTACTAGTACTGACCCCTTCGGGGCTGCTATTCCAATGCAGCCAAACATGTTTGAAGTCTGACGACGTTAGCTTGGGAATCCCTCCGGCTTGGCCTGGGCAGGGATATGGTGCCTTTGCTTATCTTCAGGACTCTTAGTCCAATTTGTATCTTGTCCGTAGTCGGACGCTACCCGCTTCCGTTGTTGTTTGGATCTTTGTAATGTATCTTTTGTATTCTTGACTCTGTGAGTCGTTGCTGTATATATGTTCTTTGTGGGTTCCATCGAGAACTATTGTAATGTTACCACAATTCCACCCACATAACGTGTGTGTTGCGACGTGCACGTTATGCCTGGTGGGCGTCCTTTAGGATCGTTATTATGCGGATTTGGCTGGAACTCTAAAATCTGCATAGTACCGATCTTGGGGCGTTACAGAAAGGTCCCATAAAATCAAAACCCCACACATCAAATGGTTCAAGTGGTAGAGAATAATTCATAGGCATTTCATTTCTCCTACCAATGTTTCCAACTCTTTGACATTTATCACAAGATTTAACATATTCATGGCAATCTTTAAATAAAGTAGGCCAATAGAAACTAGATTGTAATACCTTTGCTGCTGTGCGATCTCCTGCATGATGCCCTCCATATGGACTATCATGGCGATCTCTTATTATAGCCTGTTGTTCATGCTCAGGTATACAACGTCTAATAATACCATCTACACTTTTTTTATAGAGGAAAGGATCATCCCAAAAATAATGTCTAAGATCATAAAATAATATCTTTCTTTGTTGATAAGTAAAGTGTGGAGGTAATACTTTTCCAACAATAAAATTTGCATAATTGGCGAACCAAGGAGAAGCAGCCTTAATACTGGAAGCATTAACATTTGCAAGTTGTTCATTAACAAAGCTATCATTAATAGGAATAGGATCATCAGGTATATTTTCCATTCTAGAGAGATGATCAGCTACTTGGTTATCTTCTCCTTTCCTATCAACAATGTGTAAATCAAATTCTTGCAAAAGAAGTACCCATCTTATCAATCTAGGCTTAGCATCTTTCTTGTTCATCAAGTATTTAATAGCAGAATGATCAGTATGAATTGTGACTTTGGAATCAGTGATATAGGGTCTAAACTTGTCACAAGCAAATAGTACTGCTAAAAATTCTTTTTTACTTGTAGCATAATTTCTTTGGGCAGCATCAAGTGTTCTACTAGCATAATAAATAACATTCAGTTTCTTATCAACCCGTTGACCCAAAACAGCCCCAACAGCATAATCACTAGCATCACACATTTATTTCAAAGGGCAATTTCCAATCAGGAGGTTGAATAATAGGAGCAGTTATTAAAGCATTCTTCAAAATATTAAAAGATTCAATGCAATCATCATTAAAAGAGAAAGGAACATCCTTTTGTAAAAGATTGGTTAGAGGCTTTGATATTTTGGAGAAGTCCTTAATAAACCTACGGTAAAAACCTGCATGACCAAGAAAACTTCTTATACCTTTTATATCATTTGGGTATGGTAGCTTCTCAATAGCTTCTATCTTGGCTGGATCAACTTCTATTCCATTTCCAGAAATCTTATGTCCTAGAACAATTCCTTCGGTAACCATGAAGTGACACTTCTCCCAATTGAGAACTAGTGTTGATCCTCACAGCGCTGCAAAACTTTGTTAAGATTGAACAAGCAATTATCGAAAGAAGTACCATACACAGAAAAATTATCCATAAAGACTTCCATTATCTTCTCAATGTAATCTGCAAATATAGCATTCATGCATCTTTGAAAAGTAGCAGGAGCATTGCATAAACCGAATGGCATTCTTCTATAAGCAAAAGTACCAAATGGGCAAGTAAAAGTGGTCTTTTCTTGATCGTCCTTATGGACAGGAATTTGCGAGAAACCTGAATAACCATCTAGATAACAAAAGTGAGAGTGTTTAGATAACCTTTCTAACATTTGATCAATAAATGGCAATGGGTAATGATCTTTTCTAGTTGCTTTGTTTAATTTACTATAATCAATGCACATCCTATAACCAACAACAGTACGTTGAGCCACAAGTTCATTCTCATCATTTGGAACTACAGTCATTCCGCCCTTTTTAGGAACACAATGGACAGGACTAACCCACTAGCTATCAGCTATAGGATAAATGATACCAGCTTCCATGAGTCTTATTACCTCTTTTCTTACCACTTCTTTCATTTTTGGATGGAGACGACGTTGACAATCAACAACAGGTTTTGCATCCTCTTCCAAATTAACTTTACGCATACATAGAGCTAGGCTTATACCTTTAAGATCATCAAAAGAGTATCCAATAGCTGGTCGATGAGCTTTTAGTACATCAAGTAGTTTCTCTTCTTCTTCAGCTGAAAGATTAGCACTAATAATGACAGGATATATATTCTTATCATCTAAATATGCATATTTCAAACTGTTAGGCAAAGGTTTTAATTCAAAACTAGGATCCCCTTTAGGTGGTGGTAACACTCCTAAATTATCAGGTGGAATATGCAACTGTAACTGTGGTGGTTGCTGCCATAGTATTTGTTCTAGAGCCTCTTTTTCCTCATCATTAAATGGTTCATCTTGATTAAGCATATAACGTTCTACAACATCTGTTGAAGCTACAGCTATAGAAGCAAGAGTTTCAATTATATCTTTAGAAATTGGCTCTTTCAGAACATGTTTATCAGTAAATTTGGAAAAAGTGAACTCAAGTCTTTCACTATCACATTTAATAAACACTTTCTCTTTAAGCAAATTAATTTCAGCCCCAACAGTACGCAAGAAAGGTCTACCAAAAATGATAGGACAAAAAGAATCTTGAGGGCAACCAAGCACAATAAAATCAGCAGGATATTTAATTTTACCAACTATAACTTCAATATCTCTAACAATTCCAAAAGGACAGATATATTCTTTATTAGCAAGTTGAATTGTCATACATGTCCCTTCCATAACAATCGGATCAATATCAGGCTTGATTTAAAGATAGAGAGAATATGGAATGACACTAATGCTTGACCCAATATCACATAGACCATGATAACTTTAAGTCCCAATAGAGCATGAGATTATAGGTTTTCCCACCTCGGTCGAATTACCTCTGATAATTTTAGTAGCATCTTCACATAGATAGACATCAGCGGGATCTTCTTCATCTAATTGTTTGATAACAGAAATTTGAGTATTGACTTCCACCTGTTCATATGGCTTAGGACATTTCCTTTTACTCTTGTTAGTAACAGTAGTAAGCAAATTTTTCTTAACTTGGTTTGGATATGGGGGTGGCTCAACATACTCCTCAATTCTCACAGATGACACTAGCTCTATCTGTTTAATAACTTTAGGAATAACAATAGACTGTTTAACAGGTTCAACATAAGTTTCAAACCCACTTTTAGGAATACGGACATGCTCAGCAAAAGATTTAGCTATTTCAAGTATAACATAAGGATCAAGATTAAATGTATCACTCATATTTTAAAACAAGATAGAAGTAGAGAAGGTCTCCACACATGAATATCCATAATCAAAATAAGGTTTATTACCTTTATCAAGTTCCCAGTGTCCAGTATTTTCAGAAATAGTTTGCAATAGATTCCATGCTTCTTCTTCAGTATTATTTGTAAAACTACCACCAGATGAATTGTCCAAAATTTCCTTATGCTTCATAGATAGCCTCACATAAAAGTTTATCAATATAAGTTTATTTGTAAGATCATGACAAGGATTCTCACGAAGGAGTGCCTTCAGTCTCCCCCAAGCTTGAGTAATACTCTCTCCTAGATGTGGCCAAAAATTAAATATATAGCAGCGACTCTCATAAGCTTCTTTAGGAGTAAAATATTTAAGAAAGAAAATCTTCCTCAATACACTCCATTCAGTAGTGGCTCCTTCATCCAAAGACCTAAACCAAATACGAGCATTACCAGATAAAGACATAAATAATAACTTCCTTTTCACGTAGTCCTCAGAAATACCAGGCATCCTGAATAAGCCACATATTTCTTCAATCATTTCAATGTGTTTACGTGCAGTCTTAGTTCCATCTCCTGAAAATACATTATTCATAACTCTTTCAACATGCCCAGTGGGAATTCTAAATCCCACTTCAGGTATCTTAGACACAGCAGTTTCAACCACTTTAGTAGTAGTGGTATAAGCACTTTCAAAAAGAGTAAGGTACAGCGAGGGACGATTTTTAAGTGCCATAGTAGCAATGAGATAAAACAACAAATATAACTCAGATTTCAAGTTTCCTTACCAAACTTCTTACCAATAGCGCCACGCTCCCCGGGAACGGCGCCAGAAAAGTATCTTGATGACTCCCAAGTGCAGGAGATCAATTGTAGTACCTTTCAATGAGAAAAGGTTGTCAAACCCACGAGGAGCTGAAGGTATTGGTTAGAAAGAATGATAAATAAAACAATAAAAGATGTAACTGTTTTTGGGATTTTTGGTTGTATAAATGCAAAAGAATAAAAATGCTTAAAATAAATAGTAGCAAGTAGAAAGCTCTCAAAGAGAGAGAAAGCCCAATCCTCTATGTGGCTAGAGGACAAGCTCAAGTGATGTGTGTCTTATATGTGGAAAACGTTCCCGAGGGCGGCATGGATATCACTAGGCATAGAGATTTATTAGACAACACGTTGCATATCTTGTCAAGTTTTAATCTTCTTGGGGCGGAGCCATAACTAGGCATAGCTAAATAATTAAACTACAACCCCTTATGATGGATCATGTGGCCAATTTAATGACTTGCACAAGAATTATTAAGACATAAAGTCCCACCATAGCATTACACTCTAAGGTCCCCGACACTACTACCCACATAATATAACTGCATGACTCTGTCTTGGGCTTAGTTGTCCTCCCAAGTCTTCCTCAATTCATTACACTACGTTGTTCTCCTATGAGCCCTTCAAAGGTGAAGTGTTGTGCAGTCGACGTTCGCACAACACCATCATAGAATCACATAAAAGATAAACTCTTGACAAAATACCAACACATGTTATATATAAATCATTGCCAATTCATCCTATGCCCTCAGGAACATATGGGAACTACTCACAACGTGCAAACATGATCATAATCAGTAGCATAAACGGTACAACACAATCTGAAATAAATACTTCACCACCAAATAATGACAAGTACCCAATCACAAACATGAATAGGAGCACTAGCCAATGATCTAGGGTATAGCAACTCTCAAACTATGAGGGGAACGAGTGGATCACGGAGATGGTGATGGAGATGGTGCTGGTAATGACGGTGATGTAGAGGCCTCCTCCCACGCCAAGGAGGAGAGGTGATGATGATGGCGGCGATTTCCCCCATCTCCAGAGCTCCGGAGCAGCTAGATCTGACCCCCTTCGGAGAGAATCAGAGCTCCGCCACCGCCACGGCCTCAGATAATTCGGGGGAAATTAGGGCGTCCCTTTTCGGCCAAGACGAAGGTGTTGGTAAAAAGCCCCACGCGAGGAGGTGCTCGAGGGCCTACTTGGTGGGTCCCACGCGGCCAGGTACATGGGCCGCGTGGGCCCACCCCATTTGGCCCTCGTGGCCCTCCTATCTTCGGTCTTCTTTCCTCCACCCTTCTCCTGATGAAAAACTGGCGTGGTATTTTTCCTTTAATTATTTGAGTCCGCGAAACTCCTGAAACAATAAAAACAAGAAAAGGGGGTATTCTGCCTCCCAGATGTTAAATGCCAAAAATAGGGACTTTGTATGAAAGTCCCATAAATCATCTAAAACATGCAAAACATCGATATAACAATGCAAATAACATACCAATATGATAATATAAGATATAAAAATGATGATATAAAATGCACGTATCACCGTGAGACCCACACCCACGAGGTCGAGGTCAAGGAGATCATGAATGTCTCGGATGAACCATTGTTCTCCAACGAGCTAGCTCGCCAAGCAGCCGCGAAAAAGAGGACGGTGTCGCAAAGTACCGTGGCCTACTCTTAAGCAGAAGACATCATGCTTTGTGAAGCATGGATGGAGGTTGGGCAAGATCCAATCAAGGGGGCCGAGCAAAAGAAGCAAATCTTTTGGAAGTCGGTCCATGACTATTTCCACAAACACCGGATGTTTCCTACAGCCCAGAAACTTGGCCGGCCATTCGAGAGTACACGGAATGAGTGTTCACTCTCGAAGAGATGGGGTCTCATCCAATCGGAGTGTAGCAATTTCATCGGCTCCTACGACCATGTTGTTGCCCGTCCCATGAGTGGCATTGGGGTGGCGGATTTGGTATGATTTCGATCGTTTCCTCCGTCCATTTAGTGTCATACTATGTATATGCATGTGTTTGTAATTTTGATTGTCAAAATAGGTTCTTCAAGCTTTGGAAACATTCAAGGCCCAACATGGGTCCAAACCTTTTACCTTGACTCATTGTTGGAATGAGCTCAAGGATTGTCCAAAATGGAAGGAACTCATCGCAAGCATGAAGAGGGGAGGGGACTCGTTGCCGAACAACAATGAGGCCCTTCGCCCAAATGATGGGAAACGGTCGAGGGGGCAAAGGAACTCGAAGTTGGAGGCCAAGCGTGATGCAACGGCACTTGCATTGCAAGAGACCTTGAAGGGGATCATAACCCAAAAGGACAAGGCAAGTGAGGAGAAGAAGGAGAGGGAAGAGAGGAAGCGGAGGGAGAGAGAGGAGAACGCGAAGAACTTCTTCGATTTACAAAAGAAGAAGCTTGAGATCGAGCAGACCAATGCACGGTCTAGGGCCATGGAAGCGGAGCAGGCTTTGCTCCTGGAGGAGTCCCGGATCATGATGGCCGACCTCGACACCTTGACCCCGAGGAAGCGGGCATGGTACGAGAAGAAGCAAAAGTTCTTCATGGACCGAGATGTTTGATTCATCTCCTTTGTGTGTTGCCCATAAACTATGTTGAAAGTAAGGCACAATGGGGCATCGGCCTCATCTTTTGGGTACTATGTATGTCGAGGCAAATGGGACCTGGATCCTTTTTTTGGTGACTATGTTGACGCCCATATGGGACTATTGTTTTGCCAACATTGTCTATATGCAAATTATTTTGAAATCCATTGTTAAAATACAAAAGGGACGGGACGGATCAAATGAATCAGCCCATTGGGTGCAGTGGCCAAAAATAGCCGGACGTGGACGGACCCCTGTCCGTTTGCCGAAGCTCAACTTCGTGGCACATACTCAGGCTCACCAAGGTAGTAGTTCAGGGCTAATTTTTTTTAAATAATACATTTTTTATTTATTTCAAGAAATAATACGCGTTTTTTTTTATTTTCAAAAATATTACCCAGTCGTCCTGGCTGAAGACGATTAGTACTAATCGTCCTGGCCAAAAACGATTAGTATTAATCGTCCTGGCCGAAGACGATAGGTGCGATTGTACTGTTCACGTTTTTAAAAACTTTTCCAAAAAATAAAAATAAAATACATGGATGTAGCTAACTCGTATTTACTACGATCGTGCAAAAATTCACTGCAAAACACATTATATTTTGGGCTCGGGAAAAAAGACAAAATCAGCGAATTTTGGAAGCTGGACACAGATCACGTACTGTTCATCGATTGGTCTACTGTTCATCAGGTAGTCGTCTTCGCCAAGGACGAGTAGGACTACTCGTCTTTGGCTAGGACGATTAGTACTAATCGTCTTCGGCCAGGACGATTAGTACTAATCGTCTTCGGCCATGACGATTGGATAATATTTTTGAAAATAAAAAAAAACGCATATTATTTTTCTAATTAAATAAATTTCGCGTATTATTTTTTTAAAAAAAAATCTTCAGGTGCCTGTATGCGTTGGCTTGAACCAGTGCCTTCTTTTTCAGTTGAACTTGCTAAGAGAGATGTTGCAGACTCTGTTTATGAATAATATATGGACACGGTGTTTTGGGTCGAATAATATATGGACACAGTGCTTCGGGTCAATGCTGTATCTGCACCCCGATATGTAAAACATTTTTAAAAACTCTTCAAAATGTCAAAAAGTTCCAAAATAAAAATCGGATGTACATCAGGATATTTTGTGTTGGCATAAAATGTTTCGCGGAGAAAAAACATTTTTTGTGACATGTGCAAAAAGACAAAAAAATGTCACGTACAAAGTCATTTTGAAACGTCCGGATTTGTGTTTTTTACACGGTTCGCAAAAAAAGTTGTTTCTTCGCGAAACTTTTTGTGCTAACATAAAATATCTTGAAGTATATCTAAAAAAAATATTTTAAATTTTTTGACATTTTGAAAATTAATTTTTGAGCAGTGGGTGCATGTGCACCCATGACCCGATATGGATTTCTAGTAATATATGAGCTTTCTACCTCCAAAAAAAAAGTGTGTGTTCAAGATTTTGCGTTCTGTGATAAGCAGTGGAGCATTTACACGAGCAGTATCTGCTACTCCTTCAGCAAGTTTGCTTTTGAACTGAACTGAACTTCGTTTGAAAAAATAGCATTGCATATCCAGCCTTCGCTACACACACGTCACAGGGAGTATTGCAGCTAGTCAAGCACTGAATTTAAATGCTCTGTGTACTGGAATATTTGTGTGTTCAAGTGCACACTTAATTTCAGTGCACACTTAAAGTTCAGGACAGAGCAAGCTAATCCTACACTACCAGTTCAACAAGCTACTCCTACTGCAAGGAATTTTATTCCACATTTACGCCAACTACATATCGAGCAAGTAATGAACAAGCAAACTCACTGTTGAAACGAGGCAAAAGCTTTGCCTTTATATTGATATAGAAGAAGCAAACATGACACGGTCTAGGCCAAAGTAAAACACTAACAAAATGGGGCGTACTAATACAAGAAAAGCATCCCCATGGGGATAAAGATCAACCAATCCCGTCCACTCTCTCAGAAAGATAGATCGTTATATCTTCAAGAAGAGGTCAAGAGAGCCAGTTACTTGGCCCCAGCGAGGATCCAGTTCTTACTTTCGTCCTTTATCTTCTGCACCAGGGTGGATGGCATGATCGATTTGTTATTGAAAACACGCTCATTTCTCTCCTTCCAAATCTTCCAAGCGATCAGGGTGATGGCGGTATTGAGACCCATGGGGAAAGCAGTGGGCGTTCGGGAGGCAGCCTGCAAATATTGAAGCATCGTCCCGCGTCCAGAGCCCACGCAAGTTGGGAGTGACGGACAAGACAACCATGACGCTGCGGCCTGCAAACCCTCTTTGAGAACCGACACTCGAAGATGATGTGTCGGGCAGTCTCCGGCTGACAATTGCATAGCTTGCAGACGGGCTGGTGAGGCCAGCCCCTTATGGCGAGGCGATCAGAAGTCCACAGGCGGTTTTGCACCGCCAACCAAGCGAAGAAATGACATTTTGGCAGGGCCCATGGCTTCCACACAATGGGAGAGAAGGAGCACGGGATGGCACCCGTAAACTGAGCTTTGTAGGCAGACTAAGGCAGTGTAAACCCCACTCTCCGTGAGGGTCCAGGTGATTGTGTCAGGCATGTTGTCAAAAAGAGCCACGTCCTCGAGGAGCTCCCAAAGCGCGATGAATTGTGCAAAGTGGTCAACCGTGAAGGTGGCAACATCGATGTCTGCCACCCACCTATTATCCGCCAACGCATCCCGCACACATCTGTTCTTTCGCCTGGCTGCTTTGAAGATGAGGGGGACGACGGACCTGTGCGTGGTGCCATTTAGCCATGGGGAAGTCCAGAAAACCGCACGGGTGCCATCACCCACAGTGACCTTGGTTGCAGCGTTGAAGAGATCGTGGTATTGTTGATCATTCAGAGTGTCAAGCCCAACCCAAGGCTTATCAGGCGCAGTCCATTCAAACCATGGCCAGCGCAGTCTCAATGCTCTGGCAAATTTTTCCAAGTCCAGGATCCCAAGCCCAGCCATGCTCTTTGGATGGCACACCTTTTTCCATGCCACCTTGCATTTGCCTCCACTAACACTAGCACTGCAGTCCCATAGCATTCCCCTCCTAATCTTGTCAACAGCTTTTAACGTCGCTTTGTCGAGCTTGATGGCCGTAAGCAGGAAAATTTGCATAGAGGTCAACATTGACTTGACAAGGGACATGAAGCCAGCACGGTTTAAAAACTTGCTCTTCCACGGGTTCAGGTGCGAAGTCATCTTGTCAATGTAGGCTTGCAAGTCGGCACGCCGAAGCCGGCCCAAACAAAGGGGAAGTCCCAGGTGAAGGGGTTCGTGTACAAAAAACAAAAAATTTCTATCTAACGCAACTCCAAATGCCAAGATCTATCTATTAGTAATGCGGTAACAGGGTGGTTTCGGTGACATACCCTTGTAGACCGAAAGTGTTTAACGTCCGAGAGGAACGTGGATGATGTAGTCGTACACTTGTCTTGGCGATGAACCTCGCTTCCCGATGATGACGACGATGCTCCTGGCGCGACGACGATCCCGATGCCCTGAGGGGGATTCCGGCGCCCTAGCAAGGGCTCCGACACCCCGACGGTGTCCCGGTGCAATGACCGGTGCCACAAGCAGCAGCACCCCGAGTACTCGCACACGTACGGCACTTGACGACGACTCCCGATGCCTCCGATCCAGCAGAGAGTGCGGAAGTAGATCTTCAGGCGGAATTCCCGCAGCACGACGGCGTGCAACGGGGAGGATGTCTCTCTCGTACGCGGCCCTTACTTGGGGCCACGGGCTACGAGAGAGGTAGATAGGTGGTAGGTGTCGGAAAGGGGCCGTAGGAATTAATTGGATTTTCTCTGAATATTTCCTTAATTTATTTTCCCAAGTGGCACCTCTTTATATAGGCGGAAAAGGGGGTACCCCTCTCCTTAGCGCCCCCATGTGGTACTAAAGGAGAGGGAAGAGGGAGGTGGTGCGGCCGGCCCCCTCCTAGGCCGAATCGGTTTGGGCCTAGGGGGCCCATGCCGCCCCCTTCCTTCCTTTTGGGGTGGCCGTCCGAAGTGGCCCATTAAGGTGGGCTGCCCCATAAATTCGAAATTAAACATTTTTTATTAACTAATAAACATATTCAATCAATAAATAAATATATAATACATATATTAATATATTTATCTATTAATTAATATTATTTATTAATATTTATATATAAATAAATATTAATTCTCCAATTCATATATTTATATATTATCGAATTTATTTCCACTAATATATGAATATAAATAATTTACCAATTACTATATTCACATATTATTTACTTTTCCCGTGACTCCGAAACTCCTTTCGGATCACTTTGACATTCATTTGGTTTCACCGCTACTCCTCCGGTTTCCCTCTTCTCCTTCCTTCGACAATTCCGATATAACCAAAACGATCTCTAGCATCATCAAATCCTTAAGTGTGTTACCCTACGGTTCGGGAACACTCCAGCCATGATCGAGACTCCTTTCCAATCAATTGATCATTAGCGGGACCTGGACGCCCATAATGACCCCTGTGCATTCCACGAATACATGTCGTTGAACAATAAACATAGAGTCTCATTCCTTTTGTTTCTGCGATACCGACTTGCCTGAGATTCAATCACTTTGCATCTCCATGCCTGGTTCTATCTCGTTACTGGTCAAGTCTTTATTAGAACTCGTTCCCGTGATATTTCATCTCCATGACCTAGTCATACGCTGCACAGCTTATTAGATGAAATCTCACAGAGTGGGCCCAGAGTATCTTCCGTCACGCGGATGAACAAATCCCGCTTCTTGACACATACTTCTCAACATATCACCTTTGCATACCTGAGCTACACCTTTATGATCACCCTGTTACGGTGTGATGGTTGATACAGTCAAAGCATCCTCCGGTGACAGTGATAGGATTATTGTCTCACGGTCTGAGGAATAAGTTACCACGTTTTCTAATTATTACAACAGAGAACTACGTGACTTGATCGTGTTGTAATAACTGCTATTGGGTAAGTCCATCATCTCATGACCCCATTGTCAATTGGCATAAATTCCCATGATTGGGAAACCTCGGTCATCTAGTTGACCAATGAACTAGCGTATCCATATACTCACTAGGGACATATGTCTCAATACCACACGTGTATTAACATTTCCTATTAATACAGTTATAGCATGGTAGGGACTTGTTATAAACTTTATTGGGAGAATAAGATAAAACCCTTTATTTATTTGCCTCTAGGGCATAACTCCTCCACCAGGTACTAAATAGGGAACTAGACACTTGGCCGCAGGGAAGTTAGCGAGGATGGTGGTAAGGTCAAGCCCCTCACATCTTATGGCAGCCACTGAGCTCTTCGTGGCATTTGTGACCATCCCCGACACCTCACCAAAATTTTGTAGCAGAGTTGCGAGGTTGGAGACGTCGACAGCGGATGGGGCGACGAAAATAATAGCGTCATCAACATAGAGAGAAATGCGGGCCTTGATCGCTATGTCTGGCAGCGGTTGGAGCAGACCATTCTCCGTGGCAAGCTCGAGGACCCGTTGCATTGGGTCAATAGCAGAGTCGAAGACCAGCGGTGATAGCGGGTCCCCCTGCCTGAGACCCCTACCATGGAGGATGTCCAGACTAGGGATGCCATTCAGAAAAACGCACGACGTGGAGGTCATGAAAAGAAGGGCAGCCCAAGCGCGAAAGCGAGGCGGGAAGCCCCTTCTCTGCACAACATCAAGAATGTAGTCCCACCGCATAGAGTCGAAGGCCTTGGCAATGTCAAGCTTGAACAGCAGGGTTGGTTTGTGATTCTGGTGCAGATAGCGAGCCGCATTTTTGACATAAAGGAAGTTGTCATGAATGCTCCTGGATTTTATGAAGGCAGTTTGGCTTGTCGAAATGAGGTCATTCATCCACGGACGCAATCTTAGCGCCATAGCCTTGGCGATGATCTTCGAAATCATATGGATGAGACTAATGGGCCTGAAATCAGAGATCGAGTCCGGCCCCTCTATTTTTGGCAGCAGGGCAATGTTTGTCGTGTTCATGATGTTGAAGTTGTTTACTGAGAGCTCAGAGAAGGCATCGATGACCCGCATGATATCTTCCTTGATTATGTGCCAGCAAGAGCAAAAAAATGCGATAGTGAAGCCATCCGGGCCAGGGGCTTTATCCAGCGGCATGTCATCAATTGCCCCTTTATATCCATCTCACAGAAGGGCAGCCCAGGCTTTCCAGGCCTTCAGCGGCAGGGTTCATCAGGTTCCAGTTGAAATCCAGCGAGCGCGGTTCGGGGGGCCAAGAATTGCCGAGAAAAACTCATGGATGTGGTTTGCTTTCTCCTCGTGGGATGTGACCCATCCCTCTCCCTTTTTTAGGCGCATAATGTTGTTCTTGCGTCGACGTGAGTTTACTCGCAGATGGAAGAACTTAGTGTTCACGTCCCCCTCACGGAGGAAGGAGATTCTTGATGCTTGCCGCTTCCGGGTGCGCTCTAGAGCTGTGAGACCCATGACCCGACGCTTAAGAGCAGTGCGAAGAGTCCTCTCAACCTCGGTGAGTGGGCGTGATTCCTGGGCCATATCGAGCACGAGGATGACCTCAAGAGCCATTAGTAGCTGCAACTTGTGGTTGGAGAAAAGCCCATTGCTCCAGGCTCTTAGTTTCGTCGTGGTCGTCTTGAGCTTATGG
The DNA here is from genome assembly GCA_012064385.1 of Puccinellia tenuiflora. Lineage (NCBI taxonomy): Eukaryota > Viridiplantae > Streptophyta > Magnoliopsida > Poales > Poaceae > Puccinellia > Puccinellia tenuiflora. Next base: position 209,491 of record QRDG01000159.1, on the reverse strand, counting down.
TTCAGAACGTGAACAGGTTGGGGGTGGGTAGTAGGCTCCTCCCAAGCCAACTGAACAATGTCTGTGAAACCTGGCATCTTCGTCCAGAAGTTCTCAAAGCGGAAAGTTGGGGCCTTGCACGGGCCGTTATGATTTGAGAGCAGTATTGGGCAGTGGTCAGACAATGATGAAGAAAGCGCGTTGAGGGAGTGGTGCTCGAAGGTCAGCTCCCATTCAGCATTGCAGAAAGCCCTGTCCAGCCTACTGAGAGTAGGATCATCACGCTCGTTGCTCCAAGTAAACTTTCTGTTCATCAGTTTAATCTCCTTTAGCTGACAGGTGTTAAGAGATCTCCTGAATTGGCCCATGAGACGAAGGTTGAGGTTTCCGTTGCTCTTGTCAGTCGCTTGATAAATGAGGTTGAAATTGCCAAGAATTATCCATTTGGATCCATCAGTTGGAGCTGCAGCAATGACCTCATCAAGAAATGCCCTTTTGTCCACGTCAGTGCTTGGCCCATAAACGTTAGTTAACTAGATGATACCCCGCGCGTTGCTGCGGAAATTCATAGCACTATATGGTAGAATAATTCATGTGGGAGCATTTGGACTAAAAGTATTATTGATGTATGACAATTGTTGATATTTTGATTCCATATATTTTGTTATACTGCACTATAATTTAATGTATGCATAGTAACGTCTTCTGTGAAATTGTCTGTCCATTTCTTACCCAATCAGTGGATCAATTAGATGATAATTTGGCTGTGTTTTTCACAGTTCATGCAAGTTTCATTAGTATATCATATGAGCTTGTTTTTGGCTGAGCAACTAAGAGCAAGCAAATTTATCCTTTGATGAATTACGTGACATCATTTACTATTTATGGTAGACATCTCAAGGATAAAAAAACATAAGTGGGCATATTAATTTAGCATAGGTACATGTAACTTTCTTTTGAATGCTCAAATCGAGGTGTCGGTGGTAACAACGGTATTTAAGATGTTGTAGTATAGCTCTACGGTATACAATGCTGAGCACGTATCTGTGGAAATACACAACTTTATAAAGTATCTGTGGAAATACACAACTTTATAAAAACATAAAAAAACCATTTCTCATTCATTGTATGTACCAACGGCCAGATCTTTCTCTCTCCTCCCACATCCAACATCATGCATCAATGCCTTGTTCTATGTATCTCCTTTATCCCTACTCCTCGCTTCTTTCATCCTTCTATCTCTCAAAGATAACCAATTTATTAAGACCACTTTAGATAAGAAAAAAAATATAGTTAGCTCCATTGTGTTTAACAGGAATCGTCACTCAGTAGTTCGGTGAGCTATATAGCTATAACCAGTCAAGCACATAAGTAAGTGTACGTACATACCTTGCAGCCACAATGAACAGCAAAACTGGATGAGAATTATAGTTTGATGTAATCATTAACATCAAGACAATTGCAACCTGTACAACAACCGTGAGTAATGAGGTGCAGAAACTTACCTGGAGGGCAATGAGTGTTTAGAATGTAATAATTCAATAGAGAATGGGCAACTGCACCTGCAGCCATTTGTCAGTATGAATAGTTAGGTCGAAAAATATTTGAAAGACATGACGGAGAAATACTGTTTACCATACAAATTTCTTGTTAGATCGTTGAGAAATTTTATCAAGCATGTAGCAGACAATCTAGAAAGCATGATTTTGTGGAACCGAATATCCGACTGTATAAGTTGCTAATTACCAAAAGAAACATTGAGGTCCCAATGGTGCCCTCTCGATTTCCATCCATATGTAGCATGCCTAGTGAATCAGGTCAAAACAAAACATAAAACATTTTGCCAGATAGACCACCGAGCGCTCATGTTATGGTGGAGCAGGGTAGGGCGAAGGCATATCAAGTGTTGCTGACTGAATGGTGACACACCAGCTACCGACATTTCAGTGTTCTTCCTGGCTTTTGGTATGGCGTTGACATGAAGAAAGAAAGGAAGATTGTAGGTCAAGATTAATTTGCGAAAGCAAAAAAAAAGGAGATATAACTACGATCCTTCTGTGCAGCGAGTCCGCATAGCAGTACATCGGTGTACTGACGGAGTTGTTGATCTGAGTATGAAAACAATCAACAAAAGTCAAAGAGAGCCTGGAGAACTGAAGGGAAATATACAGATTGGTGGGATTGTGTCAAAGAGAAAGAAGCAATCATACCTGGCGCTGTAACCTGCTGCTGTAATGCTAATTTATCCAACAAAATTAGTCCATAAACAACCATAGCACATAATGTTGTAGCATGGATGGAATCAGTGAGCTATGACTCCATGCACTTGTACCACATATATCTAAAAGGAGCAGAGCGATGTCCACTGCTGCATCCGCCATCTGGGATTACAATCTAATAGGAGTAGAGCGGTGTCCACCACTGCATCCGCCGATCTGGGATTATATAGAGCTGGGAAAAGATAAAGATTCAACATAAAGGCTTGGATGTGAAGAGACGGATTCTGGAGGCAATGCTATAATGGGTGTTTCATATTTGTAATCAAATCACAGATCGTGGGGAGAGGAACAGATTTCGTCGCCGCACTAATCATAGAGAAAAGAAAGTGTCAGTTGGTCGGTGGGCCGGTTGCGAACTTGCAATAGGGCTGCATGTGGGCTGGATGCTTTCTGAAGTAATGGGCCCTATGGATTGGTCACTGCAATTTGATGAGAACGCACATCACACATTGCATGCAAGGAACGTAACGGAATAACATGCACAGATCGAAACTGACGATTTTTTTGCTGAGGTGGAGAAAAATGACGTGACATAGCTGCATGTTTAGAGACACTTTGTAAAGAAAAACTAATGCATACATGGTGTTGATGATGTGGACACTTTGCATGTTGAGCTTGCAAACATTAAATGAAGAAAGTGGGGATGAACTTTATAGATATTATAGATTTGAAGGTGGTGCCGCAAGCGTTCATGACCACATCCGCAGTTATTAGGTGTGTGCCAATATGGATGTTGGTGATGTCCACGTGGTCGTTGTTCCAAAGCAAGAGGATGCCCCATCTTGTGCCGGTTGCGGGACGATGCGCGAAAGAGCGTAGACGATAGCCCCCGAGGTAGGCGACAATCTGATGGTCGATGAAATCATTTAAATTTAGCAATATTACAACATGGAGCAAGCAAGCATGTAGTACTCCAAATGTAGATGAATTACTTAAACTTGCACAAATCTGAATTTTAGTTGCAAGATCAGATCAATTTCTAAAAATTATCACTTGCTTCAAGTTGAACAAGTTTTAGTTAGGCAAATTTTCAACTGAACATGTTTCAGTTGAGTAAACAAGTTTAACTTTCTACTCAAAAAATTAGAGAGACTTTACAAGCAAGATTACTGTACAAACTCACAGAGCATAGAGTACAAAACATGGGTTACAGAACATTGATTACTGTGTCTGACAGGGCAAGCAAAGTGATTGTGCACCTAGTAGATCCTACAGTACTTGAGGGAGGAAATGCCACCTGTCGATGCAAGAGGTGAAGAGTACATGCCATTTTAGTAAAGACAGAATGTTATCATGGCAATTTAATCTGTTCATACTTGATCTAGTCAAAAGCATGGATCCGTAATATAAGTACCACGAGATAACTTCAACAGCCATAGAGTCAAAGTAAAACAAACTACAATGAGCATGAATTTTGGCATGAATTTACTTGGACCAGGTTGCTGCTGGTGCACAACTAAGCAACTGCAAGAACAACTACTGCAATGACTCAACTAAAACAAATAATCTCTACTACTCCTTGTGCTACTGCAAGAACAACTAATACACGGGGTGAAAAGAAACACATCATATCCATGTGGCTATAGCATTATAAACCAACACCCATATTGGATCATCACATGATAATCTACTCCAAACCGGGTACAACACATGACATGAGTATAACCATCGCTACTCCAGGAGTAGAATTGGGAGAGAGGATGCTTACCAACAATGGGGAGTCGTCGGTGCTGAGCAGAGGCGGAGGCAGGTTTGAAGATTAAAGGGGGGGGGGGGGGGGGGCAAACAAGGTAAATTTCCATTAGGGGGGGGCATCAAAGCTAAATTTGTCCAAAAATCATGTCTAAAGTTGACTTAATTATAGAAATCTTCATGTAATACAAATTCATAGGGGGGGGGGGGGGGGGCAGGCCCCTACTGGTCCCCCTAGGTCCGCCACTAGTGCTGAGGACATCAAGCTTGAGGCACTTGAGGACATCAAGCTTGAGGAGATATCCGGCACTTCACCCATCCGCTTGAGGTGTTGCCGCTGCTCCCGCATCAGTCCACTTCACCCGCCATCCTCCATCCCAGACAACAAATTAGTCACCGCTAGGGATAGATCCGCCATCGCTGTCGCTGCTCTCGCATCAACTCCACTTCACCTGCCATCCTCCATCGCAGACAACAAATTAGTCACCGCTGCCGCTAGATCCGCCATTGCCGCCACCAGATCTGCTATCCGAGCCCCCTCATGAGCCATCGCCGCTGATCTATCGCCAATGCAAAAAAAAAATCGACCTTCAACCTCGCTGCCGCATGTGACAGAAGAGAAAAGGACACGTGTGGCGACGCCGACCATTGGGAGAGAGAGTAAGATTCAACCTCACTACCGCATGTGACAAGAGAGAAAACAAGTTGCTGCCGCATGTGACAGGAGAGAACAAGGATACGCGGCGGCGCCGGCCATACGGGAGAAGGCACGAAGGCTCGGCAAGTGGGGGAAAGAGGAAGATCGCCAACGAGTGGGGGAGAGAGGAAGATCGCAAGGAAGGAACAGGAGCGAAACGGAGACGACTGGGCCTACTCCTCCACAACCATTTCCGATCAGAGGGAGTAGGACAAGTTGAAAATATTAAAGACACTACAATTCCACTTAGGAGCCCAAAAGTACGAGGACTAGAAGCTGACCAAAATAAGGTAGCCCCTGTCATAGCCATGCACGGCCAAGTGGGAATCAAGGTGCCTCAGCTCGACCCTGGATGAATGTGAACATCCTTTCTAAAATATAATATGTGATGTTATAATTCCCACTTGGATGTTCATAGATACTGGATAATTTACTCGAATGTACTTCAATGCCAACTTGTACTTAAACATAAATTAAGCCAAAACATTAAAATGCTGACATTTTTAGTTCACATTTTTTTTAGTTATATGTTGTTAAAGCATGAGTTCAAGATCACAATTAAAAGTATAAACAAAACTCAATTTGCAAGTAATTACATATTTCCATTACCAAGTTTGCCTTTTCTTACGAAGTTGTAGATTTAGAAATTGTATGGCTGATTATTTGAGAAATTCACTATTCAGATCCTCTAATAGATAGATGTAGAAATTCTAACTAGAGTCAATCAGAATAAGGCACACAAAAACCAAGAATGAATGGAGATCATGTATCAATCCACCGAAATTAATTATAGGAAAAAAAAAGTAGATATAAGATGCCTAGTAGCACGTGGATGATCAAACAAGTGCATAGTCAAGATATAGATACAATTAGAACAGACCTATAAGAGGGATTCAACATCAAAGTTTAATAAAAGCCAGGTTTGTGTGGTGGCCTCTAATTGGATAACAGTATTGCAATTGTTACTAGACATCATGTATCTTGCATACAGCGGCCGGCATATCTATCAATCCACTGGTACTAATTATAGGGCTAAAAGATAGATTTAAGATGTCTAGTAGCACGTGGATGATCAAACCAGTGCATAGTTTAGATCCTATAAGAGGAATTCAACATCAAAGTACAATAAAAGCAAGGGTTAGGGTGGTGGCCTGCAATTGGATAACAGTATTGCGGTATCTTGCATACAGTGATATATCTATCGATCTATCAATCCACTGAAATTAAATATAGGTAAAAAAAGGTAGAGATTAAGTGAAATACCACAAAAAACAAGTATATGAGACAAGAGTTGCATATAGATAGGATATCGATTACCACAGTCAAATCGATTACCACAATAGCAGAGGGACGATAATCATGACGACACAAACTAATTTGTTCCAGATCGACAATAACAAGATAAGGACAGGTAATTCCGATGCAACTCAGGCATCAACTTAATTAGAGTCTCATGCAAGCAAATATATAGATATACATATAGATAAGTAAGGTTGGTAGGGATTAACTCTGAAATCCCCTTCAGATAGATGATCAAATGCTGCGCTCATCGACGACCTCAGCGTAGGCTACTCCCGAAGCACGGTACTGCCGAAGGATATCGGCGTGGGCATCGAGCATCTTCTTCACAGCCGTGTCGCAGCTGAGCATCGCACCACGTAAGTCATAAGAACCGGTGTACCCCTCGAGGAGGTCCATGTTCACGGAGCGGATGGGCTTCTCCCTCTCCACGCGCAGCAGCGCATCGATGTACTCTTGGCTGCACTTGGCAATCGTCACCTTCCCCTTCGTTGCCTGGTCGCCGTCCGCCACTTTCTGGGACTCAGACGCCGCCTCACCGCCGGAAGGGCGACGGGAGCGAGTGGTCACCCCCTTCCTCTCCGTCGCCACCGCCTGCTGCTTATTCTTCTCCACATCCTTCTTCTCCTGCTGATTCTTCTTCTCCACCTTCATCTCGCCGCCGGCGTATCCTTTTTCGCTCGCTCGCTGGAAACCCTAATCGCGGTCTAGATCTGGAAGGGAGGCGGTCTGGATGAGAGGCGCACAAGCCCCCACGGAGGGCTGCATACATAGCCTGCGGACCAAACCCTATGCCGTCTCGGGCCGGACTCCGACCTCTCATACAACAACTACAACGCCATCTGCCGCATCCCGACCGATTTCGTTGGGCCGGATCTCTCCCCAGCTTTCCCCATGTTTTTTCTTTGGTTGTTGGCCCTATTTGCTTTGTATTGTTGCTTTTATGGGATGGACACGGTGTTACCTGGGTGTTGTTGGATAAAATAGTCTTAATGGGCTTTATCCATTTGATTCTCCTTGACTGGGCTAGGGGCGCAAACAGAGACTAAAATACGGGGCTCCTATACCACGCCTTTAGTGTGCCGTAAGCTCGCTCCGCGTACCTTCCCTTGCTTGTTGATGCTTTGTTGGGCCTGGTTCTTTGTTTCTCAGCTGCCTCGCTCGTTGACTTGCAGCTCGCTAGCTCGCGCGACTGTTTCAACTTTCACGGTCGTTGGTGTAAAATACTTGTTCGTGTGTCTTACAATTTTTAGTCAGTAAAAAACTAAAGAAATGAGATAGTTAGTCAATAAAAACTACATAATTGGGATTTCTTCCGTGTAATATTTTTGGTTAAAAAATCATAATAAATTTGTATGTTTTTTAAGCATGATTTTTCATTTTCTTTTTTGTTTCTATACTAATACGAAAATGTATTTCTATTGTCGAATCAAAAAACAAACAAAAGATAATAAAAACCAAAATATTTATATGTAAATAATATTATATTTATTTGAATGATTTCATAATGTAAACTTTATATGGTATTTGAATTTTTTTAAATATGATTTTTTTATTGTTTAAAAGATTTTTTAATAAGAAAAGTTGTATCATTTGAATGATTTTCAAAACACGAACAGTTATTCTATTTGAACAAATTTTCAAGAAAGCATTTATCTTATTTAAAAAAAATTCTTACCTCATTTAAATTTTTCTAAAATATGAACATTTATATTATTTGAACGATTTTTTGATCTGAACATTTACCTCATTTGAACGATTTTCAAATACAAACATTTATCTTATTTGAACGATTTTTCGATCCGAACATTTACCTCATTTGAATGATTTTCAAATACGAACATTTATGTTATTTGAACGATTTTTCGATAAGAAACATTTAATTTACCTCATTTGAACGATTTTCAAATACGAACATTTATATTATTTGAATGATTTTTCGATAAGAACATTTACCACATTTGAACAATTTTCAAAAATGAACATTTATGTTATTTGAACGATTTTACGATAAGAAACATTTAATTTACCTCATTTGAACGATTTTGAAATATGAACATTTATATTATTGAACGATTTTACGATAATAATATTTACCTCATTCGAATGATTTTCAAATATGAACATTTATGTTACTTGAACGATTTTTTAGAATTTATTATTTAAATTATTTTTAAATATGAAGAATTTCTCAATAAAAGCATTTTTATTATTTGAACAAAAAACTCCAATCTAAACTCAAAAAAGACAGAAGACAAAAAAGGAAAAAAAGAAAATAAACAAAAATAAATAATAAAAACGAAAAAAGAAGATATGCAAAGAAGAAAAACAAAAAAAGAAACAAAGAAACGAAAAAAGAAAAAAACGAAAAAGTAAATAAAAAGAATCAAAAATATTAAACATAGTACAAAATAAGTAAAATTGAAAAAAATGAAAAAAAATAAGACATAAAAATGAAACAGAAAAAAGAAAAAGGAGAAAGAAACAGGAAAACAAAAAAAAACAGTGAAAAAAACGGTATTCGCTCTTAATGGGCCGGCCCATCCGCGACCGGGGAGGTACGTGGGGTATAGGATTTGCCCTAAAATACTCTCCACAATCCAAAATAAGTGTTGCAATTTTGGACTGTGGCTAGTTTAAAACTGCCACACTTATTATGGATTGGAGGTACTAGTTAAAAAAATCTGAGTGACTTGAAAGCCACAAATTTTGTAAGATGTTCTTAGCGGAAGGCCAATCTTCCGTAAGAGCATCTCCACCGGGGGTCGTAAAAGGCCCCCTAAAGCTCCATTGGGGTCCCAGACAGAAAAACAGGCCACACCGGGGGGTCGCAAAGGCTTTGTCCAGCCCAAAACATGTCTGGCACCGCCAACAGGGCTTCCAACTTTGGGGGTTGCCTTCGCGGTGTCGGACACTATCCGGCCCGAGCCTCCGACAGATATGGCCCGCCCGTCAGCGTCACAAGTAACGAGCCGACAGTCATTTCTGCTTCCACCCCTCCATCCTCTATTCCCTGCCCGGCGACTCGTGCTACCGCCGCCACCCTCGACGTAGTCATCTCCACCGCCCCCATCTCCACCGCCGATTGTCGTCCCCCAACCACAACACTCGACGCCGCCGCTCCCTGGCAAGGCCTGCCTTCTTTCTTGTCCGACGCAAACTCTTCCCTACCGACGTGACGAGTAAGTCCCTCCCTCCCGCCCGCAAGGTGTTCGGCTGTTTGCCGACAATCCTTTCTTTTATGATTTCCGATGTTTTGATCCTTGATTAGGCTATGGACTCAGATGACGAAATGATGTTTCACCAAATGACGGAAGAGATGACCGCACTTGAAATGGATGGTCAAAAGAATGATGAGGTCATCCGCATTCTTGTGGCGGCGGTGGAGCAGGAGGAAGCCGAACCCAAACGCGGAGGATCTAGGCCTGGAAAAAAGGCCAACACGAACCGGGAGCGGGCGACGGGACATATGCTATTGTTCAACGATTATTTTACGCACCAACCGATAAATGATGAGGTTGCTTTTCGCCGAAGCTTCAGCATGAAGAGAGGTTTGTTCCAGAGCATTGTGGATGGTGCGCGAGAGTATGATGAGTACTTTGAGCTTAAGAGTGACTGCACAGGAGTTCTTGGATTCTCATCTATTCAGAAGTGCTTGGTTGCTTTACGGTGTCTTGCATATGGGGCTCCCGCAGATTCTATGGTCGACTACATCCGTATGTCTGATTCGACAGCCACTGAAGCCACTTACAGGTTTTGCAAGGGGTGAATGCGGTGTTTGGACCTATGTATCTGAGATAACCAAATACTCAAGACACTGCTCGACTCTTGGCTGTAGCTAAAGCAAGAGGTTTTCCAGGGATGCTCAGAAGCATTGATTGCATGCATTGGAAGTGGAAGAATTGTCCATACGCTTGGCAGGGGATGTATAAAGGAGGATGTCTTGGAGCATGCTGTGTTGTACTTCAAGTGGTGACCGACTATGATACGTGGATTTGGCATGCTTTCTTTGGTATGGCCGGTGCTCACAACGATATCAACGTGTTGCAACATTCTCCGGTATTTTCCAGACTTGCGAATGGTCAAGCTCCCGAGTGTAACTATGAGATCAATGATCATCAATATAACATGGGCTACTACCTAGCAGATGGCATCTATCCAAAATATTCTACATTTGTGAAGACCATTCACAATCCTATTCCACCGACAAAGAAATATTTTTCAAAGAGACAAGAGAGTGCTCGGAAAGAAGTGGAGCGAGCATTCGGTGTGCTTCAAGCCCAGTTTGCGGTTGTCAGGTATCCTTCTCTAGCTTGGAAGGTAGAACAGATGTGGGATTCTTGCATTATTATGGACAATATGATCATCGAGAGTGAACGCGACCCTACCGTGCTTTTGCCGCCCCAGCTTCCAGATGACCATTATGTTCGGAACCCGTTTGATGGACAGGGGCAGCTTGCACTAGTAGTGCGAGGCCCGCCGCAAAACTTCTCGGAATTTCTCGCGGTGCATCAACATATTCATGATGAAGTTGCGCATCAACAACTGCAAGATGATTTAGTGGCGCACCTGTGGGAGTACCATGGTGGAGAGGACGATGGCATTGTTTGAAGCACATTTTATATTACAGGATTATAAAACTTTATTGTTGTAATAATAATTAGATTTTAACCCGTACCAACAAGGTAGTTATTTCCGTATGTTTGAATCAATATTTGATTTTCCGAATTGTGTTTGGTGTCCGGCCGTTTAGGAGTTGCCGGTGTGGGAGGGAAAATAAAAAACGCCGGACAAGTGTAATGACGGGATTGATGAGAGTGATCTTCTCCCTCAACAACGCCAACAAATACTCTTGATACCCTGAAAGGAAAATAATATATAAGGGATAGGTTGAGCCTCCAAGTGCAGAGTATGTAGGAGTGGAAGTCTTTTTCCCCAAGAAGGTGACTCGAGGGTTTAATATCGAACGGGGAATCAGTAGTGGGGATTTTATCTCCTTGTCCTTCTCTAGATTTCCTGCAAACAAAGTAGATTGCTTTGTGTCCTCAACCTCACCAAGTGGTTGTCAAGCACAACGTGTGAGAATGATACTAAGATAATAATGAATGCAAAACAGTAAATAAATATGCAATGGTGGTAAGTAGTAATGCAAGGATGATAGTAATGATGATGGATGATATTTTTTGAGGTTTTTATATGTATATGCAATGAATAAAAGTGTTTTTGTATTTTCTGATTTTAAAATGGCTGAATGTAAAAGATGCTTAAAAGTGGTTGGAAATGTGTTTCTTATGATTAAAAATGGACCGGGGTTCATGGTTTCACACATGCACTCTCTCTTTAATATAGTGTGGCAAATAAGTAGACATAGGATTAACATATGAGATTGCAAACAAGTTTAATGACATGTTACTAATTATATGGGCATCACGTCCTAACATAGAGACCTTTTGATTATTAGTCTCACTTATACTCCACCAAGATGTGAACTAAATCATACACCTTAGTAATTAAGATGACTCAGAGTATAGCTTTAAGATTAATGACATGAAGTGAAAATAAACACATGATGGATCTAGTCTTAGGTTGAGGCTAGTCACTCCTCATACCTTGCAACATGGTATTTTGGTTTATCCCTAGTGAGTCAACAAAGTAAGGTAAACACCCAATGTATCATGATATTAAGTTGTCAGCTTATCACTTCACCACCCCCGTTACTCCAACTAATGCACATGTTCCCCCACACACGCTCTCATAAACATGCTCTATCAAAACAAGGATACAAGAACGGGGTACATAATATGCATCTACTTTCATAACTAAAATAAACGTTGCAATCTCAACATATATTAACTCATAGAAAGATCCACCACAATGGTAATACAACGATGACCGTAATCATGTTCAGCAGCTCATACGGTGCTAATTAGTGAAGCTCAAGAGAGAGAGAGATACATATGCTACTGCCACAAACCCATAGTCTAGAGGTGGACTACTCCCTCTTCATCATGGAGACGGTGGAGATGTCGATGGAGAAGAAGGAGACCTCTCCGGCAGGGCTCCGCCGGAGTTTCCCCCCTCCAATCTGCAGCCTCCTGGTCTCTGTTTCTTGTTTCTCTCATGTGGCGGCCCTCTCTTCGAAGAACATCGGGGGGCTCTTTATATAGGTGTTTTTAGGTCACGAGGATGCTTCAGGGCGAAGGATCGACGCAAACGGGGCCACGAGGGCTGAAATAGGTGGGCCCATGCGGCCTGGTACTGTAGCCGCGTGGGGCACCCTATTCTGGCCCTCCGGCCTCCGTTCGCCTGCTTCTTTTGCTCCTAGGTATTCCTCCTTCCAAAATAATGATCCCCGTAAACTTATAGCTCATCATGACGTCGTTAAGGCCCTGAAACAAATAAGGAAAGAAATAGGGATTTTCTGCCTACACAGGATTAATTCCATAAAAAGGGGAAATCATTATTAATTACCAAAAATCATTAAATAACAGTAATATACCCCTTATATGATGCAAATATGAATGGAATACAAGTATTATAGTGCAAAGTTCATGTACGCATTTTACATGCATCAACATCCCCAAGCTTAACTCATGGTCGTCCTCGAGTATGAAAGTGATAAAACTAACATGAACTTTGCAATATAATAACAACATGGATATAAAAGATGATTTCTACTGCTACATGAAGTCAAATGATTCATTAATTCAAAGAAGTAGCAATATGCAAACAGTTTATAAAGTGATATCAAGTATTCAATGCAAGGATGTTCAATGATAGTTCACAAAGTGTAACATAAAAGATAGTAATATGGACGTTCTTACTTTTGCATACTTATGGTCCATAGAGTGTAGATGAAAATCTGAATATAAAAGGTGGACACTTTGGAAAAAGATATATAAATGAGTAGAGGTAAAACATGCATAAGTTTCATCTATCCTCCAAACTATTCTACTTGAGTTATTGATTGCAATGGTAATACTTGGTGTCAAGCTCTCATTCCCCTATCATAGCATCTTGAATGATTAAAGTTAATTGTGAAAGCAAATATGAGTAGTGGCCTTGATAAAGTAAAGGTTAGATGTCTCATGCCCCTTGAATACAAGTACCTACACCATGATTACTCAACTTGGGAAACAAAGTAAGTTTAAGTTATCTATCATTGTAAGTAATAATGGTATCATCAAGAGCCTCAACTGGGGTACCTCTTGTCCCATGATATGGATCAAGCCCACATCAAAACAACAAGACAAACAAACATAATGAACAATCTCAACGCCCTTTTTATTTACCACTTGATATAGCTTTTTATTGTAGGGTGTATCACAGAAAGTTCAAAATAGCATGTAAGTAAATTTCCACCATGAATGATGAATGGCTTAGATTAGCGGCCTAGGTTTTTCTCTAACCATTTATACAAACTCATTTAAACTTACTCTATTTCCACATTATTTCACCATGATAGGCATCCATAAACAAAAGTACATGATATCAACTAAATAAATGATGGAACATGTTGAAAGCTTTGCATGTGACAGCACATATGGGCTAACTCCCAACCTTAAACATTTATCAAGCCACTATCATCATAATATTAATCACAATGGTTCATGTTTATTAAATGCAATAAAAATAAAGTGTGCATCAAGTTCGCGAGAGCTTTTTAACCAACTTTTCCCAATATAATAAATAACATAATCATTTTCATTTAGAGGTATATATAACACAAATAACATGGTAAACATACTTGGAATAGCATAAAGCTAATAGGTAGATATGGTGGACTCACTGGAAAAACTTGGGTTGAAGGTGTTGGAAACAAGTTTTTACTTGTTGGAATTTTTTGGGCTAGCAAAAGGGAGAAAGATGACCATCTAGATGCATGCATGAGTGTCCATAGAACTAACTAATTCATGTCAAACAAGGTGAAATAACATGCAGCATCAAAACATGAATAAACTCATGATAAAGCATTTGCAAATTATTACTCATAAAGAAGCTCATGAATCATGCAACTAGATGTGTCATTAAAAATCAACTTAGACATCCCTTTTCCCAATATAACAAAAGCATGCAAGATATTTCAACCCATATTTCCAGTATCTTTATCATATATAAATGATAGTGTGGTGGTCTCACAAAATAAAAATCAAAGCAAAAACAAACAAAAAGACGTTCCAAGTTTATGCGATAAAGTGTTTCAAATGAAAAACAGAAGTTAGACATGTGCAAACCGAGAGTATGTTGGTTCAGTGGGGATGTTCTCCACATCCCCAATGTAACACCCCGAAAATTCGTCCCTAATTTTAGCGGTGTTTTCTGACACCTGAAAAACTTTTTCCTAAATGTTTCTTCAAATCTTTTGAGGATGATTTGACTTTGGAATTGCTCTCTCAAAATTTCCCCGGTATCCCCGAACCACTCCAGCACCCGTGGTAATTTTTATGCTTAGGTTTTCTCTCGAAAACCCTAGCCCTGATTATCGAACCTCGAAAACCCTTTACTCCACCTACCAAAGAAAAGCCTGTTTCCAAAGCTGGAAAAATTCCACCAAAAATACCAGAGACTCCCCTCCTCATGTAAGGACAATCCATCCAAAAATATTGCATACTTCAATGCAATATTTCCAAGTTGGGCGATATTTTCCTAAAATGCCATTTCCGATCCAGGAATGATCTGGACACCTTCCACTCACCCAAAAATTCTGCAATTTTTGTGAGGTGCATGATTTAAACCCCTGAGCATTTCACTCCATTGGCCCAACCTCATTTGAGCAATATTTGAGGTACTTCCTTTGTAATGCCCTAATTATGCCTAACTGTGATTTCCAAAGCAACCCCTAGCTACAAAATTCATTTGGCATTGCCACTTTGCCAGATTGACCAACTACCTTATATGACCACATATCCAGAATATCAGGTCAAGGTCATTTGAATAAACACAATTGGCATGCCCATGCCATTTGGGCCTTTTTGGACACCAATTTTTTTTACCAACCTACAGGCATCCAATTGAGCTCAAACTTCACAAACCTACTACATACACCTCTCCTAACCTACTGTGAATTTTGGGGATTTTTCTGAGATGCGCAAGGCCCCTGTCATTTCATCGAACACCTTCGGCCATTTTCGAAACCCAAAAATGTTTACACATGAGACCCTCTCCAATTTGGGTGAAACTTGACCACATTGCTCATATACCAGAACAACATCACCAGTAAAAATCCCAGCTCCTCTGGCCTAGGGGAAGTCCAGTTTCTTTCCATCGAACACCTTGAGTGCATTTGAATTTTTCAAAACTTTGCATTGACATTCTGTCACAATTTTGGGTATTGGCCTTCTAGACTTTGTTTGTTGCAGTAGTGCAACCCCGTGGCGAAGCCTTGTCCTTTTTGGTGCCCTAGATCATCAGGAACGTGACGACGCCGCTCGCGTCGCGCTCTGGACATGCCGGTGTCGGCCTGACCCGGTGCGAAACTGCAGCCCTTGCCCTTATCCTCTGCACCAGTACCCCCTCGTGCGCCCCTGTGCGTCCAGCACGGCAGCCTCACCCCCCCTCCTCCTCCTTATCTCCTCCCTGTGGAGGGGAGACGTCACCCATGACCTCAGTTGGCCATCAATGGCCAAACCGGCCAGCACCTAACTCCCCCCCCCCCTCTGGTCTATAAAAGGAGCAGCTCGAGCTCCCCAACCGCGTGCAAACCTCCACTCTACTTCCCCGGTGCCGTGCAGCAATTGGAGCTCGGCATGCCCGAGCCCATGATCGAGCTCGTGCGTGCTGCCGTGACCAAAGCCTCGGGCGAGCTCACGCCCGTCACCCCCACGGCCTCCCCATGCCTCCACCTGCCTCGCGAACAAGGACAAGCCGCTCCTCCCCACGTCCGCCCCTCTGCCATCCCCTAGCTGGCCGTGCAGCACGGCGGAGGAGCCGTCCGTGCTCGCCTCCGCCACGGTCGAGCTCGGGCGCGCCAGCAGGAGGCCGCCCCCGCCTCCGGTTCCCCCTCCCACGGCCGCGGCACGCCGCCGCCGTTCCAACCCCGCCGATGCCAAGGTCGCCGGCCCGCCTCGTCGCCGCCCCCCAGTGAAAGGACACGGATGTCGCCTAGAGGGGGGGGTGAATAGGCGATTTAAAATTATTACGGTTAAGGCTTGAATAAATGCGGAATAAAACTAACGTTTAATTTATCAAGCCAAAACCTAAACTAGCTAGGTTCACCTATGTGCACCAACAACTTATGCTAAGCAATATGATCAACTAGGTGATAGCAAGATATATGACTTTAAGCTCGATGTCTATCACAAAGTAAATAGCATAAGTAAGAAGCTCGGGATAGAAATACCGAGGCACTTGGAGACGATGATTTATCCTGAAGTTCACTTCCCAATGGAAGCTAGTCTCCGTTGGAGCGGCGCGGTGTTCACCAATGTGAAACACCGAGTAGCCGTAATATGGCACACCGTATCTCCGTTGTGTCTTACCACCAATGTGGCGAGGCACTTGTCACTATGTTGCCGTTGAGGTTGACAACTAGAACCTTTACAAGGGTGAAGCTCACTCCACAAGTTGGAGGGTCTTCACCAAATGCACCGAGCCGCCAAGACTCGATGCCCAAGGCCGGGGCACACACCACAACTCAATTGATGGCTCCCGGCAATATCTTCGTAGCTACCAAAGCTCCGAAGCAACAAGGTTGAGCCACACTCCACAATTGGAGGCTCCCAACAAATCCCGTAAGCCACCGAGACTCCGAGAAATCAAACCGTCTAGGGTACCAACGTGCCCTAGAGGAACAAGCTCTAGGGCACCAAAGCACCCAAGAGTAACAAGCTTCTCAACTTCACTTACCACGAATCACCGTGGAGAACTCAAACCGATGCAACTAATGCAATGGCAAGAACACACTAAGTGAACAAGTTCTTCCAACCCGAATCCAACCAAGGCAACTAATGCTTGGGAGGGATTAGGGAGGAAGAACAAAGGAGGAACACAAAGAAACTCCAAAGATTTAGATCCAAAGTGTTCTCCTCACTTAGAGGAGAGATCAACCGGTGGAAATATGGATCTAAATCTCCTCTCTCTTTTTCCCTAAGAAATAGCACGAACTTGTGGGGAGAATGAGAGAGAGCCAAGCTTAAGAGGTCAACAATGGAGGAGGGAGAATAGCTCAAGAGTTGGCAAGAAGGTTAGTCTTTATTTTTGGGGAAGAAGCCCTTTAAGTAGGGGCTCCGAAAATACAACCGTTGCAATGTTTCTTGTGCAGGAAAAAGAAAAGAGAAGGAAACCAGCAGGCAGGCCGGCCTGGCAGCCGGCCCAGGCCGGTGAGGAGGCTGGGGCTTAACCCGAGCGGGCCGGCCGGGAAGCCGGCCCAGGCCGGCAGCAAGGCCGGGCGCTGGGAGGGAGTGAGGCGCGGGCATGCCACCACCCGGGTGGGCCGGCCTGGGAGCCGGCCCAGGCCGGCGGGCAGGCTGGGGGGTTGCCCGAGCGGGCCGGTCGGTGAACCGGCCCAGGCCGGCATTGAGGCCGGGGGCCCAACCGAAGCCACCGGCCGGTGGACCGGCCCAGGCCGGGAGTGAGGCCGGCTCCAGTTCTTTTTCTTTTCTTTTTCTAATATATTCTGTTTAGAAAACTACCGATACCGAAAACGCAATATCTTCCACATACGAACTCCGTTTTCGGTAATCTTGGACTCGTTGGAATCGTCACAACGAGCACTACAAGAATATGTATAGAAACATCATTGTTCAACAAGATATGGTAAAGCCAAATGGTGAGAGGTAAAACCCTTTCATTAAAACCCGGAAAACCATATCTTTTGCAAATGAAGTCCGAATGACACGAAACCACTTTTGTTGGAAAGAGGACGACAAATGCTACCCAATAACATGTGAGGATATTGAAACCAAGCAAGGGAGATTTTGCTAATAAATGGAAGAGTGAAACCTTCCGCATAGATGGACCGGCAAAATCTCCGACACCGAAAACTCAATAGGGAACACATATGAGAACCGTTTTCGGTGACCTTGGGCTTGTCATGACAAGCACGACAAGCACCAATATCACACCACGATAAGAGCCAAATAGGAACCAATAAAGATGATGCCAAGGATGCAAAGGTTTGAGCTCTCTACGACCGATACGCTAAAGCTCACTTGAGAGCCCCTCTTAATAGTACGGTTACCTATCCTAAAACCCGGTCTCACAACTACACCACGAGACCGGTAAAATAGAAACCCTATCAAGATCATACCTTTGCCTTGCGCATTCCACTAGAGCTAGATGATGACGATCTTGATCTACTCTCACCTTTCTTGATTTTGCTTCGCTTGGTGAAGACACGCATATTGCTCCCCCATACACCAAGATGGGAGAGGCATTCTTCGACATATCTTCACATGGCCTTTATCTTGATGATCACCACGTGACACCATCCACCATGGACAACATAGGATCTTGATCACCAAATGATCTTCTTCTTCACATGCCCTAGTCTTGTATATTGATCAACTTGCACTTAGCCTTGATCAACATATAGTCTTCTTCTTTTAGCCTTGACTCCAACATATGGAGTACAATCATTCCATACGGACCAACACTGCAAATATTACTCAAAGCACACATTAGTCCATAGAGATTGTCATTAATTACCAAAACAACACATGGGGGCAACCATGCCCTTTCACCCAGGCCCCACCCGAGCACCCACCGTGGCCGCTCGGCCAAGCACGCGGGCGACGCGCCGGAGGCGTCCCCTCCGTCGAAGCTGCCGCCCCTGGGCGCGGTGGACCACGCCGTGCCCGTACCCGCCGCCGGCCGAGCCTCCCGGCGCCCTCCTTGGCCCTCCCCGGCCGAACCTTGGTCGCTCCAGTGCGTGGAGCACGGGGAAGACGACCGGGGTCGATCCCCTCTGTTTTTTCAGCAAACCGTTTCCAGCCTAGCAGGCCGGCAGCAGCTCGCGGCCCACCAGCGGCCGGCCTGGCGCAGCGCTGGCACGCGCGCATGCGACGCGCCTGTGGCCCATCCGCGGCCCGTGAAGTTTTTTTTCGCGGATCTGGTTTTTTTCCTTTTTCCTGCTGGACAGATTTTCGAATCTCCGTATCTTTTGAACCGTAAGTCCGTTTTCAGTGATTCAAGTTTGTAAATTCCTAGTTTTAAGGGATCTATCCAGTGGTATATGTTGTATATTTTTGTGAGATGCTTGGATGCTCAGCACCCGCGTATGCATGTATAGGTGTTCCGCGGTACCGGCAAATCGAAACCCTATCCCGCGACGTGCCCGTGACCTCCAAGCCAAATGGCGTCGACCGTCGAAGGCAAGCTAACCCCTTGCTATGAGCAGTCCCGCGAAGTTGTTTGCTATTTTCTTAGTGTTTATATTGTCCGCGTTTAGCATTTATATTATGTCGGTCTATTATTTATTGCCATGTTTTATTCATCATCCATGAAGGCATTAGATTGATGTATGAATTATCTGTGCGCCTCGCACTTGCGTGGCTTTGACAACTAAATAACAAAAACATGCGTTGATTGTTTGCTTCTTCTTCAACGTCGAGGCTAGGTGCGGACAAATGTCGGCCCGTGATCCTCGGGGTTGGGGGCATTTGCCAAAAGAGTTATTTGCTTCTTGTCCCTCCGTCAAATATGGTTGGCTTAGACCACCCGGACTGCGACGCTTGGGAGCTGACTTTCTATTTGGTTCTTTTTGCCGAGATTGCTGACACCACGTCAAGGGAATCCTCGAGTGGAATGGATGCTCTCTCATTCTTATGATTGCTTTTCGGTTTAGTTTTGGAGACTATATGCCCAACTCCCCACTTCCTGGTCAACGGTCGGACGAATACGCCGCCAAAGACTTGCGCGTGGAGGAACGGATGCGTAACAGACTCCGCCTGTGCTATATTATTATACTAACCCCCGTGTGACACCGGCCGGGTTGCCCGCCACAGTCACCCGGGTATGCTTATTATTATTCTGTGACTCTGACCCCTGAGTGACACCGGCCGGGTCTCCCGCCACCGTCACCCGGGTGTTCTTGTTATTTTGTGACACTAACCCCCGTGTGACACCGGCCGGGTTGCCCGCCACAGTCACCCGGGTATTATTATTGTGATGTGGTTATTTATTCCTGCAAGTGTTAGGCATGTTCTAGGCTATGTTTGTTTGTGCTTGTTTGTGTTGCTAATGCCTTGTTGGTTGTGATTATTGTGTTGAACTAACCCTTTGTTGGTTGGGCATGTGAATGCTGAAACTTGATTAAATGAAACACCCCTCCAAACAACGATGAGGTCTATTCATAGTGCCACTAATCTGAACCCTTGAACGCGATACCACCGTTGTCCCATGGAAACCGTGACCTAGTAGGTTGTTGAGCCCCTTTTTGTGCCATCCGTTGGGCGCAGTCGTTCGGTTGTGCTGTCCGAGGGGAGAGGTCGACAGGCACGGGTTCGACTGCGATAAGGAGTCCGGAGCTAGGCATACCCGGTAGCGCCGGGGGATGTGCCGGGCTCACTTGCCCGTTGTACCATGCGTATAGGGTGGGGCAGGAGGGTGTCTTAGCAAGTGGACCGTCGCGAGAGTGTATTTTGCTTGGTACGGCTTTGGGCGTGATGAACCTGAGGTGTCGGCTGAGTGGAGTGCATTCTGATAGGTGGTAAAGCAAACTCTCGAGAGCATCAACCTAGCCAGCTAGCCCCGTTCCTGGGATATGGAACAACAGTTCAGTGTCAGTCACACTATGTGTCCTTGTCGTGTCCGGAGGTTTAACTTAAGATCTGTTTGAAACAATTGATGAACAACCTGACCTCACTTAATAAACTATAAGATGATGCAGGGAATATTGTCTTGAGATGTTGATGGTAAACCGTGTTATGGGATGGCGGGGTGATCGTTGGAAGCCTAGAGTTAGGCCTGAGCCAACATCAACCGTGCATGCCCAGAGTGGAAAGATGAGGCCAGTGGGCCTGGCAGTGACCACAGTTGCTGTTGTGTATTGTTTGGGTACCAACCGGTACACTCGTCTACTCGTCACAGGTAAGCTCGCTGTATGATTGCCGGTGCACGATCCAACCCCACCTGGCTTGGACTCTACACTGGTAATACCCCATTGTTTGCTTATGCCATGTTGTCACCCTTTTGGACTGTCATAAGTAGATACTTGCCATGTTTAGATTATTATTATTGCTGCTTACTTGTTGCCTGATTGCTTGACCGTTCATGTCTTGTGGTTATTCTCTTGCGAGTACATCATTGTACTCAGACTGGCTTTTCATGTGGCCAGACTTTGAGAGGATCCATCTACTACCATAGCAAGGAGATGGAGCAGGAGCGTGCTAGGATCAGTAGCCCAGCCAGATGCCTGTGGAAGTGGAGCCGCACCAAGCCGTTGCCATAGCCGTCTTCCGCTGCCAGTTAAACTCTGTCCTGAGCCATGCTTGGCTTGATATTTTGTCATGCCTTGATGGCCTTGTAAACCTTTTGTAGCCCTTTGGGCCTGATTGTGTAATGATATTTTCGCTATGTTGCATTGTCGTAACGTGCGTCCAGATATCCTGGGCTGGCGCACGGGGCGACCGCCTCTCTGGCGACTTGTGCCAGAAGGGGGTGCCACAGGGCATGGTATCAGAGCACCAGGCTGGCTGTAGACTACCCTAGCATGGAAAGCCCCGCCTTACTTTTGCCCGACAACGACCCGATGGATTTAACCCATCTCCGCCAAACCGGCATGGCTCATGTCGGTCAACAGTATGGTGCAGTAGAACCTGTCCCAATCTTCCCCAACAAGACGAGCCGGTTTCTTCCATGAGAAGAAGCCGACCTTACCCAGTGAACCCGAGACCCAGTCCTAGTTGCTTTATAACCCACCCTCGCCAGCTCTCTGGCAACCCAACTCCTTTAAAGTAGAATCCCATAGAGGAACCTCGCATCCTTACCCCCTCCAAGAAAATCTAGTGACCCCCCCCAAAATCCGATGGCGACCCTTAATGCCATCTTGGAAACCACTGCCGAGGAGCATTCGAGCTTTCGATTGCTTCTCTGGAGGGCCGTCAACCATATCCTTGGTAGCTCCGTTCGCCCAGTGTATGTAGTGTTCCAGAGCTCACTCTCGTCGTCCGGAGATGAGTTCCGGGCCGATGTGAGGATCAGCCCGTGTCCCCGGGGCACAAAGCAGCCCTACCTAATCCAAGGAGGCCGCATGCCCACTCTGGGGCTAGCCATCCAGGTAGCAGCCTGGGAATGCCTCGTTCGTCTTCGGTCCTCCGAACCCTTGCTAGCTGAAACTCGGGAGTTCTACTACCTTCCGGCCAGACCACAACCCCGTGGAGAGATGATCCAAGCCGACGTCACGGAGGAGCCTGACCCAGCACTAATCAACCAAGTTGCTTACGCCATCGCAATGACGAACCTCAACAACCTCTTGATGGAGGAGCTCGTGACCACAAGGAGGAACCTCAGCCGAGCCCGCCTACACCAATACCTAGGGGAAAGCACACCTACACTCTCCCGTAGGCATGCTCGAAGTGGCAGACCTCCACTTCCAGATTCCGGCCCATCCCGACGAATCCCCGAGCAGGTTCCAATCCTCGAGGGTGTTCCTGTGTGCTCCGACCTTGCAGAAGAAGGGGACGTGGACACCACTCTTCGGCTCGGCCGCACTCCACCATCTGTGAAGGGCCGTCAAGCGGAGTAAGATCTGTTTAGTTTAGCCGGAGTGGCGCTTATGAGGTGTAGCTGAGAGTTTGTGAGAATGTTTGTAACTGCTATGCTTGCTTGTATGTGTGTTGGTGTTGTGTCGAGTGTTTAGTAGCCGTTGTGTGCTTGTTATCTGGCATGGTTGAAGTGGTTGTTCCATGTTGCTTCAAGTTTTTAGGGCCATAAAAGTGAAGTATTACTTTCGAAAATGATATTTTTCCCCGAGTAGCAAGTTCTACCATCTGTGTGAAAGTGCCTCTGCAATTCTCTCTGCTGCAAGAACAGATCTGTGACAGCTCAGGGAAGATCTCATGAATGCAAATATGGATCCAAATCAGCAGTGAAGACAAGTTTGATACATCAGCAGAGTTCAGTACACAAGGGAAATTTCAGAAACAGAGGATACAAGTGCTACTCCAACATCCAACACTCTCACTACCTCAGTGCAGATACAGAAGAGCACTCCAGGGAAAATCCTACTCCTTCTCGTGCTCAGTGGCGCCACCTAAAGATGAGCCAGGCTCACCCGTAGCCGTGTCGCGAGTTGCGCGATGACGGCGGACAGCTCGAGCTCCCAGCTCGTCCCCCACCAGAGGAGCAGCCGCAGCAGCCACCGGGAGCGCCCGCCAGTCTCTCACCGGAGCCACCAGAAACTCGTCCACCGCCGCCGCAGCACCCCCGACAACACCATACCACCAATCGTGCAGGTGACAGGCTAACCAGACCGCCGCCGTGAGCAGAATCACCAGCAGCCCCCCGATGGTCAGCCCAAGCCACAACACGCAGAACAGGTGTTCGAGGAAGCCAGCTCGCTCCGGACCGCGAGTGAAATCACAAAGAAATTGAGAAAAGAAGTTCATGGTTGCGATAAAGAAGAGAATCACAGCGGCCGCAATTTATAGTCGCGAGCTCGGATGCCGCCCCAGCTTAGCCTCGCGCGGGAAAAGAGAGGAATCCCGCGCAATGCTCGACCAAGTTGGCGCGAGATCATCAAGGCACCTAAAGCCGTGATGGCCGCTGCGCCGATAGACCGCACGCGCAGCAGTGCCATAGAGGAGTGCTTCGCGCACTCAGAGTCAGCCAGGTACGAGGGAAGATGCTGCGAGGAAGAAGAAGATAGAAAGAAAGAGGGAGACTGCCAGGTGGACCCCGGACCCACATGTCTGCGAGTAAGAAGATGACCCTCTGTGTGCCTCTATTCTTTCCTCAGGAAATCATTCCCTCGTCTCTCCAGTGCTTCGTAGGGAAATCTTTTTTGCCAAAATAATTTTGGGGATGGCCCTACCCCTCAGGGTCTGTAAGTCAATTTTGGCGAAACAGATGCTTTCTTTTGAAAAGAAACCCTTTTCCTTTTTCAAAACCTATGTATACATGAAAGTGTATATACAGCTTTTCTAAAATAAAAACCCTAGACAGGGGATATGATTGGCATGTCCCTAATCTGTTTGTTTCGAAAAATTTGGTTGTTGGATGATGATCGGTGTGTAGATCTTGTTTGGACTTGCCATGTTTGTATCCGGTTGAGCAAAAACCTTAGATTTAATTTAATAAACATGCCAGTAGATCCTATGTTGATTGAGTGAGCCACTGCCATGCCATCCTTAGAATGCATTAAGTGGGACAAAAGTATCACGCCTTGATAATGGTTGTTTTAGAAACATCGTGCTGAGTGTTAATCATTTTGAATGTTAAGCCCTAATATTTTGTAGAAAGAGTTTTAAAATATTTTAAATATAGGGGTAGATTAAACCATACGAGAAATATCTTGTATAACCCCGGGAATCTCTATTAGTCTCCGAATCTCGGGACGAGATTCTTTTTAAGGGGGGAAGGTTTGTAACACCCCGAAAATTCGTCCCTAATTTTAGCGGTGTTTTCTGACACCTGAAAAACTTTTTCCTCTATTCCTAAATGTTTCTTCAAATCTTTTGAGGATGATTTGACTTTGGAATTGCTCTCTCAAAATTTCCCCGGTATCCCCGAACCACTCCAGCACCCGTGGTAATTTTTATGCTTAGGTTTTCTCTCGAAAACCCTAGCCCTGATTATCGAACCTCGAAAACCCTTTACTCCACCTACCAAAGAAAAGCCTGTTTCCAAAGCTGGAAAAATTCCACCAAAAATACCAGAGACTCCCCTCCTCATGTAAGGGCAATCCATCCAAAAATATTGCATACTTCAATGCAATATTTCCAAGTTGGGCGATATTTTCCTAAAATGCCATTTCCGATCCAGGAATGATCTGGACACCTTCCACTCACCCAAAAATTCTGTAATTTTTGTGAGGTGCATGATTTAAACCCCTGAGCATTTCACTCCATTGGCCCAACCTCATTTGAGCAATATTTGAGGTACTTCCTTTGTAATGCCCTAATTATGCCTAACTGTGATTTCCAAAGCAACCCCTAGCTACAAAATTCATTTGGCATTGCCACTTTGCCAGATTGACCAACTACCTTATATGACCACATATCCAGAATATCAGGTCAAGGTCATTTGAATAAACACAATTGGCATGCCCATGCCATTTGGGCCTTTTTGGACACCAATTTTTTTTACCAACCTACAGGCATCCAATTGAGCTCAAACTTCACAAACCTACTACATACACCTCTCCTAACCTACTGTGAATTTTGGGGATTTTTCTGAGATGCGCAAGGCCCCTGTCATTTCATCGAACACCTTCGGCCATTTTCGAAACCCAAAAATGTTTACACATGAGACCCTCTCCAATTTGGGTGAAACTTGACCACATTGCTCATATACCAGAACAACATCACCAGTAAAAATCCCAGCTCCTCTGGCCTAGGGGAAGTCCAGTTTCTTTCCATCGAACACCTTGAGTGCATTTGAATTTTTCAAAACTTTGCATTGACATTCTGTCACAATTTTGGGTATTGGCCTTCTAGACTTTGTTTGTTGCAGTAGTGCAACCCCGTGGCGAAGCCTTGTCCTTTTTGGTGCCCTAGATCATCAGGAACGTGACGACGCCGCTCGCGTCGCGCTCTGGACATGCCGGTGTCGGCCTGACCCGGTGCGAAACTGCAGCCCTTGCCCTTATCCTCTGCACCAGTACCCCCTCGTGCTCCACTGTGCCTCCAGCACGGCAGCCTCCTTCTCTCCCCCTCCTTATCTCCTCCCTGTGGAGGGGAGACGTCACCCATGACCTCGGTTGGCCATCAATGGCCAAACCGGCCAGCACCTAACTCCCCCCCCCCTCTGGTCTATAAAAGGAGCAGCTCGAGCTCCCCAACCGCGTGCAAACCTCCACTCTACTTCCCCGGTGCCGTGCAGCAATTGGAGCTCGGCATGCCCGAGCCCATGATCGAGCTCGTGCGTGCTGCCGTGACCAAAGCCTCGGGCGAGCTCACGCCCGTCACCCCCACGGCCTCCCCATGCCTCCACCTGCCTCGCGAACAAGCCGCTCCTCCCCACGTCCGCCCCTCTGCCATCCCCTAGCTGGCCGTGCAGCACGGCGGAGGAGCCGTCCGTGCTCGCCTCCGCCACGGTCGAGCTCGGGCGCGCAAGCAGGAGGCCGCCCCCGCCTCCGGTTCCTCCTCCCACGGCCGCGGCACGCCGCCGCCGTTCCAACCCCGCCGATGCCAAGGTCGCCGGCCCACCTCGTCGCCGCCCCCCAGGCCCCACCCGAGCACCCACCGTGGCCGCTCGGCCAAGCACGCGGGCGACGCGCCGGAGGCGTCCCCTCCGTCGAAGCTGCCGCCCCTGGGCGCGGTGGACCACGCCGTGCCCGTACCCGCCGCCGGCCGAGCCTCCCGGCGCCCTCCTTGGCCCTCCCCGGCCGAACCTTGGTCGCTCCAGTGCGTGGAGCACGGGGAAGACGACCGGGGTCGATCCCCTCTGTTTTTTCAGCAAACCGTTTCCAGCCTAGCAGGCCGGCAGCAGCTCGCGGCCCACCAGCGGCCGGCCTGGCGCAGCGCTGGCACGCGCGCGTGCGACGCGCCTGTGGCCCATCCGCGGCCCGTGAAGTTTTTTTTTTCGCGGATCTGGTTTTTCCTTTTTCCTGCTGGACAGATTTTCGAATCTCCGTATCTTTTGAACCGTAAGTCCGTTTTCAGTGATTCAAGTTTGTAAATTCCTAGTTTTAAGGGATCTATCCAGTGGTATATGTTGTATATTTTTGTGAGATGCTTGGATGCTCAGCACCCGCGTATGCATGTATAGGTGTTCCGCGGTACCGGCAAATCGAAACCCTATCCCGCGACGTGCCCGTGACCTCCAAGCCAAATGGCGTCGACCGTCGAAGGCAAGCTAACCCCTTGCTATGAGCAGTCCCGCGAAGTTGTTTGCTATTTGCTTAGTGTTTATATTGTCCGCGTTTAGCATTTATATTATGTCGGTCTATTATTTATTGCCATGTTCTATTCATCATCCATGAAGGCATTAGATTGATGTATGAATTATCTGTGCGCCTCGCACTTGCGTGGCTTTGACAACTAAATAACAAAAACATGCGTTGATTGTTTGCTTCTTCTTCAACGCCGAGGCTAGGTGCGGACAAATGTCGGCCCGTGATCCTCGGGGTTGGGGGCATTTGCCAAAAGAGTTATTTGCTTCTTGTCCCTCCGTCAAATATGGTTGGCTTAGACCACCCGGACTGCGACGCTTGGGAGCTGACTTTCTATTTGGTTCTTTTTGCCGAGATTGCTGACACCACGTCAAGGGAATCCTCGAGTGGAATGGATGCTCTCTCATTCTCATGATTGCTTTTCGGTTTAGTTTTGGAGACTATATGCCCAACTCCCCACTTCCTGGTCAACGGTCGGACGAATACGCCGCCAAAGACTTGCGCGTGGAGGAACGGATGCGTAACAGACTCCGCCTGTGCTATATTATTATACTAACCCCCGTGTGACACCGGCCGGGTTGCCCGCCACAGTCACCCGGGTATGCTTATTATTATTATTCTGTGACTCTACCCCTGAGTGACACCGGCCGGGTCTCCCGCCACCGTCACCCGGGTGTTCTTGTTATTTTGTGACACTAACCCCCGTGTGACACCGGCCGGGTTGCCCGCCACAGTCACCCGGGTATTATTATTGTGATGTGGTTATTTATTCCTGCAAGTGTTAGGCATGTTCTAGGCTATGTTTGTTTGTGCTTGTTTGTGTTGCTAATGCCTTGTTGGTTGTGATTATTGTGTTGAACTAACCCTTTGTTGGTTGGGCATGTGAATGCTGAAACTTGATTAAATGAAACACCCCTCCAAACAACGATGAGGTCTATTCATAGTGCCACTAATCTGAACCCTTGAACGCGATACCACCGTTGTCCCATGGAAACCGTGACCTAGTAGGTTGTTGAGCCCCTTTTTGTGCCATCCGTTGGGCGCAGTCGTTCGGTTGTGCTGTCCGAGGGGAGAGGTCGACAGGCACGGGTTCGACTGCGATAAGGAGTCCGGAGCTAGGCATACCCGGTAGCGCCGGGGGATGTGCCGGGCTCACTTGCCCGTTGTACCATGCGTATAGGGTGGGGCAGGAGGGTGTCTTAGCAAGTGGACCGTCGCGAGAGTGTATTTTGCTTGGTACGGCTTTGGGCGTGATGAACCTGAGGTGTCGGCTGAGTGGAGTGCATTCTTATAGGTGGTAAAGCAAACTCTCGAGAGCATCAACCTAGCCAGCTAGCCCCGTTCCTGGGATATGGAACAACAGTTCAGTGTCAGTCACACTATGTGTCCTTGTCGTGTCCGGAGGTTTAACTTAAGATCTGTTTGAAACAATTGATGAACAACCTGACCTCACTTAATAAACTATAAGATGATGCAGGGAATATTGTCTTGAGATGTTGATGGTAAACCGTGTTATGGGATGGCGGGGTGATCGTTGGAAGCCTAGAGTTAGGCCTGAGCCAACATCAACCGTGCATGCCCAGAGTGGAAAGATGAGGCCAGTGGGCCTGGCAGTGACCACAGTTGCTGTTGTGTATTGTTTGGGTACCAACCGGTACACTCGTCTACTCGTCACAGGTAAGCTCGCTGTATGATTGCCGGTGCACGATCCAACCCCACCTGGCTTGGACTCTACACTGGTAATACCCCATTGTTTGCTTATGCCATGTTGTCACCCTTTTGGGACTGTCATAAGTAGATACTTGCCATGTTTAGATTATTATTATTGCTGCTTACTTGTTGCCTGATTGCTTGACCGTTCATGTCTTGTGGTTATTCTCTTGCGAGTACATCATTGTACTCAGACTGGCTTTTCATGTGGCCAGACTTTGAGAGGATCCATCTACTACCATAGCAAGGAGATGGAGCAGGAGCGTGCTAGGATCAGTAGCCCAGCCAGATGCCTGTGGAAGTGGAGCCGCACCAAGCCGTTGCCATAGCCGTCTTCCGCTGCCAGTTAAACTCTGTCCTGAGCCATGCTTGGCTTGATATTTTGTCATGCCTTGATGGCCTTGTAAACCTTTTGTAGCCCTTTGGGCCTGATTGTGTAATGATATTTTCGCTATGTTGCATTGTCGTAACGTGCGTCCAGATATCCTGGGCTGGCGCACGGGGCGACCGCCTCTCTGGCGACTTGTGCCAGAAGGGGGTGCCACACCCAAGCTTATGGTTTTCACCATCCTTGGATAACTCATGGTGCATCTCCTCCAATCCCTGTGAAAAAATTTCAAAACACTGTTCTCCCATTTCTTTTCTGTGGGGTGATATTAGTAGAGATAAACAAATAGGCTTCTTTCTGCATATAATCTATGGAATAAAATTCATATGATTGATCAGACAGTGTATAATGTTGTATGCCCACTCATAAACTCAATTGGATCAAAAAGATACAACTCAAAAGTTTAAACTATGCATAAAACAATATGGGACAGAATCTGTCCAGAAAAACAGCACCAGAAAAACGTATTTTCTGTCCTACTTATACTCATCTAAAAATTCTGAAAAAATTTAGACATACATAGGATCAAAAGGTGCAGTTACAGTAAAAAATCTCAGCTCAATCGGAGTTACAGAATAGCAATGAAAAATCAAACCGTGCACAGACTTTGTGCAGGAATAAAATCTCCGAATAGAAATAGCAACTTTTTCAAACTAAAATAGGTAAAACTTGGCACTTTATTAAAAATTCCAGAAACTAAGCTAATAAAAAATTCTCTTGTTACAGCAAGAGGACACAAAGAAAATCCAAATAAAAACACCCGGGTTGCCTCCCGTAAAGCGGTTTCTTTATAGCCATATAGCTAGGCTTACTTACTTGTTGTTTACCGAAGATGAAGCTCATGAGGGAGCTTAAAAGTTGTGCCCTTCTTCCTTAGGAAGTGTTCCATGCATTTCTTATGTGGAAACTGAAACTTCACATTCCCTTCCTTTGAATCAACAATAGCCCCTGTGGTACGAAGAAAAGGTCTTCCAAGAATAATAGGACTAGAGGTTTTATTCTCCATATCCATGATTAGAAAATCCACAGGTACAAAAGTCATATGTAACTCTATCATAACATCACTTACTTTTCCTAATGCATGTTTAATGGTATTATCAGCAAGTGCAAGTTCAACAGAGCATTTTTCAAGATTCTTTAATTCAAGTACTTCATATAGTTCTTTAGATAAAACAGAGACACTAGATCCTAGATCAAGTATGGCATGGTGTGTCTCTTTTCCAATAGTTACTAGCACCTTGGGGATCCATATATCCCCAAGCTTAGGTGGTATCATAGCTTCTTGATTGTATCTAGCAATTTTTTCTTTCAAGACAAGATTAGCAATATAGGAACCAAAACCAGATTGGTTAACATCAATAGAAGGATCAATTGCAAATTTTTGTAAGATAGATATTAATTCATGCAAGCTACAATTCTTTAAATCAAGCAAAGGATCATTACCTTCACTAAGCATCTTAACTTCTTCAACTTTTACTCCCCTATTATAAAGATCAAATATTTCATAACGGTCATCAAAAACATCTTCAGGTACTTGGGCTTTATCTAAACTTTCTTTAATTTTTGCTTCCAAAAGCAAGCCATCAAGTAAATAATAAGTATTAGAAGCAGACATATTCATAAAAGAACCTTCACATTCCTTATCCAAAAAGACTCTAGAGGTTTCAGATAATCCTCTATAAAAGATATGCATGAGCATCCAATCTCTAAGACCATGTGCCATTCCAAAACCTATACTTCTAAATCTTTCCCATGTTTTTACCAAAGGTTCATCTTCCTCTTGTTTAAACTTGATAACCATTTGTTTAATATTGCAAATCATTTCAATGGTACAAAATCTTTCAATAAAAGTAGCTTTCAAATTAAACCAGATGCTAAAGTTACCAGATGGCCATCTCAATATCCAATCTAATACTTTCCCCCCTAAAGAGTGAGGAAAAAGCTTAAGTCTAACATTAGGATGGTTCATTTTTAGCATGTTGCATCTTTCATCAAATTTCTTAAGATGAGCTAAAGGATCTTCCTTAGGTTTTTAATAGAAACGATTTTCAAAGATTGATTTCATCAATACCTCAGTTTCTTCAATAGGGACATTCATCTCTTGAGGAAAATTGTTAACACTAAAAGGCCAAAAGGTTCTCTTTTCCATTATGCAAATTTTTATGTGTTTTTAATTTTTTATGCAAAACTAAAAATAAAATGACACTAAATAATGCAAACCGAATTAACTAATGCAAAAAAAAATGCAAGACTGAAAAAAAAATATGCAAACCGAAATCTAAATATGATATGCAAGACAAAAACAAAACAAAATAAAATGCTTGAAGGTAAAGATGGACAAGATGATGCTCACGTAGGTGCAACCTCCCCAAGCTTAGGTGTTAGCACAAGTTGGTGATGAAGTTGACTTTGTTGTGATATCCTTGGATAAAACCTTCCAGCTATGATTCCCCGGCAACGGCGCCAGAAAAATGACTTGATGACGGGATTGATGAGAGTGATCTTCTCCCTCAACAATGCCAACAAATACTCTTGATACCCTGAAAGAAAAATAATATATAAGGGATAGGTTGAGCCTCCAAGTGCAGAGTATGTAGGAGTGGAAGTCTTTTTCCCCAAGAAGGTGACTCGAGGGTTTAATATCGAACTCTCGGGGAATCAGTAGTGGGGATTTTATCTCCTTGTCCTTCTCTAGATTTCCTGCAAACAAAGTAGATTGCTTTGTGCCCTCAACCTCACCAAGTGGTTGTAAAGCACAAGGTGTGAGAATGATACTAAGATAATAATGAATGCAAAACAGTAAATAAATATGCAATGCTGGTAAGTAGTAATGCAAGGATGATAGTAACGATGATGGATGATATTTTTGGGGTTTTTATATGTGTATATGCAATGAATAAAAGTGTTTTTGTATTTTCTGATTTTAAAATGGCTGAATGTAAAAGATGATTAAAAGTGGTTGGAAAGGTGTTTCTTATGATTAAAAATGGACCGGGGTTCATGGTTTTGCACATGCACTCTCTCTTTAATATAGTGTGGCAAATAAGTAGACATGGAATTAACATATGAGATTGCAAACAAGTTTAATGACATGTTACTAATTATATGGGCATCACGTCCTAACATAGAGACCTTTTGATTATTAGTCTCACTTATACTCCACCAAGATGTGAACTAAATCATACACCTTAGTAATTAAGATGACTCAGAGTATAGCTTTAAGATTAATGACATGAAGTGAAAATAAACACATGATGGATCTAGTCTTAGGTTGAGGCTAGTCACTCCTCATACTTTGCAACATGGTATTTTGGTTTATCCCTAGTGAGGCAACAAAGTAAGGTAAACACCCAATGGATCATGATATTAAGTTGTCAGCTTATCACTTCACCACCCCCGTTACTCCAACTAATGCACACGTTCCCCCACACACGCTCTCATAAACATGCTTGATCAAAACAAGGATACAAGAACGGGGTACATAATATGCATCTACTTTTATAACTGAAATAAACATTGCAATCTCAACATATATTAACTCATAGAAAGATCCACCACAATGGTAATACAACGGTGACCGTAATCATGTTCAGCAGCTCATACAGTGCTAATTAGTGAAGCTCAAGAGAGAGAGAGATACATATGCTACTGCCACAAACCCATAGTCCAGAGGTGGACTACTCCCTCTTCATCATGGAGATGGTGGAGATGTCGATGGAGAAGAAGGAGACCTCTCCGGCAGGGCTCCACCGGAGTTTCCCCCTCCAATCTGCAGCCTCCTGGTCTCTGTTTCTTGTTTCTCTCGTGTGGCGGCCCTCTCTTCGAAGAACGTCGGGGGGCTCTTTATATAGGCGTTTTTAGGTCATGAGGATGCTTCAGGGCGAAGGATCGACGCAAACGGGGCCACGAGGGCTGAAATAGGTGGGCCCATGCGGCCTGGTACTGTAGCCGCGTGGGGCACCCTATTCTGGCCCTCCGGCCTCTGTTCGCCAGCTTCTTTCGCTCCTAGGTCTTCCTCCTTCCAAAATAATGATCCCCATAAATTTATAGCTCATTATGACGTCGTTAAGGCCCTGAAACAAATAAGGAAAGAAATAGGGGTTTTCTGCCTGCGCAGGATTAATTCCATAAAAAGGGGAAATCATTATTAATTACCAAAAATCATTAAATAACAGTAATATACCCCTTATATGATGCAAATATGAATGGAATACAAGTATTATAGTGCAAAGTTCATGTATGCATTTTACATGTATCAAAGTGTCTGTAAGGAGTCTATCGTGTGTGTGAACACGTACACCGAGAGTTCCCCTAACCCCATGTTTAGAGATTCGGCATGGAGCATAAGGAGATTTCGCACAACCTCAACTTCACCGGAGCAGCACGTTTGTGGTGAAGGGGTTCGTGTATAGAAAACAAAAAAATTCTATCTAACGCAACTCCAAATGCCAGGATCTATCTATTAGTAATGCGGTAACGGGATGGTTTCGGTGACATACCCTTGTAGACCGAAAGTGTTTAACGTACGAGAGGAACGTGGATGATGTATTCAAACACTTGTGTTGGCGATGAACCTCGCTCCCCGACGATGATGACGATGCTCCCGGCGCAATGACGATTCCGATGCCCCGAGGGGGGGGGGGGGGTTTCGGTGCCCTGGCAAGGGCTCCGACGCCCCGGCGGTGTCCCGGTGCAACGACTGGTGCCACAAGCAGCAGCACCCCGAGTACTGATATGTCTCAAATGTATCTATAATTTTTGAGTGATCCATGCTAGTTTGTGATATTGTCACATGTTTTTACTGTCAAATATATCATTTTTATGCATTTTGTCGGACTAACCTATTGACAAGATGCCAAGTGCCAGTTCCCTATTTTTGCATTTAAGAAAAGTCACAACAGGAAATATCGTCGGATTGCCCTCAAAATTTACGGAGATTTTTTATGCGACGGAAGACACACGTGGACCAAAGGGCGACCTGGGGGGCCACCCAGGGGCTAGGGGCGGGTGGCGGCCGCGACCCCCCCTTGACCCGCGTGAGGGACCTGCCCCTGCCCTCTGGGCATCGTCTCGTCCCCCTCCGATGCCTATAAAATCCCTTTTGACCTAAAACCGAGAGGGCGGCCATTATTTTCCAGAAACTCGACCCCGACGCGCCGTCACCGAAAACCCTAGTTTGGGGTCCAATCTGAAGCTGATCCCGGCACTCTGTCGGAGGGGAGATCGATCCCGGAGGGCTCTTCATCGCCATGCCTTCCTCCGGGATGATTTGTGAGTAGTCTCACCTTGGACTACGGGTCCATGGCAGTAGCTAGTTGGTAGTCTCTCTCTCTCTCTTGTGCTTCATGTCTTATGATCTTGTGAGCTGCCTAACATGATCAAGATCGATTATTGTAATGCTATGTGATGTGTTTGCTGGGATCCGATGGATTATGAAGTTATGTTCAGATTGTGCATGATTCTTATATGAGTAATTTATGTTCTTGAATGCTCTCCGATGTGCGTAGTTACTTTGGCCAAGTGATTGTGTGTATCTCCAAGAGAGGGTATTTATGCTAGATAGTGGGTTCATGTCCCCTTTTGTTCCTGGGCACGAGTGACAGAAACGTCTAAGGGCGAGGGTGTGCTGTTGCTACTAAGGGTAAAACAGCGGTGTTAATGTCTATTTTGATATTAGTATTGCTTACTTCATGCACTTTACTGAATGCAATTGTCTGTTGCTTGCAACTTAATACCGTTGGGTGACAGGCTGGATAGCGATCCCACGGTGGACTTTTTAGACAAAGACGCAGTTGGACTCAACGGTCTTTGTTCCTTGTCGTGATGCCTCCATAAATATTATCATGTCCTTTTTGTCATAGCTAAATTGGGTTTGTGTCATGATCTTGTCAATTGCCTAGCTGTAATTCGTTCACCCATCACATGCATATTTTATTTACTTGAGAGACTCCACTAGTGAACCCATGGCCCCCGGTCCATCTTTTTACATTGTTTTCAACCTCATTTACTTGCTTTTATTTATCATTATTCCTCTGGTCACTTTTCATATTTTATCTATTTCATCATACAATTAACCGCTTTGTTTTCTACGAGACCGGAGAGATTGACAACCTTTCCGCCGTTGGGGGCAAAGTATTTTGGTTGAGTGTGTGCAGGTCCACGTCTGTTGAAGGTTAAGCGCTAGAGATCTTCAACATTCACCTCGTTGTTGATTTCAAAGTCCTACTGGTTCGATAAACCTTGGTTCGTTAACCGAGGGAAAACTGCTACTAGCTACAATTCCGCCTTCGCTTGGGGCACCACCCAACTTATCGATATCTACCATCAAGCAGTGTTCTGGCGCCGTTGCCGGGGAATTTGGAGCTACAGCAAGGGGAGTCTCATACTCTCAATCTCTTTACTTTGTTTTTGTCTTGCTTGCTTTATATCTCGTTTAGTTTATTTTCCTGTTTCAAAATTTTAAACCCAAAAAATTTAGTGTAGTCTTTAATTCCGTCTTGTTATTTTATCTTGTCTTTATGTCTAGCTTTACCACTCTTGATATGCCTCTATTAGCCGAGTTCTTTACCTTCAAACAAAAGGGAGAAGAAAGTTTTAAAATGCTTGGGATAGAATTTCAGAATTACATCAAAAGATCCAACCCATGCTTGCTATGTGTGTTTTACTGAGATGCTTTTATTATGGACTATCTGATGCATGCAAGGCTTAGTTGTTTTTCACACCAATGAGAAAACTAATGGAATACATGGTAGGTTAGATAAAATAGAAAATATTTTATGTAATCTAAATTTAAATGGAATAGAGGTGAGCTCTAAAGATTATCAAATCCTTGAAATAAATGGAGATTGGGAACCATATATCCCTATTGAAATAAATGATTAAAGGTTCCTTGCTTATTGTGATATTGGTTCTATGATGTCAACTATGCCTAAAATGGTTTTCAATGCTATGAATTTTGGAGACTTATTTGATTACCCTTTTTGTCACTCTCATTCTGATGGTAGCTCTTCAAAAATTTATAAAAGAGTTAATGAAGTCCTTGTTACTTTTAAACATAAGACTGCTTTGGTTGATTTCTTGGTTCTTGAGTCAAAGGCTCAAGCTAATATTGTTCTTGGAAGATCTTTCCTTCGTTCCGTGGGAGCTTTTATTGATGTTAAAAAGGGTTGTATACGTTTTCGTTTTCCCATTAGGGGCAGGTTCTCCTTTCCCCTCAAAGAGAAAGAAGTGCTTATTGAAGGAAAAGTTGCAATGGATTTCGAAAAAACTTGATATTTGGCATTGCGCCTAGCTAAAAGGCGTTAAAGAAAAGCGCTTGTTGGGAGGCAACCCATCTTTTACTTTCAGTTTGCTTTTTGTTTTTCTTGAGTCATGAAGTTATTACCTCTGTAGCAACTTCATTGTACCTTCAGAACTCTTCCGAATTATGGTTTCGAGATGGCGGCGGCTTCGAGTACGTACCGTGGAAAATAATGGCCGTCCCCTCGACTTTTAGTTCAAGGGGTATTTATAGGCGTAGAGGCGACGATAGGGGGCACCAGGGGCACAAGCGGCCAGTGGGCACCACCCCACCCTGGCCCGCACCTGGGGGCCGCCCCTGGTCCCTGTGTGGCTGCCTGGGTTGCCCTCTGGACTCCGTCTTCGTATCGTTGTAAAAATAATTCCCGTAAATTATGATCCAATTCCGAGGATATTTCTTTAAGAGATTTTCTGAAACGCAAAAACAGCAAAAAATAGGAACTGGCACTTGGCATCTTGTTAATATGTTAGTTCAATAAAATGGCCTAAAATGATATAAAAAGATGATTGAAACATATACCAATGATATAAAACAAGTATGAAACAT
This sequence comes from Puccinellia tenuiflora, assembly GCA_012064385.1. Taxonomy (NCBI): domain Eukaryota; kingdom Viridiplantae; phylum Streptophyta; class Magnoliopsida; order Poales; family Poaceae; genus Puccinellia; species Puccinellia tenuiflora. The sequence continues at coordinate 172,609 of QRDG01000159.1, read as the reverse complement.
TCAAAAAGTATAGATACGTTAGACACGTATCAGGCGGCTGCTTCGAGCTCTGACATATGCGGTTGATCTTCAGATCCATTGTCGGTGTCAACTCATACCTAACCTCCCGGTAGGCATGCCAATAGGGAGGCCCTTTGGCTCCAACAGCGTGGCGTTCTTCTGGCTTCGTCCCAAGTGGTATTGTCCCCGGCAATGGAGTTGCTGGACATGATTGGTAGTCTCGACGCAAGAGTGGTGTTTCTAGACCTGATTGCTTTTTTAGATTTCTGTTGTAGGGTCATGTTTGCAAAATGCGATGATGTGACTGTAATTTTTTTTAGAGGGTCTTCCATGTAAAATGTAATGCCGCTGCTCTTTATCAATGCAGCATCTGGGTACTTTGGGACTCTTCCCTGTTCAGAAAAAACTAAGTGTACAAAAATTATAGGTGTTTTTTTCACATAGACACAACAAACATATATCATGTCGCAAATTTTTGATTCCAAATTTAAAACAGAACTCCATAAATAGTAGATAGTGAAAACTGGGATTTGACCTAGGCCTCAACGACATCTTGACAATATGCTTCCTCACTTCTTTCCTCCAGGTAGGTATTAACATCCATCCTAACCTTTATCCAATCTTTGCTTCACACGTTCTTATACAAATTGACGGGAGCGGCAGATGTTTGTACTCTCTAACTCTCTCAACAGTAGGCTTCTTACCAACTTTCGTATTGGTTGAGCGACCACCCTCGCCCACGGTGGTCCTTCGAGGGTTCCTCTTTCAAGCTTTAGTCTCTATGGCAACCCTCATTTGTCATCCCACATCTTGAGCAAAAACCCTTCCTTTGCTATCGCAACCCTCTTGGTCCAGCCTTGCCCCTAAATTGTCTAGAAGAATGGAGACTATGGCGATTGGCGAGCTTGCAGGGTGGATGCCCAATAGTCATTTGTGTTCCTGTGTGTTTGGGGTGAATTTAACTAGTGTTTTCGACAACAAGTGCACCAGATGCACACTAGATACATTCTCAGGAGGGGTACGCAGAGTCGCAGAGGATACTCATTTCCCCTATGGGAAATAGGAAAATTAGCATTGTAAAAGCAAAGATGTCCAGGAAATTGGGTGTAGGGCAATACCATGGGCCAACTAGGCTTCTCTGAACCGGCCCATGGCCCAAGAATCCAATTACTTTAGCATCAGAAAATATTAATTTGATTCTCTTTTACATAAATAAATCAATTATTGCATTTTATAAACAAAATACAATATTTAGCATGTTCCGGCCTTTTCTTGGACTAGGCTTCAGCCCAAGCCCAACCCGACCTTCAGGCTGATAGGCCAGGCCCGGCCCGGGCTCAGGTCTAGTTGGGTGTATGTGTTATCGGCTAGAATATTTTCAACTTATAGGCCTGTTTTGCAACGGGGCATAAAAAAGATGTCAAGTCCGTACTCACGTCACAATAAAGCTGCACTCCATAACCAAAGCCAGAGTGACGCGAAATAGCTTTGGCTGTGCTGACACTTTCAAAAAATAAACTTGGCTGCGCGCCGTCGCTTCTGCATCACCGACGGAGAATAAAATCACTGCACGGGATAGCGTGATTCCGAGGCCTGACACTGATTAGTCCCCCTTTGAATCGTTCTTTTCCCTCTCACGAGCACCAAACAACGCATAAAGGCTCGAACCCCGGACCAAAAGCAAACAGCGAACGCGCCAAGGGGACAGGCATATCGTATCAGCCTCGTCGGTCACGTCAAGCAGCTCCCGCCCCTCGTCTTCCCTTCCCTCCCTCGCCCAAAAACCCAGCTTGAAAACCTCCACCTCATTCCTTCTCAGCCCAGCTCCTCCGAGAAAGACGTACGTACGAGGCCACCGGAAAAGGAGGACAATGGGAAACTGCTTCACCAAGACGTACGAGATACCCATCACCTCGGGGACGTTCGAGAGGCCGCCGTCGTTCGGCAACCAGCCTCCGGCGGCGACGGCCGGGCACGGTAAGCCGCCACGGCCGCCGACATTCCCGAAGCCGTCTTCCGGCCGCCCCCCGCTGCCGAGCCTCCTGCCGCCGGGGTCGATGTCCCGGAAGACGTCCCGCGGGGCGATCGGTCCCGTGCTGCAGCGGCCCATGGCGGACGTGCGCTCGCAGTACAACCTGGAGCGGAAGCTGGGGAGCAGGCAGTTCGGGACGACGTACCTGTGCACGGAGCGCGCCAGGGGGCTCAAGTACGCCTGCAAGTCGGTGTCCAAGCGGAAGCTGGTGCGGCGCGCCGACGTCGAGGACATGCGCCGGGAGGTCACCATCCTGCAGCACCTCAGCGGCCAGCCCAACATCGCCGAGTTCAGGGGTGCCTTCGAGGACACCGACAGCGTGCACCTCGCCATGGAGTTCTGCTCCGGCGGCGAGCTCTTCGACCGCATCACGGCCAAGGGGAGCTACTCCAAGCGCCAGGCCGCCGCCGTGTGCCGGGACATCCTCACCGTCGTCCATGTCTGCCACTTCATGGGGGTCATGCACCGGGACCTCAAGCCGGAGAACTTCCTGCTCGCCAGCCCTGCCGAGGACGCCCCGCTCAAGGCCATCGACTTCGGGCTCTCCGTCTTCATCGAAGAAGGTCAGCGCCATGCCACAATCTTTTGCATCATTTGCCACATTATTCAGGCTACAGTCTCAAATCTCAATGAGTCGACCATAATTCGACGACGAAGTCGCATTCACAGTTCAGCTAAGCATTGCAATAACCATGTATCAGGAAAAGTGTACAAGGACATTGTAGGAAGTGCATACTATGTGGCGCCAGAAGTTCTGCATCGAAATTATGGGAAAGAGATCGACGTCTGGAGCGCCGGAGTGATCTTGTATATTCTTTTATGTGGGTCACTTTCTGGGTAAATTTCCATGCATCTTCAGCTTAACATGCTACATTCTGTATATCGCAGAACTAAATGTTGCAATTTGCAAATCTGAGCAGAAACGGAGAAGGGCATATTTGATGCTATACTGGTGGGTCAAGTTGATTTCAGTACCATCCCATGGCCGACGATATCTGAAAGTGCAAAAGATCTTATCAGACAAATGTTAAATAGAGATCCCCAGAAGCGTATTACTGCAGCACAGGCCCTAGGTAGTACACTATCTGGGGCTATGAATGTAGAGCTCTTATTAAGTTTAATCCTGATAAATCAACGTCTCCATGTGCAGAACATCCATGGCTCAAAGAAGGTGGTGCGTCTGACAGACCTATCGATAGCGCGGTCCTATTAAGAATGAAGCAATTCAAGGCAATGAACAAGCTAAAACAACTAGCACTTAAGGTGAATCCTCCTTAACAAAGATGAATGCTACTTTGTCGTAGTATAATTAAGCTGACACACTGTTCATTTCATTTCAAGGTAATTGCAGAGAACCTATCACCGGAGGAAATCAAGGGCCTGAAACAGATGTTCAATAACATGGATACAGACAAGAGTGGGACGATCACAGTTGAGGAACTGAAGATCGGTTTGACAAAGTTAGGATCAAAGATTAGTGAAGCAGAGGTTCAAAAGCTTATGGAAGCAGTAAGATCCTTTTTCTTTTTTTTCACTCTTCACCATAAGTTAAGTGTACAGATTTCACTGACCATACTGTGACTCAGGTTGATGTAGACAACAGTGGCAGCATAGATTACACGGAATTCCTGACTGCTATGATGAATAAACATAAGATGGAAAAGAGGAGGACTTGCTCCTTGCATTTCAACACTTTGACAAAGACAACAGCGGGTAATACTAATTGTGCTAACCAACAAACATATTTATCTTGCATGCATCACCATAGATTAAGAGTCATACAGTTAACCAATGTTAAACTTCTGAAGCCAACTTACGTACCAACTATGTTAGTTAATGTATAAAAATCCATGTTGTTCTTGCATTATTAACTGGTCTGTGTCTGTGTGTGTGCCGGGGAGTTAACAAGTTTCAAAAAATATGATACCCACTGAGAATAGACAGAAGGTATTAATCACAGACAATACGCGTAATAATAACTGTAGGTACATATCAAGAGATGAACTTGAACAAGCCATGACAGAGTATGGAATGGGTGATGAAGCAAATATTAAAGAAGTACTGGATGAAGTTGACAAGGACAAGGTGAGCTTTTTTTTCACCTTAGCGTCATCTGAACATATTTAACCACTGTCGTTGTTAAATTCACAGGACGGGAATATCGACTATGAAGAGTTTGTGGAAATGATGAGGAAAGGAATATATACCTGAGGAAACTTGGGCCTCTTGATGAAAGGAGTTGTATAGATGTTTTAATATATACTGCGAAGATAAGCAAACTGTAAAGTACAACTCAGGAGTGCTATTGTGTATGTATAATTGTATATAGACAAGCAATGTCGCCATATTCCTCAACACTTTTTTCCATCTTAAGATTTATTATGCATTAGTAATACCTTGGACAAGAGAAAGATCTGAACTTCAACAAAGTGACACAAATAAAAACAAATGGGAAAATAAAATAAAAATGAGAACTGGATGACCTTTTATGTATAAGTTGCATGACAATGACACTGGTCATTGTCTAGTAAAATTACAATTATGTCACAGGATAAAATTGATGAAAAAACCAAAGGGAGTGAGAGTTGGCTCGCCTTTTATGTATGAGTTGTATGATGATAGCACTGGTCATGGTCTAGAGAAATTGCAATCATTTCATTGGAGAAAAAACTCTGAGAAAGGAATCTGAGTCTTTAGTTCATTGGCTCTTCTGTAGAGATCGCGTGCTGTCTCTATATGAGGCTCATCTCCTTCCACTGGAATTATTTTAGCAAAGTCTCCATCTCCAAATAGTCCACTGTCATATTAGCAGCTTCAAGTCCAGTCACATACGCTTTTTCCTAGCACAAACAAAATATACCCGTAAGTATAATTTCTAGTGAATATGAACATTTTCTGACATATAATCCCCTCACCTTTGAAAAGGACCCATGTCGGTTGACTATCCAATCACCAGCAATAAATAAATTTGGAACGGAAGTTGTTCCCCGCACTGTGTGCTTGTAAGAACCTGCAGGCAATGGTTTAGTCCAAAGACTCAAGTAGATATTTAAGAGGTAGTTTAACCTGAGAAGTACATATATCATATGCACAAGAAGGGATCAAGCATAGGATACTTGGTTGTGTAACCATACACAGCATCAGTGTATAACTAACTGTTGATTTACTCAGACAATATGGACTGTAATGGGATTATGCCTGTCTAGGCATCACGAATCATTGTTGTGGTTACTCATAACTTGGTTATCCCAACAAACAGAAACAAGTATTTTCCCTTCAGGAACATACATTACAATAAGATAATACCTAAGTCTACCTGGAAGAAAGTGCATTGCAGATCTAGGAGATCTTCTGACCAATTGTTGGATCACAGTGGCCTCCTCAAAATCGCGTACGCATTTAATAAGGCGTGATGAAGCTTCAGAAACAATCTGTTGATCATTCAGTGGCAACAGATGGCTAGCATTATACTGAAAAGAAATGATATTTCCAAGATTATGATACATTATGTCAGAACATTCTCTCTTTTAGTATAGAGTTGGTTGATTATGAATTGAACATACAAATTCAGCCTCCACAACTGTTCCTGGTTCGTCACTGTAATCATCATATACAGAGGTAAGGTCAAAGAATGTCCAGCCAGATAAATCATCAAAGCTGGAACAAATGTTAGCAACCTTTGGAACTGTGACCTGTCATTTACATATCACAGAATTGTATCATGAGCATATCGTGAACAGTATCCTTAGTCGATAAAGTGTATGGTGCGCTTACCTTTTTATCAAACCATAATTTTACGGAGATCACGTCAATTGTTGACAGATACAGAATATCGGTGAATTCTTGTCGTGACTGTAGAAACGGACTACATAAAATGTGGTGGTCATAAAAGCACATAAATAGTTTTAAAAATATAGATTGGAATTTGTGAAACCTATGGCTCCACAAATAACACATATTTGCAAAGCAATCTTATATCTCAAACTAACTAAATGCAGGCATCTAAGGCAGTGCTGGCCCAGTAGGCATGGAATGACCACTCTAGGATTAGTTACCTGTTCCGAATTATAGATTGTAGAGGTGAGAGTCCAGCGGCCAAAACAAATGCATCTGCGTCATATACCTCCTCACCACAGACAACTCCGGAGACACATTCAGTGTCCTTATTTATCATCAAACTTGTTGGAACTCTATTTGAAATGAATTTTAATCCTTTTAGTTGCAGTGATTTTAGCCAAGGAGAGAAAATTGTATCTTCTACTTCCCCACGGCACAACACAAAATCAGAGTTTTCCTGTAAAATAGGAAATTCACGAGAAATCACAATGTGAAGACATACTCCCTAGTACCTACAATTCACAGTGTAAGTTGTTTTAACTCTTTGAAGGATAGTGATGTAGTCCAGGTAAAGTAGGGAGAGGAAGGTGTCTCAACAGTCCGTTCTCACAGTAGTGACAATGGCATGGATGACGGCAGACAATGTTTACTCATTTAATTTGAGTAGAGATATATAATATGGTGAAAGTGATATCCTTCTCGAAGAAGCCACCCAACGTGGCATTCTGGCAATGTAAAAAATGTTAGGATCTTCTATTAAGTCCCTCAAAATGGTCTTTTTATTTAGGTTATAACTTGGATCTTTGACGAATACTGAATCATTTAGTTTAGTAAAGTATGTTTGTTATTTGCTCTCCAGTATTACCTCCGTTCCAAAATGTAAGACGTTTTGGTAGGCTATTTTATCCTATCAAAACGGCTTACATTTTGGAACAGAGGTAATATTATTTAGTAGTCACATGTCGGAACATTAGTGCCGAAATCAGTGCATCTGTGCAGCATTAAAAAAGAAGGGATGTGGGAATAAAAGCCGACCAGTTGAATTAAAGTTAGGTGGGCTCCATTCGAAAAGAAAATGGAACAGGGTTAAGAAGAACCCACTTGTCGATGAAATTAATCAAAGGCATAACCGGAACAAAAGTGCCTCAAAATTTAAAACGAATTATATTTGAGATTTAAAAACTGCTAAAGCAATTTACATTATGGCTTGGGGGATCATTAGGAAAAATGGATAAACATTTTAATGAAAGCAGTAAGAAACAGGGGTAAGAAAAAGAAGGAACCTGATGGGAGAGCATATAATAATACAACATCCCCAATGTTGCAGCTGCACTACATTGCTCACCAGGAGCAAACAGGGAAGCCTGAATAGCAGGTTCAAAAACTTCCTTGTAGAGTCTTTGAGAGCACCCGAACATTTTTAAAAGCTCTCTTGCAGTCACTGTACGGAAGATGACTCATATTCAGAATGATAAGACTGTCATAGGAACATGAGGCAGAAGTGATTTACTATATAACAGCTAGCAGCTTAAAAAAAGTGAATGTAGTTCTCTTGAAATTTTAAGACAGTAGGCAATCAAATTTCCTCACTTGTATCATATTTCCTCCAGGCAGTATCCGTGTTGTCGAAGTCAATGACTAGACAAAAGCAAAGGAAAAGTCGTCAGAACTGAGCTTGTTAACAACAGAGCTGGACATATGCACGACTATACCTGCAGATAGGACAGGAATTGATGTCAACCTATCAATCAAAGGAAGACTAGGGAACTGTAACAGAGGAAATTCATGATATTGTGAGGTATTTAGAACTGGAAAAATTGGTGAGCAGCACAAATATTTAACGCCGGCAACCATACTTCAGGATACGTGAAGATTCCAAAGGGAGCTGGCAATCGAGGCTGGTCATGGAAAACAGGGAATTCGACCTACAAGTAGATCAGAAAAAAAAAATGTTTCAGGATTCAGGATTGACGTCAGCACAAAAAATCATTCAAATCCGCATTAGAATTCGATGTAAATGTCATGAAACATGCTATATTTTGGACATGATTTTCTGGAAATTTTCCTCTAACGTACGTTATAAGAAACAAATCAGACAAAAAAAAAGTCTTGAATCTGAATTGCCAAAACCATAAAGACTTGTCAGAATCATCCGGAGCTTTGTTAAAAATCACAGAAATGTCCTTAAGTGTAGTTTGGGAACTTTTGTTCATCATGCCTAAGTTTAGAAGAAACACTTATTTCTATTTTACCATTTTACAGCCTTACCTGGAAGCTACTAAAAATAAACAATGGGCCATCCAAAAGATACCAAATGCAAAGAAGCAAGTAGTATTTTGATGCAGAAAAGCAGGGGATGCCCCAGAAACTGATGTATATCCATGCACATCAAAATATTTAGCATGTTCAAGTCGACAGAATTCAATTCACTGAATAAAACAAGAGAAAGAGATATTACTGCGAGTCCTTGTGGAGAATAGTACGCCGCTTTAGTCCACCCCGTGAAAGGGGAGATACCCAGCTCATCAACTAGCGAGAAAATGTTTTGGTATGGATACCAGAACCCTAGGTACAACGTCACGATGAAAGAAAATTACTGGGAATGGCAGAACAAGTAGAAACAGGTCCAGACGGTTTACAGGATGGGAGCCGGAATACCTCGGAGACCGACCTCCTCCGTCGGGCCGCTGTCCGCGGCGAAAAGTGTAACCTCGTATCCCTGATGTGATGAACAGAAACAGTAAGCACCCGCCCGGCCGCCCCATTGGCGCGCGATAAGCTGATGGTGTGCAGGAATCACGCGAGAGCGTGCGCGCTACGAATCGAAGGCAGGATAGCGGGGGAAATAGTCGGGCATCAGAGTGCGGGAGCAGACCTGTTTGACGAGGTGGTGCGCGGCGGCGAGGCCCGCCCACCCAGCGCCGGCGACAGCGACCTTTTTCCGCCACGCCTCGCCCCCTGGAGGTGCCTCTGCCCGGACGGAGCTTCCTCGGCGGCGGTAACTGCGGCGGGGCGAGGGCGGAGGGCACCGGCCTCCGCCGACGGACGCGGCGGCGAGAGCCGTACACCAGCACATTCCTTCGGCGGGAAAGCTTCTGGGATGGTGGGGGGTGGGGGGGGGGGGTGGGGGACTGAGATCCAGTGACATGCAGCTTTCGCATGTCACGCGGTAACATGCGGCTTAAATTCAAATTTAAACATTGCGAAAAAATCTGAAAAAAATCATGCATGTTCACAGCACATATTTGCATGACCCCATAAAATTTCAGCTCAAAATTCGAAATATACATCGAGAAACAAAAAAGAGAAACTCAGATGTGAATAGTTCCCGAATTCAAAAAGAGAAATCTGTAGACTATTCACATCTGAGTTTCTCTTTTTTGTTTCTCAATGTATATTTCGAATTTTGAGCTGAAATTTTATGGGGTCATGCAAATATGTGCTGTGAACATGCATGATTTTTTTCAGATTTTTTCGCAATGTTTAAATTTGAATTTAAGCCGCATGTTACCGCGTGACATGCGAAAGCTGCATGTCACTGGATCTCAGTCCGGGGGTGGGGTGGGGGGGGGGGGGGGGGGCGAACGAGTGGCTGGTTACCCGAGGAGGTGTTCGCTCGAGCTCGCCACGCACAGGGCACGGCCAGTCACTTGAACCTCTCTGATATTTTTCAGACGTGTCCTTGCAGTCGCGGTAAAAGTAAAATGCACTGACACAATGTCACTATGAAACGGAGATAGTACCTTTATAATCTGCTGAGAACCAAAAAAAAAGTTATGAATAAAGGTCTGAATTTTATGATTGGGTTATCATTTTATCGTCCAAATATCATTTTATCGTCCAAAATCAATACAATATTTGGAGCCTGAAATCTTTCGTCGAAACTCGAAAGCCACAAAACGCACTTGGAACATTGTTTTGATTTATTTCTTGCCAGTTTTGCATCAGCACAACTAGAAAACTTAGTGACCATCATCGAGGGCCTATTTTCTTTCCGTCAAAAAGTAAAAGAAAGAGAAATAAAGGTGGGGGAGGGAACCTAGTGGTGTGATGAGGGCCACCGAAACTACACCGCAGCAACTCATGTTGGATGGTGACAACGTTAGAGCAAGTACAATAAGTTTATGTAAGCAACATATAAGACTTAAAATATTATATTTATATGGAGGGGACAGAAGAGGAGGAGAGAATTGTCACAATACCACTAGTGAGAACCAAAAGTTCCAAAATAGCATCCAAAAAACCGAACTTGTCAAAATACCACTACAATTTGGTTTTGATAGCCAAAATACCACTATGCACTAATAGGGACTAATACCCACACAAATAGACTTATAAGCCCTTACTCCTTCATATACCACAAGATTTCAGCGGCACGAACAAGTGGTCGCACACAACAAGGAGGCATGTCATGAACAGCCTCATCGATGCCGCCGGCAACCGCAACGGCAGGACGCGGCAGGATCGGCTCGAGGACGAGCAACTACTCGAGCATGCCTTTGCGGACTTGCTAGTCACTCGGGAGCGTAAGGAGACAAACAACGGAGGTCGAATCGACGGTTGTGGTGCTTGGTCGGACTGGGAGAAGACGAGAGGTCTTGCACGCAGCTCGTTCGACGAAATGCCTCGGTAAGTTTCATGCGCTTCTGGTCGTCGTCGACGCCACAAGATTGCCCGCCCCACCGTGGGCGCCTTGTAGGTAACTTGCGTCCTCTAGGAGAGGCCGGCGCCCGTGCAAACTTTCTGTGCGTTGACTCACTGGTGAGCAGGGCAGGACACGGCAAAGGGCGCCGCTCCGGGCGTCTCCGTGCAGGTCTCCTCGTCGAGCTCCGCGTCGGGCGTCGCCGTGCAGGACTCCTCGTCGAGCTCCACGTCGGGCGTGGGGCCGAGTACGGCGGAGCATGGCAGTGGGGCGGGCTGAGTTGGGGCGAGCAAGGAAGCAGGTGAAGGTGCGCGAGTGCTGGAGTAAGGCAGAGGGAGGGATTCAGACTGGAGGGGCCAAGCGTCGGCGTCGTGATGCGGCCGGGCGTGCCGCCATTGCTGCTCGGGAGAAGGGGAACTGGGCAAGGAGATGATCGCTCTGGTCTCGTTTGACTAGTTGCATCTGGCTAGGTATGAGGGCAACTTCGGTACTCTACAAAAACTGACAAGCATTACAGGCTTTGACTAACGTGAAAGCCTTGACAACTCACGGTTGTGGTATTCTGGCATGGAAAACCTTAACGGCGATGCTATTTTGGCAAGTCTGGTTTTCCGGTGTTATTTTGGCATTGCCGGTTTTTACTAGTGGTATTGTGGCAACTGTCTCGAAGAGGAGCCGGATGCCCGGATGTACATGAAGAGCTATCTTCAACACATGCTCAAGACACTTTGTAAGAGTGTAAGGTGACGGAAAGTCCAACTGGAGCCGGAGCTCCATGGAGCACGGTTCTCCAAAAAAATTGAATTCACAAATTTTTGTGTTAAAAAATTCTGAAAAAATCATAGTGGTGGAGAATACTATGATCCATCAATGTGAACATTTTCAACCACAAACTCTTTATATTTTGATCTGTGCAAAAAAGAGAAATCTGCCCAAATTTCAAATTTTTGAGATTGCGCACTGTTCACCGATTCAGATATGCAGATTTCTCTTTTTTGCCCAGATCAGAATACAAGGAATTTCCGATTGAAAATTTTCACAGTGGTGGATCACAATATTATCTACGACCATAATTGTTTTCAGAATTTTTTAAAACAAAAAATCCGTTTTTTTTTTTTGGTAACCGAGCTCCATGGAGCTCGGCCTCCAAATCGTCGCTCTCTGTAAGGTGAGCCATATCTTAATAAAGTAGTAACTCTTTATATCTAACTATTATACATGTTGGCTATAAAGCTGGCTATAGACGACAGGGCAACAAGTTATAGCCAGCGTGGGCTCTATTATTGAACTTGCTCTTAGGACATAACCTTTTACAATTACTGAACTGAGCTCCCCCGCCGATGAGCTTCATCACGTGACAGAACTTTTGGCTGGCCAGCCCTCCCTACATTCAATGGGCCACTCTACTCCATGTCATGTGTCGTCTTCTTCGACCGAGAGCGCAGTTGGGTGCGCATGGAGGTCGCCGCCGCAGAAGGCGTCTAGCATCCTCACACGAGTATGACAAAATGTGCATGAGGGGTTGAGAGTGTAGGCAAAGTTTATGCGGCAGAGGGAGGCATGGCGCTAAGGTTGTGAAGGCGGTTGTTTGTCGAAGTGGCTCAGAAGTGTAGCCATCGCAGATTGGCTAAGGGGCAGCACTTGAGATCGGAAGGGGGTGGGAAAGGAAATGGGCATGAGGTGGTGTGGGTGAGATGAGGTTAGGAATGACATGGGCAAGACAGAATGCCGAAATCAGGTAAGGACTAAGCTTCAAAATAAAGGGGGCAGGATTGTGAGAATGAAGCTTCGGTGAATGGTAAAAGCTACATATGTATTCCAACATTTTTGACATAACAATTAAAATACATATGTAAATATAATCTCTAAAAGAACTAAGCTCCCTAGGATTGGTGTCTTCTCCTTCTCCCACATGTCAACATCATGGTGAACCCCTCCTCTCCTTCTCCCACATGTCCACGTCATGTGGACCACATTCATTTATATTTATTTTTTTGTACTTTACAGCTTTAAATGCAGTTTGAAACAAATTCTATTGGATGCTTATATGCTAAATTTTTGGTGAAATAATTTTTTTCCATCTATAAAAAAATTGTGGTTGTAAAAAAAGGAAAATAGCTCAATTTCCCCTCAAAATTACTCTTTTGTGTAGACCAAAATACAAAAAAAAAGCTTCTAGAGCGCGTACAACATATACACGTAGTTGTACGTTTTATTTCAGAAAATTGAAACGTAAACAATTGTTTTGATTTATTTTTTAAAGTGTTGCGGTGAGTTTGGAGCTACCGATCTATCCGAGAACTCTCTGCCGTCACCGTCCATCATATCGTTACGCAGCCTGTGCTACGTGACACCATTTCTCTCCCTCTGCCTCCCTCGAGCTGTATTATACCGAAAAAAGTTTGCCCGTCTCTCCGCACACACCTCTACCTCCGTCAATCACCAGGGACTATAGGGCACCTCCATCCCTGATGTCGCATCTAAAGTCAGTTGTTAACTTGCACGCCACCTGCGCTCCCCTCTGGTGGTCACCCAACGCCAGTGAGCTGAAAGAATTCCTACAACCCTCGCAGTAGTTGCACATGAACACCTATGTCATCTTTGGCATCGTCTGCCGTTGTCACCGTTGCTGTTAGCAGCGCTTGACTCGGTGGTGGTGTCAGCTGCGGTTGGACGACAAATCGATCGTGAATGCGGATGAAATGATGATTTATATGACTTGTTGTTGGATGCCACATATTACTGATGAAAGATGATTTAGGTATTTACTGTGGTATATTTACTTATATCTTACTTGTCTTCAGACACAACGAGCCAGATTATATAATAAAATGCATGTGTGTATTTTGCAGATGGTTGAATGCATATACTAAAAAAGTATCTATGTTTGCCTAGACTCGGTTGCAATTATTAGAGTGTAGAAAACCATGAGGGTACACAATTTTACTTTTATGACATTTTATAAAAGTCATTGTATCCTCATCGTCTAACTGAGTCTAACCTTGTTTAAAGTGGAGTCATGTTCTTTCTGTTGAGTGGTGTACTCTTAATCTTACTACAACTAAATATTATCTATTTCTCTATGTTTATATGAGCATGTCTGATTAATTGTGTTGTAGAATAGCGAGTCAGTGGTAATATTTTCTCCATAATTGGTTAGACTCACTATAAAAAAATATTACTACGGAGTCTAACCTTGTTTAATACTTTTTTATATATGTTTTGCTAAAAAGATTGTTTGTTTATATATTGTTGTTCGTATTAGGACAGACGCGGCAACGCGCGTCTTTTCCTTCTAGTACAGTACAATCCAAAATTCTAGAGGGCTCTCAAAGGGTTCAGATTCTGTAATTTTAGGTCTCGTTAGGATAGTTTTAGAATTTCTGCATCTTACATTCATACATGTGAAATTTGAAGAAAATTTAAATTATTTACTTAAAGAGTGGATACCCTACTGTTAGCAAGCTGGATATTTACGGTGAAATCTGTGTCTCCACACTAATACTAAGTCTTAGTGTCGCCAAATTGGACTTATAATAATCATGCAGTTTAGTAGTTAATGGTCAAACTAATACTAATAGGCTTAGTGTGGCCGAATTGGACTTCATATAAGGTTTTTAATAGTCAAACTACTCTAACTTTCACCAAGTTGGTAGAAAAAAATACTATCAACCTATGCAACACAAAACTGATGTTGTTAGATTCCTAAAACGGCTTACATTAAAAATCGGAGGGAGTAGAAGTTAAGGCAGTTTAGATTTTTTTTATTTTACATAATTGTCTTCTTTCATTTTCTTCATTGTGTGGAGCTAGGAGATATTTCTAAAACTTTTCTGTGGCCTGTCCAGTGACTCAAGAAAATTGGTAAAATTCACAATGGTTCACTTCATATAGGTTCTCCTTCAAGTCAACCCCAATGACACTCCGAACAGTCTCTTCCCTAAAATATGTCAACTCTCCTCTCTGTGTTGGTAATTCAGCTCCACTTACTCCTGCGCGCCCATGGCGCCGTCGCCGCCGCCGTCGCAGCGGCTCCTCCTCCTCTCCCGGTTCTGCCCGTGCCCTCCTACGCGCAGCTCCAGTGGCAGCTCTCCGAGATGGCCCTCTTCATCCACTTCGGGCCCAACACCTTCACGGACTCCGAGTGGGGCACTGGCCACGCCGATCCCGCCGTGTTCGCGCCGTCCGCGCTCGACGCCGGCCAGTGGGCGCGCGTCGCGTCGGAGGAAGGGTTCGGGCGCGTGGTCCTCACGGCCAAGCACCACGATGGGTTCTGCCTCTGGCCGTCGGCGCTGACGGATTATTCGGTGGCCGCCTCGCCGTGGCGGGATGGAGCGGGGGACGTCGTCGGTGAGATATCGGCCGCGGTGCGTGCGGAGGGGATCGGGCTGGGGCTGTACCTCTCGCCATGGGACCGGCACGAGCCAGTGTACGGCGACACCGTCGCGTACAATGAGCACTACATGGGCCAAATGACGGAATTGCTCACCAGGTTTGTTAATCCGTGTGCCTCGAATTACAGTATTATCTTCTTTTTTTGCAGCATTATGAAGGTGAACTACTGAATTTAGCATGCGGATACAGGTCGTGGAAACCTTCGATCTTGAGGTGAATTTGGACTGAAAACTAAAAAAGTTAGCCTTTATGCTTGTTATTATAGTATCGTTCTTGGATCGGGGGTATTCAATGCTTATTGTGGACTCTGATAGTCTGATGCCTGAAGAAAAAGAAAGTTAACCTCTTTTGTGGTATTTCCTTTGGTGAAAGTCACTGCACTTTATCTCTCTGATGATAGAATATTTGGTGCTTATGCCTTTAGTTCTTTGCTTCATGCATTGCTCTGAATTCAGGGAAATACAGACAATCAATGTTGGTCCATTTCCTCTATTTTGTGACCTGGATTGCAGAGTGTGTGGATTCTATCCATATGTTTTGTGGGGAACAAAGTTTATAACTGTATATTTTATAGATTCTGCCTTTGCATGTTCAGGTATGGAGATGTGGAGGAAGTTTGGCTTGATGGTGCAAAGGGCGATGACAAGAACATGGATTACATGTTCGATGCCTGGTTTGCCCTTATCCATCAGCTCCAGCGAAGGGTTGTTATCTTCTCAGATGCTGGACCAGATACTAGATGGGTCGGTGACGAGGCAGGGGTTGCGGGTCGTACTTGCTGGTCTCCTTTTAACAAGAGTGACGTGACAATTGGGAACATTGTAACTGAGTAAGTGATTTAGTCTTGTTCAACTGGAAAAGGTGTGAAGATTTACTGTTAATTCTGTTAGCGGTACTGTTAATTCTATACCACTAAAATGTATTTATTTGCATATAAAATAGTATTTAGTCAAAACACATGTACTGCATTAGCTTTATCACCCAGCTTACAATCACACAGGTCATGTCATTTACCCGTGTTCAGATCCCAGCATGGATGATATCTTAAGATGCAGCTAGACTTGAAATTGTATAGCCTTGCATGTGATTGGATTTCGAGTTCTCGACAAATTAGCTAAATAACTTGCTTTAACAAAAATCATGGTGAATGGTCTTCCCATTTAGTAATAGATAAATCTAATTTGACCTTAATGGTGCTTCCTGACACCTGAAGGGAAATACAGTACCGTGGTGTAAATATTGATTGAAATGAGACAGCTCCTTACTGACAACCTGTTGCTAGTTACCACGTAGAACACACAAGCATTAAAAAAAACTATCCCGTACTTGACTGTGCACCTTCGGTTAACAGTACAGTCCTATAGTTGTACTAGTACCTCCAACTACTGCAGTAGTTACGTAATTTGAGCAACTATTGTCCTTCTAAAGTACCTAATGATAACCTCTAAATAGACAGCTAACAATAATATTTTATCCAAATAAATACTGCAGCTATCTTCTCTTTGAAGGTAAACATCATTCATGGCATCAGGCAGTTGAAATAACTTATTAGGGTGCTATTATATAGCATGTGTGGACAAAAAAGTACCTTCTGCAGTCTTGTAGTAGAGCACACACAACCCAGACAGTATGTTTTGGTGATGTAATTCAGTTACTGCAAAGCAATAAGAATATTTACAAATTATGAAGTTCGTTATTCTTGTTGAGACTCCAAAGTCAAAAAACCCTGGGCAAACTAGAAGTTGGACTAGTGTAACCTGATTCATTTACTTATGTGTAGCGACGGAGATCAAAGTGATTGGCATGAAATAACCTGTAGTTTGTACATATATTTGGCGGCACACAAATCTCATGTAATAATTATACAACCTGCAGTATACTGGTTTTGAGGGACGTTTAATGAGAGAGGAGGTTGCTCATCATTGACAGATATATTCCTATTAGAAATTCATCAATCTACTGACTGGCATTCCAACGTTATTGGCAGATACTCACGCAGTGGGGATCCTTTTGGGGAAGACTGGGTTCCTGCAGAATGTGATGTTTCTATCAGGCCAGGATGGTTCTGGCATGCCTCAGAGAAACCCAAAAATGCTACAACTCTGCTTGACATATACTACAAATCAGTTGGTAGAAACTGTCTTCTCATATTGAACGTTCCTCCCAATTCATCAGGGCTCATTTCTGACGAAGATACGCAAGTTCTTCAGGAATTTACCGAGATTCGGCGGAAAATTTTCATTTTGCTGCCAATGCAACTGTTAGCGCAAACAGTGTGCGCGGTGAGCTGGACAATCTTCAGTTTTCACCCTCCAATGCGCTTCAAGATGGCATATTACTCCTACTGGGCACCACAGGAAGGGGAGACAAGCTGGGAAATGCTCTTCGACCTCAAGCGATCTACGTCCTTCAACGTGCTCCAGCTCCAGGAGCCTGTCCAGATGGGACAGCGTGTAATCGAGTTTCATGTGGACATCCTAGTGGGTGAACTGTGGCAAACAATTCTCGAAGGCACGACAATTGGATACAAGAGGCTGCTGCGGTTCCCAGCCGTTGAAGCCCGATACGTGATGCTATCTGTCGACAGTGCACGCGCTGATCCACTGATTGCATTCTTTGGCGTTTTCATGGACCCATTTTCGGTCGCATATGGCTTGGATCATGACACTCTATCCCATACAGATAGCAGTGAAGTTATAATGTTAAGGACAGACCATGCTGCAGCATGAGTACTGCTACGATGTAAGGCGGATTACAGTTTGCCAAGTGGTACTTCTCAGCGTTTTGTTTAATCATCTGGTCTTGGTCTGGGATCAACATATATAGTCCGTGTATATCAATTCCATTTGATTCAAGAAGCTCATGTCATCCAACAGCAGGCAGTATGTACATATCTTCTCCATCAGTTTGGTTCGTTCCTTACAGCATTCTGAACAAACATATCTAGTTTCTGCAATCGAGCATGGTTGATCCTGTACCTTCTCAGCCACCATTCTTGTAAAGTTACCGAAGATGTTATCAGAAACCTTGTGCACTAGTTGCTCCTCCTGTTGAATGATGTGATCAGATTAGCACAAACTATTCGATAAAGTAGTCAATTTATGATTTATCGTTCATTTCTTTATTATGACTGCATCTCTTCTCTGTAAGAGCAGATAGATAAAATCACACGAGAGGTCAGGGCAAGGGCACACAGCTTCTCTGAACATTTACAATTTGCAAACCGCCTTCAGAGCGGCACTAGGGTACAGTTGTTCTTTTACGTATCATGAAGTTGAAGGCGTAAAAGCAGCTGCTTTGCCCCCTTTCCCGTCTTCCACCTGCACGCACAGATGCACAACCGTGTGCCCCATGTCCCGTCCGATGTAAACCCCAGATTTATCGACGAGGCGAAGCCACTCTCGCCGCCGCCGGCGACCATGTCCGACCAGCAGCTGCCCAGCGCGCCCCTCCCCCTCATCTCCTCCCTTCCCCCAAACCCTAACCCCATTCCGCCTCCCGTATCCTCCCCCGCCCCCGCCCCCGCCCCCGCCCCCGCCCTTGCCCTTCACATCCCCGCCTTCCCCAGCAAGCGCAAGCGCACCGGGTTCCGCCGCAAAGTCCCCTCCGCCGGCTCCCCGGCCGACCCGGTCGCCGCGGCCCCTTCTCCCCAACCTCTAGTTCCGCCCTCCGCCTCCGACGACATCATAGTGATCAACCGGGAACCGACAGCGGAGGCCGTCACCGCGCTCACCGCCGGGTTTCCGGCGGATTCCCTCACCGACGAGGAGATCGAGGCAGGGGTGGTCTCGGACGTGGGCGGCATCGAGCAGGTCAACTACATCCTCATCCGCAACCACCTCCTCACCAGGTGGCGCGAGACCTTCAACTCATGGCTCGCCAAGGAGCCCTTCGCGTCGCTCATCCCGCCCCACTGCGACCACCTCCTCACCTCCGCCTACAACTTCCTCGTCTCCCACGGCCACGTCAACTTCGGCGTCGCCCTCGCCATCAAGGAGCGCATCCCCAAGGAGCCCACCAGGCCCAACACAGTCATCGTTGTTGGCGCTGGCCTCGCCGGGCTCGCCGCGGCACGGCACTTGCTGGCGTCCGGGTTTAAGGTGATCGTCTTGGAGGGACGCAAGCGGTGTGGTGGCCGCGTGTACACGAAGAAGATGGAAGGGGGTGGGCGCTCAGCTGCCGCTGACCTCGGTGGCAGCGTGCTTACCGGCACATTTGGGAATCCACTAGGAATTGTGGCGAAGCAGCTTGGGTTGCCGATGCACAAAATCAGAGACAAGTGCCCATTGTACCGGCCGGACGGGTCACCAGTTGACCCGGAGGTGGATAAGAAAGTGGAGGGTACATATAACAAGCTTCTTGATAATGCCAGTCTCCTGCGGGCATCCATGGGTGATGTGGCGATGGATATCTCCCTTGGGGCGGCGCTTGAGACACTACGGCAGTCTGATGGAAGCATTTCTACACAGGAGGAGATGAACTTGTTCAATTGGCATATAGCAAATCTTGAGTACGCCAATGCAGGATTATCTTCAAGGCTTAGCCTTGCATTCTGGGACCAGGATGATCCGTATGACATGGGTGGGGATCACTGCTTCTTGCCTGGTGGCAACGGGAGGCTTGTACAGGCCCTGGCAGAGAATGTGCCCATTGTTTACGAGAGGACGGTGCACACTATACGGTATGGGGGGGATGGCATGCAGGTGGTTGTCAATGGCGGGCAGGTGTATGAAGGGGACATGGCGCTGTGCACTGTGCCGCTTGGTGTTCTGAAAAATGGGGGTATCAAGTTTGTACCTGAGTTGCCACAGAGGAAGCTTGATAGTATTAAGAGACTAGGTTTTGGGTTGTTGAACAAGGTTGCAATGCTGTTTCCTCATGTTTTCTGGAGCACCGACCTTGATACCTTTGGACATCTGACTGAAAATCCAAGTCGCCGTGGGGAGTTCTTTCTGTTCTATAGCTATGCAACAGTGGCTGGTGGTCCATTGTTGATGGCATTGGTCGCTGGTGAAGCTGCCCACAACTTTGAACCACACATCCAACTGATGCAGTCAGCTCAGTTCTTCAGATACTGAGAGGTAGACTTAAATTTGATAATCTGTCATCAAAATTTATGTTGCTATATAATAACTGTGTATATAAGGTTGCCTGTAGCACTGCCTGTTAGAACATATTCTTACTTCCGTTCACATCTGCAGTTACACTGAAATGTGAAGCTGTGTATTAGTCATGTTGTGCCAATGAATTGAACTGCTCATAAAGGTTTCTGTCTGAAAGATGAACCTTGTGTGTTGCAGGTATCTATGAACCACAAGGGGTTGAGGTACCAGATCCTCTACAGAGTGTCTGTACAAGATGGGGCACAGACTCTTTCAGTCTAGGTTCATATTCGCATGTTGCTGTTGGAGCATCTGGAGATGACTATGACATATTAGCCGAAAGTGTTGGAGATGGGAGGTTGTTTTTTGCTGGAGAAGCAACCACGAGGCGTTACCCTGCAACTATGCATGGAGCTTTTATTACTGGTGTTCGAGAGGCTGCTAACATCAATATACATGCCAACGCTCGAGTAACAAAAAACAAAGTACAGAAGAGCCCATCTACGAACGCTCTTGCTTGTGCTACTTTACTAGTAGACTTGTTTAGGCAACCAGACCTAGAATTCGGGAGTTTCTCTGTCATTTTTGGCGGAAAAGCTTCTGATCCCAAGTCTCCAGCCATTCTGAAGGTGGAACTAGGCGGCCCTCAAAAGAAATATTCGACTGAAGGGGGAAAAAAGGAGCAGCACCACTCAAACAAATCATTGTTTCAGCAGCTACAGGCACATTTCAACCAACAGCAGCAGCTCTATGTTTACACATTACTATCACGGCAGCAGGCTATGGAGCTAAGAGAGGTTAGAGGAGGCGATGAAATGAGGCTGCATTACCTCTGTGAGAAACTGGGTGTGAAATTAGTTGGCAGGAAAGGTCTTGGTCCCGGGGCTGATGCTGTGGTTGCTTCCATCAAGGCAGACCGGAACAGCAGTAGAACTAAATCTGGCCCCTCAAAGTTGAGAATGGCAGTTTCGAAATCCCAGCATTTGCTAAATCGTGATCCCTGACGACTGATTCTTTTACGAGCCTGGCTGTATATACTTGATAGAGTTGTTGTCCCTGTTGTTCAATTGTTCAATCATACATCTACTTGGAGATATTGTTTCCTTTGAATGGAGGCTGTGCTCAGATGTGCCTTTATATTGTATTTCAAGTGAGATCATTCAGATTTGCATAATATCTGTAGAAGATCATGCATAGCCAATTTAATTGTATACTGTTGCCGCTTATCCTTGAAGAAGCTTGTGGTTGAGAATTGAGATGTTCATTGGAAAGTTCGACTGTAGCCAAGCTGTTCTGATGTACATGAATTCTATATGGTTAAAAGGAAAACATGTCCGGCATGTTTTCGTTCTTTCTTATGTCAGTTTTCTTTGGTATCTTTGATATTCTCAAATGGAATGCCCATGAATCAGGTAGTTGCAGCAATTCGGATTCCATGCAGTTTAAGGAGGCAACCTTTTCTTTGCTTTGTTGTCAGCGATTCACTAGTTTATCTTTTGGCAGGCTGTACACATTTGCTCAATTTTCGAATGGCTGTGATTGAAAGAGAACTCTTAGACGAAGTAGTTCCATAATATAAGATGTTGTTACAACCAATAGTAACGTCTCATATAATGAGACGGAGGAAGTATTAAGTAGTGCTCATTTCAATAGCATACAAAATTTGTGAGCAGCGCGTTTCAGACATGCCAGCGCAGTTAATGATTCAACACAATGTAAAATGCTTGCACCTTTTCATCACTTCCCTATACACTATAACTTTTGTTTAGTTTTGCTATAAGCATCAGTCCTTAACAGTGCACATCAATTGATTTTGTGTTTTGTATAAACATGGCCCTAAAGCAATGATCAACAAACACAGATAGAATTTAGCTACACATCATCAGTCCATAACTTCCATGATTACCTTTTTGCTTGCCTCTGGACACCCCACTATGAATATTCCAAATCTATATACTTTTTTGTGGTGTCTCTGGAAAGCTAGAAATGAGAATCTCTTTGCAAAAAAGGGTGGCAAACCTACTCATGTCTTTGCTGTAGCTAATGCTATTTTGCAGGCTTCCAAACTTGAAGTTGCAGAGCCGAATATTGAGGAGAGACAACAAAATAGCGTCAATAAGAGTTTGTCGGCTGCCCAGCTTCCTTCTACTCCCAACCCTGATCTTGAAGCAGGAAACATTTTACTTTGTGATGCAGCATGGAAAGAGCAGCAAGGAGGCGACCCACACCCTGCTGGACTTGGAGTTATTATACATCTACAGGATAATTTGCATTGCAGGAAAATCCATGTCGCAGCAATCTCTCCTCCGGTTTCCTCGCCGCTACAAGCTGAATCTTGTGCTCTACTTCTCGCAACTAAGTTGGCGGATATTTTCAGAATTCATAATCCCATCTTCTACACAGACAACTACGTCCTTGCCACCGCAGCAAAGACCTCTACCGTCTCTTCAGCTCCAGGGCATTGGCGCAACAGGCCGCTTCTAGCAGACATCCAAGCTGCTCCGTCATTCAATCATAACAGGATTTATCATATCAACAGAGCCAACAACACCATGGCACATCATCAGGCAAAGCTTGCTATCAAGATACAAAACAGATCGTTGCTTTTTAGATGCCTTGGGTTGCAATCTTTTCAGGGAAAAATCAGTGTCCTGTCAAAGACACACTTGATGTATCTAGCGTGCTTCCTTTCACGCTTCTATCCGTAAAATGCTCCTAAATGAATAAAATTTCCCAGGTTCAAAAAAAAAAAAAAAAAGCTCACCAAATGAAGGAGAATTTGACAATAGACTGAAATAAACAGCGGAGAATAAAAAAAAATACTCCCTCCGATTCATAAAAAGTGTCGCCTACTTAGCACAAAGTTTGTACTAACTTAGTATAAAATGGGCGACACTGGATCGGAGGGAGTACAAAAATGACTTCTGCCTCGGAGAGAAGTTAGCAAGAATGCTGATCAGCTTAACATTACCCTTTCTTTCCAGATTCCATATCAAACAAGACTTGGCAAAACAAGATAGATTCAAGATCAACTGGAAAGTAGAAAATGTGTGTGCATAAATAAACAGTACATGAACGAAGGCTGCAAGCCAAAAGCCTGACAAATCACTATCACGAATGCAACCACAGCCGATCATGCAGTCTCTCTTCTCCTGCACCAATCATCTCATCCACCCTTTCTCCATCCCGGTAAAAATGGAAGGACGGAGTGTATCGTATGTTCTGAGTTGTTTCAGGGCATTCATCAACATGGGCATAGATGAAAGTAAGATTCTTGAATTCATTGCTGAATCTGCAGAAATGTGGAAGAATCTGACTGCAGACACCGCACCTGAGTAATTGGAAGTGATGAGTCAAGTTAATCATATAATGAGGAACCGGGAAATAGTATCCTCCTATATATGCTCACTAATGCCAAACAGAAATTTGTATCTAGAGAGATTACACAGCAAGTAATGAAACAGCTTTACATAATTAGGTAGTACATAAATATAGCGCTGGAAAAAGTTAGCTCATATCGATCACAATATTTAGCTGTGTGTCTATATTTTGCATATACATCGTTAAATGGCTGCCGCATCACAACATGGACATAGTAGTGCAGCAAGTGCTCATTACTCAACTGAACCCAAAAGTAGATAGGAAGAACAGTGCGTAAGTAGGAGATTAGTTGCTAGTAGTTACAGTGTAAGCTCCTCATTGTCACGAACAATATAAAGGTAGGCACACGGGCAAGAAGGTTACATACCATGAGGCACCATAGTTGACCACAGCCTGCAAAGGAACAAAGCCAAAGACTTCAATCAAAACAAACTTCCAGACAACAAAATTCTATGGACTCAGAAGTCCATGAATACTCAAGCAACGAATTTGAAGAGCAAAATGACGGTGTGCGCAGGTAGCAGCTACACTCACTGGGGACTTGGATGATTTGAGGGAATCAAGCATCTGCCTCAGCTGCGGGTCGCTGCCGGCGCTGCGTACGCTGCCGTAGGAGCCGCCTGGGAGGGGCAGACCGGTGCCCTCCAGACCTGTCTTCTTGGCCTCTTCCTTCGCGTTGCCTGCCTCAGCGCCCATACCACCCGGCTTACTTCAGTAGCTCGATTCGCAAAAAAAACTGCAATAGGAGCCAGGATTTACAACCAGTCTGCAGAACCTCCTAAATCTTGACACTGAAGGGCGGTTCATCCATGTGAAATAAGAAGAAATCACAGATTGGACTGCTGGCTATCGATCTCACAAGCCAAAGGTGGGCTGACCGATTGGGTGAGGAGCAACCTAACTAGTCTAGTACCCTGTCGGCACAGGCAGTGGAGTCAGTGGTGGCAGGGGCAGTCCAGCACCAATTGGGATTGGGAAACAATGAAATTGTAGGGCGTGTAGCAGCTGGAGGAAGAATATGTGAGTTTGACTTTGAACCATCATGAAATATACTTTCATATTGTATGCATTTGGTATTGTAGAGTGGTATTGTGTACAATGGTACTTACCCCAGCACTGATGTTCTAAAACATGAAGGAAAAAAAGTAGGACAATGCATGTCTTTTCCATCTTATTTGTAGATTTGACCAACCAGGAAAAACATATGAACACCCAACACTAAATTGGTAGGTTCATCATGAAATGACTTTCGGAATGTGCAGATTGGGGACTGTACGTATCTAAACCTGACTCTTGGATAGGATCATAGGAAGATGTGATACGAACATTTTTCACAGTGGTTAAAGTTTAGAATTTCAGTAAATTAGCCTGGTACTCTGGTTCAATAGGTTACATGGGAGTAGAAAGCAACATGCCAGCATTCTGTCATCTGTCAAATCCATGGTAATCGGTATCTCTAATCTGAAATAAAGAGTCCCAGCTCGCCATGGAAACAACCGACCTCCGAGGGTGATAGATCCCATGCCTGCCCACAAGTCTTCGGCCCAACCGACCTCCTCGCATTCGGCGCCGAGAACCACCACGTGCCTGGCGTTACTGCCCTTGCCCTCGTCGCCGCGTACTAGAGAAATGGGATCAATGTCGTACCACAACTCGCAAATTACTAGCATGATGTGAGCGAGGAAGGAGAAGAGAAACAAAGCAAACGGAGGCGCACGCACCGAGGGGGCTCTTTCGGTTCCTGGACTACCGGCGGCGGATTGGGGCGAGACGGAGGAGAGCCGGGGGAAGAGAAGGAGCTGAAGCCTGAAGGGCCGCGGGATCCATGGAGAGAAGGAGGAGGAGGGACGGAGGAGAAGGGCCAAAGCTTGGAGAGGAAGAAGAGGAGGGCCGCCGGGAACTCACCAGCGCCGCCGTCCTGGAGTCGCCTGGCCTCTGCTCCTGCGCGGCTGCCTTTCGTGCGAGATGAAGGAATCGAGGGCAAGGCTTCTGAGATTTTTTTTTCAGTTAAAACCATTTGTTGGGGCACTTTTAGGAGTGAAGATTTTGTGCTCCTCGGCACCAGTGCTCCTGGTGCACCGAAAAAAAATCAGAATTTGTTGTAACACAAAAAATCTCAAAAAAAATCATCCATGGAGAATAAAATGTTCAGCACCATCGAAAAAGGTCTCATATTTGTAGTTGTGACTGACAGAACCTGGCACTCCTCCCGTCCCCTCCTCCTCGTCGTTGGGCAAAGCCCGCGCGATGCCCGCGGCGGTGGCTTTCAATCACCGGCGTGTCAAGGGATCTGGCAGGGCAGGCTCGTTGGCGGCGGGGCTAGCTCGGTTCTGACCTCGGTCGGTGGCGGCGGAGCTGCAAGCTGGCGCAGATGGCGGCGTGACGGCGGCTTCCGGATCCAGGCATGGTGGTCCCGTGTCGACAAGCTCCGACTGTAGGCTGGACCTCCACCGTCCAGTCCTGCCTGCTCCGATGGCCGAGGTGGTGTGGTGGACCGGTGGTCAGCGCCTCCTGCTCCGCCAACGACGTGTTCGCCTCTCGTCAGAGGTGAGCCTTCAAGGCGGCTCCTTCTGCCTTATCTGATGGGGTTGACGGCAGGCCGGGGTGAAATCCCTGCGTGATGCTGACGACGGCAATGCCTGTGGGCACCATCACCTTCTTGGAGGCGTCGTTAAGGTCATGCATGTGCTCCCAGCCTCGGCCCCTCGAGAACTGGGGGAAACCCCCGTCTCATCGGATCGAGCGACGGCGGCACGGTAGTATCGTTCCCCTCCTTGGAGGCATCGTTTTGGTTGCTCGTGGAGTGCTCGGTGCTGATACATCCATTTTGCATCACTATTTTATATCATAATTTACTGTTATTCATGGATATTTTCATATTAGAATGCAATACTTATGTTATTTTATCTTATTTTGCATGTTTGATGATTGTTGTTGATTTGACTGCCGAAGCCCGGAATCAGCTGGAAAAAGCACCGTCAAGATACTATATTTCTGCAATCCCAAAAATTCTCAGAAAATTCAGGGGATATTATTTTGTGAGAAGACGAAATGAGCCAGAAGAGGGGGCAGAGGGGAGCCACCAGGGCGCCACACGCCACCTGGCCGCGGTCCACCCCTGGACCGCGCCTGGGGCCCACCTGGCGGCCCTAGGTCACCTCCGACTCCCCCCTTTCGTCTATATCACCCTTTTGACCTAAAAACCTCGGGAGACGCTTCGAAGAAATATTCCGACGCCACCTCGGGGGCAGAAACCATAGAGAGAGAAAAGCTCTTCGGCAGGGAGAAATCTGCAGGGGAAATTCCTCCCCGAAGGAGGAAAATCGTCGCCATCGTCATCGCCAAGGGCTTCATTGGGATCATCATCCACATCATACTCACCGATAGCACCATCATCTCCACAGCTCCACTTCGTTCCGCCGTTACATCTAGGGTTATATTTGTTGTAGTTCATTGGGATCACTTTTTCGGTGTTGATTGCCTTGTTTAGTTGATGCTATTGAGTTTTTCGGTGAAATACTTTTATGACCAGATTGTTATTCATACATTTATCACCTCTGATCATGATCCATATGATGTCTCGTGAGTAGTTCGTTTAGTTCTTGAGGACATGGGAGAAGTCTTGTTGCTAGTAGTGGAATTATGCTGAGTAGTATTTAATGGTTTGATATTTAAGTTGTGGTGCTATTCTTCTAGTGGTGTTGTGTGAACGTCGACTACATAACACTTCACCTTTATGGGCCTAGGGCAATGCATTGTGTATTTAGTTTGCTTGTGTGGTGGTTGCGGGACTGACAGAAACCTAAACCCCCGCCGGTAAACTAGTGCATGAGGGAGTGTAGGATTGATGACGTGGATCACACGTTCGCTGGGAAACCCCAAGAGGAAGGTGTGATGCAGCAAAGCATCAGTTTCCCTTGATTACAAAACCAAGGTTATCGAACCAGTAGGACTTGGAGAGGGCTTACAGGGTATCAACGGCGCCAGAGAAAGAGCTATTGACATGGACCTGCACACAACCACAAACAAACTACTTTGCCCCAACATAGCAGAGAGGTTGTCAATCTCTCCGGCTTGCTGAACACAAAGAATTAAATGTGTAAATATAAAATATGATGAAACTGAAATAGGACCAGCGACCATATGAGAACGGAAAGCTAGCAAAATAGTTGTAAACAGTGTAGGAAAATAGGACCGTGGTTCACAGATAACTAGTGTTGTCTCTCCAAAAGATACACATGATGGGTAAACAAATTACAGCATGGCAATTGGCAGAATTGTAGGCGCAAAACAATGCTATCATAAAACAATATAGTTCATCATTTCATCTAATATGGGCATTACGTTAAAATACATAGACCGTTATCCAGCTACGTCTATGACTAATAATCCACCCCCGAGATCGCTATCCAACATGTCTCCCATAAATATTAAGTTGCAAGCAACAGATCATTGCAATAAGCAAAGTGCATAATGTAAGCAATGTAAATAACACAAGGAAATAACACCGTTGTTTTTTCCCTAGTGGCAACAGCACATTCGTTTGCATGAGCGTTTCTGTCAATCGCACTCGGCACAAGAAGGCATGAACCCACTATCTAGCATAAATACCCTCTCTAAAGATACTAACAATTACTTGGCCAAAGCATCCACTAGCATCGGAGAGCGTGCAAGATCATAGATAAAACATAACACATAGGTGAACAAGAGTAATGATTTCCACAATTCATCGGATCCATGCAAACACATCATGTAGCACTTATAGATAATATGATCTTGATCATGATAGGTAGCTCACAAGATCTAAGCAATCCAGTACAAGGAGAAAAGACAACCATCTATCTACTGCCATGGACCCGTAGTCCCGTGGTGGACTACTCACGCATCACTCCGGAGGCAGGCATGGTGGTGTAGATGCCTCCGGTGATGATCTCCCTGATGACCCACAAGTATAGGGGGTGTATCGTAGTATTTTCGATAAATAAGAGGGTCGAACCCAACGAGGAGCAGAAGGTGTTGACAAGTGGTTTCAATCAAGGATTCACTGTAAATGCTCACAGACAGGTTTTTAGTGGTTTTTGATAATGCAGAATAATAAAATACGAGTAAATAAAATGCGGTAATAATAATTGCAGCAAGTGGTTCAANGGTAATGAATCAGGTATAATTTGTGATTATGAATGCATTAAATCCTTTGGTGAAACTTCCTATTTTCACGAGTTTAGTGCTAAATATGGGTTTGATTTTCAAATCATTTTTGATCTTTGTATTGATTTTGCCTCTTACATTGATATTCCTAAGAAAAAGTGGAACAAGTTTCATGAACCATATAAAGAAATCGAAATTACGCCTACTCCTGAAAATGCAATACAGGTCCATAATTCTGATCCTATTTTACCTGTCCCTTATGTTGAGAAATTACCTTTTCCCGTTAGAGTAAGAGAACATGTTGTGATTACTAAAGTTGTTAAGAAAAGTGGAAAGAAAGCTAAGGAACCTTATGAACAACTAAAAGTTCAACCTTCTGTAGCTTTAGTTAAAGATTTAACAGGGGAAAATGTAGAAGGAGGCCATATAATTTTTTGTGAGGTTGCTTCTAATATTGTTAGACCTCCGAAAGGAAAAGCTAAAAAGGTTGGTGATCCTGTTATTTTTGTGAAAATTGGTGACCATTGTTATTATGGTTTGTGTGATATTGGTGCTAGTTCCAGTGCAATACCTTTTTCTCTATATCAAGAAGTAATGCATGAAATTGGAACTTGCGAAATTGTAGATATTAATGTGGTTATTCAACTTGGTAATAGAGATACTATCTCTCCGGTGGGAATTGTTAGAGATGTTGAAGTATTGTGTGGTAAGATCAAATACCCTGCTGATTTTCTTGTACTAGGTTCGGTTGCAGATAAATCTTGTCCTATTATATTTGGTAGACCTTTCTTAAATACTTGTAGTGGTATTATAGATTGCAAAAAGGAAAAGGTTTACACTAAATTTGACGGTGAAAGTTATGAATTTAATTTTTCCAAGTTTGCTAAACAACGTCATGAAAAGGAATTGCCTAATGAAGACTCTAAAGTTGAAAAACTTGCTGCTATTGCTGTTGCTCCTAATGATCCTTTGCAGCAATTTATGGAAGAACATGAGAGTGAGGTATTCATGCAGGAAAGAAATGATTTGGAGGACATCTTTCTCCGTCAACCTGCAATCCTTAAACATATTTACCTATGGAATCTTTAGGGATGCCAACCCCTCCCAAGGGAGATCCTGTTTTTGAACTTAAAACTCTTCCTGATGATCTTAAATATGCATATATTGATGAAAAGAAAATATATCATGTTATTATCAGTGCTAAACTTTCAGGACAGGAAGAAGAGAGATTATTGGAAGTACTTCGGAAACATCGGGGCGCGATGGGATACACTTTGGATGATCTTAAAGGGATTTCTCCTGCTATATGTCAACACACAATTAATCTGGAGCCTGATGCCAAACTTGTTGTTGATCATCAACGGAGGTTAATTCCGAAAATGAAGGAAGTGGTAAGGAATGAGGTGCTCAAACTCCTCGAAGCAGGTATAATTTATCCTATTGCTGATAGTAGGTGGGTTAGTCTTGTGCATTGTGTTCCTAAGAAAAGAGGTATTACTGTCGTTGCAAATGATAATGATGAGCTTATTCCTCAAATAGTTGTAGTTGGTTATAGAATGTGCATTGATTTTCGAAAATTAAATAAGGCTACAAAGAAAATCATTATCCTTTACCTTTTATTGATCAAATGTTAGAAAGGCTATCTAAGAATACTCATTTTTGTTTTCTTGATGGTTATTCTGGTTTTTCTCAAATTACGGTTAGACATCAAGATCAAGAGAAAACAACTTTTACCTGTCCGTATGGAACTTATGCTTATAGACGCATGCCTTTTGGTTTATGTAATGCACATGCTACTTTTCAAAGATGCATGTCTGCTATTTTTCGTGGCTTTTGTGAGAAAATTGTAGAAGTATTCATGGCCGATTTCTTCGTCTATGGGACTTCTTTTGATAATTGCCTGCACAATCTTGACAAAGTTTTGCAGAGATGTGAAGAGACAAACCTTGTTCTGAATTGGGAGAAATGCCATTTTTATGGTTAATGAAGGTATTGTTCTTGGACATAAAATTTCTGAAAGAGGCATTAAAGTTGATAGAGCTAAAATTGAAGCTATTGAAAATATGCCTTGTCCTAGGGATGTTAAAGGTATACGCAGTTTTCTTGGTCATGCTTGTTTTTATAGTAGGTTTATAAAAGATTTTTCCAAAACTTCGAAACCCCTTACTAATCTTTTGCAAAAAGGATTTTCCCTTCATTTTTATAATGATTGCAAAGAAGCTTTTGAAATTCTTAAGAAAGCTTTAACAACTGCTCCAATTGTTCAACCTTTTGATTGGAATTTTGCCTTTTGAGATAATGTGTGATGCTAGTGATTTTGCTGTAGGTGCTGTCTTAAGACAGCACATTGGTAAAAAATTGAATGTTATTCATTATGCTAGAAAAACTCTTGATAGTGCTCAAAAGTATTATGCAACTACTGAAAAAGAATTTTTAGCTGTTGTATTTGCTTGTGATAAGTTTAGACCTTACATTGTTGATTCTAAAGTAACTATTCACACTGATCATGCTGCTATTAAATATCTAATGGAAAAGAAAGATGCTAAGCCTCGGCTTATTAGATGGGTTCTTTTATTGCAAGAATTCGATTTGCATATAGTTGACAGGAAGGGGGCTGACAATCCGATTGCTGATAATTTGTCTAGAATGGAAAATATACT
The DNA here is from genome assembly GCA_012064385.1 of Puccinellia tenuiflora. Taxonomy (NCBI): domain Eukaryota; kingdom Viridiplantae; phylum Streptophyta; class Magnoliopsida; order Poales; family Poaceae; genus Puccinellia; species Puccinellia tenuiflora. Next base: position 141,412 of record QRDG01000159.1, on the reverse strand, counting down.
TTATGATCCTATTCCTGTTAATGATAGTTTTCCAGACAAACAGTTGGCAGCCATAAAGGTAAATGCTCGTGATAATCCTTGGTATGAAGATTATGCTAACTTTATTGTTTCCAAGTTTTTGCCTCCAAATTTTACTTATCAGCAAAGGAAGAAATTCTTTTATGACTTGAGGCATTATTTTTGGGATGACCCACATTTATATAAAGAAGGAGTTGATGGTATTATTCGACGTTGTGTTCCTGAGCATGAACCGCACACAAAGTGCTACAATAAGGTTTTTATTGGCCTACTCTATTTAAAGATGTAAGAAAATTTATTTTATCTTGCAATGAATGGCAGAAGCGACTGCAACGGTAACCGTGGCCGGCCAGAGGGACGACGAACATGCTTGGAGGAGCAACGACGAGGCGTCTGCGGCCTGCAGGATCGACGGCCACCGTTCTGGAAGGAGGAACGGCTACCACGGCCGGCCTGACGATGGCGACCGGCTGTGTGAGGAGGAACGGCGACCACTGCCGGCCGGAGCGACGGCTACCGATGCTGGGAGGAGAAACGGCGGCCGCGGCCGGCCGGGCAGAACACGAGGTCATCGGAACGGTTGCCGGCGACGGCGGAGCTGCAGGTCATGACTCGTGAGGAGCGAGATCTAGTACGATTGGATCGATGTAGGCATACGGTATGCCAATACCGTGGGTAGACAGGGCTGGACATGGGTTTATGGGTCAATAAGTTAATTCATTCAATTAATCCTACAAATAATGGCCGTGGGAAAAAAAATGAGTTTTCGGAGGGGGGAGGGGGGTGTACGGAAGCACACCTCTAGGATACCAATGCAGTGTGTTGTGAAACGAGACATGTCGGCAGCTGTAGCCTGAAAATAGCATCATAATGTCACGGGAGTGCTAAATTTAACATACTTCTGTAAAGAAGAGTCCCGGATATTATTACTACTTTTCTTGTATTTAACACGAAGATTCATGGGGTTTATCTGTATACAACAGCCATCGGCATTCTTTTCGTGAAAGAATCATGAAATGGAATTTACGTGCAGCATCTCTATAACTGAATTGGATAAACCTCTACATGCACTATCACCAATCCAGCAACAAAGCTACATTTGTCTAATGTACACACATTAGAGCAAGCAGACAATACATTGAAAACCCAGCTTTTTCAGTCCTCACTAGTAGAAAACAGGCCTTTCGCCCGGGCCTTTAGTCGCGGACGTGTCTCCACCCGCGACTAAAGGTCCGGCCACGTCGCCCCGAAATCGGCGGCCCATTTCTCCCGGTTCGTTAGGATCCTTTTGTCCCGGCTTGAGATACAAACCGGGACAAAAGGGGTATGCGGCCCGCCGCGAGCAGGTGCCCCCCCCTTTTGTCCCAGTTCGTGTCGTGAACCGGGATTAGAAGTCCGCGCATCTCCCGCGACGGTTCGTGATTTGAACCCTTGAGTTCCCGCACAGGTCGTTGATCACACGGGGAATGAAGAAAACGATTAATGTCTTTGGAAGTTGATCAAAACGCTTAATGGAATTTGGAAGTTGAAACACGCCAGATTAATTACCATGGCGCGCCAGCCTCCTCATCTCCCCTGCTAGCTCCATATAAGAGAGCTACAGTGCCATTTGCCAAATCCTCTCTTGAATCGCTGTTGCGCGCCATGGAGCCACTTACGCGCCCACCTCGATCCCAGGTGTACCACTACAAGGACGACGCCGTCAACATGAACTTCAAGGTCGTGGTCACTCTGCGCGCATCAACCGTGCAGAGATGGATCCGCGACGTCAAGAGGCGCTACCTCGACGCCGCACCGATGAAGATCGTGGGCCTCGACTGCGAGTTCACCGACGCCGCACCCGAGGAGAGCCAGCATGCCGCCATCCTGCAACTCTCCGTGGCGACCGACATGTTGGTGTTCCATATTTGCCACGCTGATCGGGTGCCACAGGCCCTCACGGACTTCTTGATGGATTAAACCATCAAATTCTGCGGCGCGGCTATCAACAACGATCAGCGTATGCTGGGGCCTTACGGAATTCATATTCCGTCCGCCGTCGACCTCCAGCGAGCCGTTCACCCTAACCCAACGTACCCTAATCTTCCGAGTCTCTATACTCTAGCCAATTTTACTATTGGCACAACGCTTGAGAAGAAGAAGATCAACAAGAAGAAGAAGGAGGACGAGAAGAAGAAGGAGGAAGAAGAGGACCTCACATCAGGTTGGGGCAAGTTTCCATTGAGCTTTTATCGCATCAAGTATGCCGCTCTGGACGCTCGCCTAGGCTACGAGATTGCTAGGAGGTGTCTCGGTGCTATGTGATCATATGTCTCAATGTGTCGATCTAGATCGTCTCAACAATAATTGTCATATGTGAGACGTTTGATAGAAATAAAAAGTTGTGTGATCTTTGGATTTATTTAGCCCTTGTTTTCCCTTTATATTGTTAATTATCTCTGGTCCGTACTAATATTCAGCAATAGCAAGTTTGTGCACGTATCAAAAGTAATTTTTTTATTATAAAGTGTTCTACACATTCTAAGGATTTAAATGACTACAAATTTGTTGAATTTGGCCAAGTGGATCAAAAGTTATGGAATTTCAAAAGTTAAGGATTGAAAACTCTCTCTCGATCCCTCTCTCTTCTATTCCAAAAGTGTACGGTATGTGGTAGCGTAGAAATATACGAAAACTATTTTGAAATGAAGAAAAGAAATAAATAAATTAAAACAAAATGAATTCTCTGCCGCGGCACAGAAAGTGCCCAAATTCTCTACCGCGGCAGAGAATCATTAGTCGCGGCCCGTTATACGGACCGCGGCTAAAGGGGGTGCGCCAGCCGCGGCCAGGTTTGAGGGCCTTTTGTCCCGGTTTGTATCTCCAATCGGGACAAAAGGTATGGCCCTATATATATGCAGCCCCGGCCCTCTTCCCCCTCTCTTGTTTTTTTTCCTGGTGGGAGGTGGTGTAGGTTTGTGGTAGTTTTTTTTCTTCATATGCACTAGAGGTGTTCGGTGAAATGCCTGTTAGAGCGATGCCACTTGAGTTCACACAAGACAAACATGATATGAGGTGCCCGAGCCACACTTAAGCTTCCTCCTCTTTGTTTCCAAGTTTCCTAAAAGGTTAGCAACTACTTTCTCGTTTAGACCACGCGGTACTAATTTTAGCATCGTGACTGCGTTTGATATATAGTTGCATGCATGATGCAGATGGGCCATCCATGGATGTATGGTGACCGACGCTCTGGCACTTACAGAGAAGGCGTGCGTTCTTTTATCGTTGAGGCGAGGCGAACAAGCGGCGGGATGGTTTTATGTGTTGTCCGTGTGTTGAATGTCGGAATGAGAAGGATTACACTTCCTCAAGAGTCATTCAGAGCCACCTGCTTCGGTCCGGTTTCATAATGTTTGGACCAAGCACGGAGAAAGAGGGGTTATGATGGAGACGGCGATGAAGAAGATAACGATGATGACAACTACCGATCTATGTTCCCTGAATACGCTGATACCGCAATTGAAGACAATGAAGAAGAAGGAGGTGAAGAACGGGCAGCAGATGAGCCCACTGATGATCTTGGTCGGGTCATTTCTGATGCAAAGCGAGACTGCGACACAGAAAAGGAGAGGTTGCAGTTTGAGCAGATGTTACAGGACCACAAAAAATTATTGTACCCAACTTGTGAAGAACTGAAGATGGCCAGAAGAAGCTGGGTAGCACACTGGAATTGCTGAAGTGGAAGGCAGAGACCGGTGTGACTGACTCGGGATTTAAAAAGTTGCTGGTACTAATGAAAAAGATGCTTCCAAGAAATAACGAATTGCCCGCCAGTACGTACGAAGCAAAGAAGCTTGTCTGCCCTCTAGGATTAGACGTGCAGAAGATACATGCATGCCCTAATGACTGCATCCTCTACCGTGGTGAGAAGTACGAGAATATGGATAAATGTCCGGTATGCACTGCATTGCGGTATAAGATCAGAAAAGATGACCCTGGTGATGTTGAGGGCGAGCCACCCAGGAAGAGGGTTCCTGCCAAGGTGATGTGGTATGCTCCTATAATACCACGGTTGAAACATTTGTTTAGAAACAAAGAGCATGCCAAGTTGTTGCGATGGCACATGGAAGACCGTAAGAAAGACGGGATGTTGAGGCACCCCGCTGATGGTCGGCAGTGGAGAAAAATTGAGAGAGACTTCCCGGACTTTTTAGGTGACACAAGGAACTTATGGTTTGGTCTAAGTACAGATGGCATGAATCCTTTTGGGGAGCAGAGCTGCAGTCACAGCACCTGGCCGTGACTCTATGTATCTACAACCTTCCTCCTTGGTTGTGCATGAAGCGGAAGTTCATTATGATGCCAGTGCTGATCCAAGGCCCGAAGCAACCCGGTAACAACATTGATGTGTACCTAAGGCCATTAGTTGATGAACTTTTACAGTTGTGGGGCGAACCAGGTGTACGTGTGTGGGATGAGCACAAACAGGAGGAATTTGACCTACGAGCGTTGCTGTTCGTAACCATCAATGATTGGTCTGCTCTTAATAACATTTCAGGACAGACGAACAAAGGATACAATGCATGCACGCACTGTTTAGATGAGACTGAAAGTATATATCTGGATAAATGTAAGAAGAATGTGTACCCGTAGAATCGTCGTTTTCTTCCGACCAGGCATCACTTAAGGAAAAAAGGCAAGCATTTCAATGGCAAGGCAGAAACCCGGACGAAGCCTGTCCCCCGTAGTGGTGCTGATGTATTTGGTATGGTCAAGGATTTAAATGTAATCTTTGAAAAGGGTCCTGGCAGACAACCTGTTCCGAATGACGCTGACGGACACGCACCCATGTGGAAGAAGAAATCTATATTTTGGGAGCTAGAATATTGGGAAGTCCATGAGGTCCGCTCTGCAATCGACGTGATGCACCTGATGAAGAATCTTTGCATGAATATTCTAGGCTTCTGGGCTTGTATGGGAAGTCAAAAGATACACCGGAAGCACGGGAGGACCAACAACGTCATAAAGGACGAGACGGCATGCATGCAGGGTAGTTTCAAGGGCCTGCCAGCTATGCTCTTACCAAAGAAGAGAAGGAAATCATTTTTGAAGTCCTTTTCAGTATCAAGGTCTCGTCTGGCTTCTCGTCGAATATAAAGGGAATAGTAAATATGAAAGAGAAAAAATTCCAAAACCTAAAGTCTCATGACTGCCACGGGCTTATGACGCAATTGCTTCTTGTTGCATTGAGGGGAATTTTACCGGAAAATGTTTGACTAGCCATTGTGAAGGTATGTGCATTCCTCAATGCAATTTCTTAGAAGGTAATCGATCCAGAAAGTCTATCAGGGTTACAGATTGATGTGGTCCAATGTCTGGTCAGCTTCGAGTTATTGTTCCCGCCATACTTCTTCAATATTATGACGCACCTCCTAGTTCACCTAGTCGAAGAGATTAGAATTCTCGGTACTGTGTTTCTACACAATATGTTCCCCTTCGAGAGGTTCATGGGAGTCCTAAAGAAATATGTTCATAACCGTGCTATGCCAGAAGGAAGCATCTCCAAGGGCTATGCAACAGAGGAGGTCATTGAGTTTTGTGTTGACTTTCTTCCCGACCTTAAGCCGATTGGTGTTCCTGAATCTCGGTATGAGGGGAGACTGACTGGAAAAGGCACATTAGGAAGGAAAGCAACGGTATGTAGGGACGCGCTTTCTTTCAGTCAAGCACACTACACAGTTCTACACAATTCCACCGTGGTTGCTCCGTATATCGAGAAACACAAGAATATTCTACACGCCGAAAACCCGGGGGAGCCTGACTCCTGGATTAAAGGGGAACACAAGGCGACTTTCGGCAGTTGGTTGCAGATACATCTCATGAATATACACCACTGTTGAAGATCAACTGTACTTATTGTCCAGGTTACCATCTTCGACTATATGTACTTTCCAAGGGTACGAGATAAATGGGAATACATTTTACACGGTCTGCCAAGATAAAAAGAGCACCAACCAAAACAGTGGTGTCCGCTTTGATGCAACAGACGACAATGGGAAGAAGGACACATATTATGGGTACATAGAGGAGATATGGGAACTTGACTATGGACCTACTTTTAAGGTCCCTTTGTTTCGGTGAAAATGGGTCAAGCTGACAGAAGGCGGGGTAGATGTAGACCAAAAGTACGGCATGACAATAGTGGATCTAAAAAATCTTGCGTACATGGACGAACCATTCGTCCTAGCCAATGATGTGGCTCAGGTTTTCTATGTGAAGGACATGTCTACCAAACCGAGAAAAAGAAATCATCAAAAGAATACACCGTCCGATGAGCCAAAGCGCCACATAGTTCTTTCAGGGAAAAGAAACATCGTGGGAGTGGATGACAAGACAGACATGTCAGAAGATTATAATAAGTTTCATGAAATTCCGCCCTTCACAGTGAAAACTGACCCATGCATCCTGTTAAATGATGAAGATTCTCCATGGCTACGGCGCAGAAGAAAACCACAACACTAGATAGGGATGTTGGTGATGTGTAATAATGGTTATATGCGAATACAAACCGTATGTTTTAACTATATGCGAATGATTTGTATTCGGTCGATTTTGTAGATAGAACAAAACATACGGTTTCCCCTGCATACAGCCCGACGGTGGCTAGAGAGTGCCTGCATATCAAATGCACTGAGAGAACGCTTCTATGCCGAGCCCCTCGAAGATGTCATAGGTCACTGCCCAACGACATCTTCGAGAAGCTCATGCATAGAGGAGTCCTCTGTCTTCTCTTTCTAGATAGAACCCTCTTAGCACTGAGAGAACGCTTCTATGCCGAGCCCCTCGAAGATGTCATAGGTCACTGCCCAACGACATCTTCGAGAAGCTCGTGCATAGAGGAGTCCTCTGTCTTCTCTTTCTGCTGTTGCCGTGCTCTTGTTCTTCCTCTTCCTCCTCATGGTGGGTACTTATATAGGGCAACTCTTCACCTTTTTAGTCCCGGTTGGTAGCTGGAACCAGGACTAAAGGAGCGTCGAAAGAAACACACCTCTGATCCAACGGCTCACAAGCGCTCGAAGGAAACACACCTCTGATCCAACGGCTCACAAGCGCTCGAAGGAAACACACGATCCGTGTGCTTCTTCCCGCGCTTTCCACGGCTTTCCGCCTTCGCGGTTGGTAGCTGGAACCGGGACTAAAGGAGCGTCGAAAGAAACACATCTCTGATCCAACGGCTCACAAGCCCTCGAAGGAAACACACCTCTAATCCAACGGCTCACAAGCGCTCGAAGGAAACACACGATCCGTGTGCTTCTTCCCGCGCTTTCCACTGCTTTCCGCCTTCGCGGTTGGTAGCTGGAACCGGGACTAAAGGAGCGTCAAAAGAAACACACCTCTGATCCAACGGCTCACAAGCGCTCGAAGGAAACACACCTCTGATCCAATGGCTCACAAGCGCTCGAAGGAAACACACGATATGTGTCCACACGATCCAACAGCTCACAAGCGCTCAAACGAAACACACCTCTGATCCAATGCTCAGAAGCGCTCGAAGGAAACACACGATCCGTGTGCTTCTTCCCGCGCTTTCCACCGCTTCCCGCCTTCGTCTTCCCGCCATTTCTCACTATATATATGTAGGCTTGGGAGCCATTGCCATATCACATCTAAACTCATATCTGCAACCTCATCACTCTCCCATGGTTTCCACCGTACCCACTCTAACCTACCCTGAGGCGGAGGCGCTTTGCGCCTCGAACTACCCCTGCCCGCCCGGCTACCGCGTCCCCGCCGGCTGGTGGCTGAGCGCCAGAGGCGTGCCGGTCCCTCCTGTCCCTCAAGGTGTGGCGCGCCGGGCGGCCATCACGAACCACTACTACCTCGAGCTCACGCCGGAGCAGCAGATGGATCCCCGCTGGCATCCCGACTACCGCCCGACTTGGGATGCCTTCTTCATCAATCAGCGTGAGAGGGCGCTCGCCAGGTACGAGGAGGACGGCCCGCCTCCTTCGAACTTCAACGAGGCCGGCCGTCGGCTTTGGTGGGCTGGCCGGACTCTCCAGAGCGTCATGGACTACATCACGGCCGGCGATAACCCCCGCCTGCGCTACCCTCACATCCAGTCCAGGCGTGCTCACCCGTCGAGGTTGGGGCCACGAGCACCGTCCGATGACAGCGACGATGACGACGACTACGAGGACGAGTATTATAGGCCTAGGCAGGAGTATGACTAAGATTGTTAGGACAAATGATTCACTGCTGTCATTCCGTACTGTTGTCATTGGTTAGGACAAATGATTTGTATTCGGTCGATGAACTAGTTATTATCAAATGATCCACTTTTTTCATTGGCTCCAAGATTCAAAAATATGCAAAAATTCCCTACATAATATGCAAAAATTTAGTGAGATTCAAAAATACGCAAAAAATGTTGAAAGTTTAGTGGGATTCAAATATATGCAAAAAAATATTAGTTAATCCATTTTTTAATTGAAAATGGAAAAATGTTAATATTTTGTAGAGTTAGAATAATTATTTTATAAAATAGAAAATGGTTTTGCATTACTTATTAAAATTCAAACACTTTTCATGTTGAAAGTTTAGTGAGATTCAAAAATATGCAAAAAATATTAGTTAATCCATTATTTAATTCAAAATGGCAAAAAATTTAATAGTTTATAGAGTTAGAATAATTATTTTATAAAACAGAAAATGGATTTGGATTACTTATTCAAATTCAAGCACTTTTCATGTTGAAAGTTTTCTCAAATTCATAAGTATGCAAAAACTGTTTCATTCAAATGTTCAAATGTTTTGAAATTGTGCCAGATGTAAAAAAAAAAACAGAAAATCGCGCGCTAGTTTTTGGCCAGCGTGCGCAATTTTTGGCCCATTAGTCGCGGCCCGTACCACCAGCCGGGATTCTGAAACCGCCCTCCCCCCCTTTAGTCGCGTGCTCAACCCGCGACTAAAGACCCACCTTTAGTCCCGGCCTGAGCCACGCCCCGCGACTAAAGGGGGGTATAAATCCAAACCGACACCCCGGTGCGTGGCTTAGACCGTGACACCCGGAGGCCATTGGAGGAGAGAAGCGCCGCCAGGCTGCCCAAATTTCTGCCACACCGCCACCGTCGCCTCCTGCCGCCCACGCCGTCGAGCTCGCCGTCCGGCCGCCCGTCGCCTCCCGCCGCCCGAGCCGCCGCCGCCGCGCGCCCGTCGCCTCCGTCCCCGCCGACGCCGTCGCCTCCCGCCGCCCGAGCCGCCGCCACCGCGCCCCTCCCCTATAGGTAATTTAGGTTTATTTAGGTTTTAATATATTTAGGTTTATTTATTTAGCTAGTTTATTTAGGTTAAATTTATTTATTAGCTAGTTTTATTTAGGTTTTCATTTATTTAGGTTTAGGTGTTTTGAAATTAGGTTTGAAATAGATGTTAATAGATGATTTAGGTGGTTAATTAGTTAGATTTAGGTGGTTAATTAGTTAGATTTAATAGATGATTTAGGTTTGAAATAGATGATTTAGGTTTGAAATTAGGTATGAATTTAGATTTAGGTTTGAAATTATGTTTGAATTTAGATTTAGGTTTAAAAATTAGCTCGATGATTTAATAGATAATTTAGGTGGTTAATTAGTTAGATTTACTAGTTAGAAGTATTAATATGGTAATAAGTCCCATAATAATACTAGTTAGAAAATTGGGTTAAAAACTAGTGTTAGCAAAACTTGGGTTAGTTTTAACCCAATTAGAATTACTTGAAATTGGGTTAAAACTAACCCAAGTTTTGCACTAACCACTCTAGTATTATTATTCTAATGGGTTAAAACTAACCCAAGTTTTGCCAACACTAGTTTTTTAACATTCTAATTGGGTTAAAACTAACCCAAGTTTTGCCAACACTAGTTTTTTAACCCAATTTTCTAACTAGTATTATTATTCTAATTGGGTTAAAACTAACCCAAGTTTTGCCAACACTAGTTTTTTAACCCAATTTTCTAACTAGTATTATTATGGGACTTATTAGAATCTCACTAGTTAGAAGTTTTAAGTATTACTTTTTTAGTGTAGAAATAGAAATTAAGACTTAGGTGTTATTAGTTTATTGTTCTCGGCGACGATGTCCCTGTTGGACCAGAGGGGCGATGTGCGGGACTGGGCTCCGCCGGGCTGGCACTGGGAGGTGCTACCTTCCGGGACGCGCAGCTTGGTGAGGAATCCGGGTGATGTCGTCGACCCGGATATTCTTTGGTGGCAGTCGCGTGGGCCACGCTCGGTGCAGAGGGAGCCGGCCCCCGAGGAGGTGGTCCGTCGCCGTATCAGGGAGGAGGACGAGCACGTCCGTCGCTACATGTATCTATTGGATAGGCATTATAGCAGTAGCTGGTCGTTTCTTCAGAGGGTTCCTTATCATGTGAGCTATGACCCTGTGAGGGTTCCTTCTCTTTGGATGCGCAGCGCCGGCGGTTCAACACCCCGCGGCTCAGGAACCGGTCGAAGTTAGTTTGAGAGGTTCATGCATGGGAGATGTATTAGTGATATTATTCATGATGTATTAGGTTTAAAAAATAATGGACCCGAGCTATGTAACTGGATTATTCTAGATGTATTTGTGATATTATTCGTGGTGTATTTTTATGTACTAGTAGCAATATTGTATGCGATAATGATATTGTGTGCATTTTGCAGAAACTATGGATCCACCTAGTCCAATGCGCAGAGACCTAACACAAGAAGAAATTCTCGAGGACATAATCCACAATGCCCCCGGTGCTGATCCACCCGAATCTCCCTCGATGTATCTGAACCAATCCGGTGAGGGTGAAGAGGTCGACCGAAATGAGGGGGAAGCCGACGGCTCTGATGATGGAGAAGGCGACGGCTCCGATGATGGACCCTTAACGAAGTCCGGCGAGGTATATATATGAAGTCCGACGATCAGTAGATGCATTCATTGAGTTGTATATACATGAAATGACGAATGTTTCTTCTCTTAAGCCTCCACATCGAGCAAATGTTCCAAACGAGGCCCGGCCAAAAAGTTGGCCCCATCTGCACATTTTACAATTACAAAGATATCACCACTGGGCGAACCGTTGGAACCCATAAAGGTTGCAAAGAAATTTGTAAAACAATGCGGAGTTATGGTAAGGGATCGCGTCCCGATCACCGGTCGAGAGTGGCAAAAGCCCAAAGGGGTGGAAGATAATGAGTACATCGCCGAAAGGTGCAAAGATGGTCTTTGGAATGACCTCATGGCACATTTCACCCTCCCAGAATGTGAGGAAGAGGACGACACAGCTGCATTGAGGGACAAAGTCAAGGAGTTTACTCTTAAGAAGATGGCCGAACTATTCCGGCAGTGGAAGAAAACATTATGGCAACAGTATCACAAGAACAATATTGCTCCAAAATTCGAAGGCTATCTAGCGAAGCAGAAGGCTTACTGGGATGCATTTGTGAAGTACAAGCAGTCAGAAGATGCTACGGAAAAGTCAAAATGAAACAAGATAAATGCTGCGAAAAAGAAATATCACCATCACCTCGGGACAGGGGGCTACGTGACTGCCATGCCAAAGTGGGATAAAAAAGAGGAAGCGCTGCTTGCTAAAGGGATCATTCCAGAACCAATTCGCGATGAATGGGAATTGAGGGCAAGAAATTGGTTCCTTGCGCATGGGAGTGAGTATGACGATGAGACAAGGGACCTTGTTTGCAGTGACGGGATTAAGATACCCAGGGAGACATGGCTGAAAGTGGTGAAAGAAATTAAAGAGGGGAAAACAAAGTTCCGTCCCGATAGAGAGAAAGACTTGCTGACAAAGGTCCTCAGGAATGACGAACACGGAGGACGAACACGAGGCCTTGGCCCTAGTTATCCCTGGGAGATTGGGTTTCCCAAAGACAAAGATACTTATAGAAGTCGATCGAGAGCAAAGAAGCGATGAGAGGAGGAGGAGGGAGACGGGTTCAACCAGTTGCTAGCAAGAATTGACAAGCAGCAGCAGCAGATTGACGAAATTAGAGCAGAGTGCCTTACAAGATCCTGCACTCAATATTATCGCCAGCCCATCTCTACGGAGAAGCAGCGTGGTTGAATCGGAGGTCCCGTCTGACGGTGCACGGATGATGGATGGCGGTCCCGGCTACCCCGTGGATGGAATCAAGGAGCAGATATCTTGTGAGCTCCATCAGAAGGTGAAGAACATATCCCTGAAGGTGGCGGTCGGATGTGCTTTACCTTGTCCACCTGAGGCACGCTGGCATGGCCGTGAGATTCCAGCTGGCTATGCTAAAGTCGGGGTGGATGAAATCATAATGGGGTTTGACTCAATGGAGCTTCACATCCCTGGACCTGAAGGTGAGAGGACACTCGGAGAAGTACTGGGTGGTATCATTCTATGGGACAAGAAAAACATCAAGCTTCCAGGCTCGGCGCCAAGGCCAACACCGCCTCCGAGTTGTCGCAGGTCACCATCACCTACAAGAAGCCTACTCCAAGACTACGACCACTACAGCACGAGTCCATATCGATCTCCGCCGCCGGACTTGGGTCGGCCGTCTTCGCCGCCGCCTTTGCCCGCTAAGGACAATAAGAGGAAGCGTGCTCCGTCGCGCAGCAGCCCAAAACAACAAATGTCGCCCCTCCCAAGAGTACCTCATAAGAATCTTCCCATCGGAGCTTACGATCGTACTTACGAGGAAACCACAACAATCGTAAATGCCGAAATAGATGAGCATTTTGTAAAGAAGAAACCCGACCCCGCCCCGGTATACACCGAGAAGCAAAAAGCGTATGCACTTGATTTTCTGAGCACAAAATCGCAATATGAGTTGCACCATAAGCCAGATGACTATCTACGCACACTTCAGAAGGAAGCGGAGAAGAGCAAATCAAGTAAAAGTGCTAGCGGGAGCAAATCAAGTAAAAGTGCAAGGGGGAAAAAGGGGACGTTCCCCAGCTCGGAGAACAGGCCAAACAATCGATCCCACCCCTCAAGGTGTTATCCGAAGACGTTCCCCCGGTGCTGTAGCAGGATATGGAAGAAGCTGCGAAGTTGGCGGCCGCTATGGGTGTGAGTGTTGCTGAACTGCTAGGTTCCCAAGACGACAAGTTACCCAAGGCTGATGTAGTCCCTACATATGTCCCAGGGAAGCCTTTGGTCAGCAAAGAGAAGTTGAAACAACTGCCAACACACATGCGGAATTTGCATGAATGGTACTTGAGAGTGGTAAAGCGGGACAGAATAATGATCGTGGCGAAAGTCCCAGCATAGTACTTCTTCCGAGCCGAAGAGGTCCATGTTGACTTTTCAGAACTCTTCCAATTATTCAATTTGGACGCCCTCGACAAATCTCTCATGAGTTGCTATTGTCTGTAAATTGTTGAATTCATTGTCTACATATAAGTTGTTTTTCAGTTGTTCAGTTCATTGCATGTAATTATCCTCATTATATCCTTTTGTACTCTATTATGCAGAATGAAGATGCAGGATTGTAAAAGAAAGATCTATAATGTTGGGTTCATTGAACCAGATAAAGTACATATAGGTACGCTAATGACGAAACCCGACGAGACGGCGGAAAACCTTCTAAGGTTTCTAACGGAGCAAAATTTCTGTGACCACATACTGTTTCCTTACAACTTCAAGTGAGGGTCTTATTCTGTTGTACACATTCACTTTTGCTTACTCGATGTTAAGTGTAATTGATGAGTGTTACTGACGTATATATAAACGTGTGCAGCTTCCACTGGATTCTGCTAGACATTCAAGTTGATAAGTGAATAGTTGAAGTCATGGACCCATTAAAAAGAAACCTGGAAGAGTTCCGCAACATGCAGGACATGCTCCAGAGGTAATATTCGCGCTATATCGGTCTCGTTCGTTGATTTCATGAGATATCAGGTAATGAATTAACTCATTCATTAATTTATTTTCTTTGCCGGGCAGGGTTTGGAACCTGTTCAAGAGAGTGGTGACGGGTTCCTTTAGTGAGAAGCTGACGTTTACTCCGGTCTCGGTAAGTAGTACGAGATATGTCCGCGCATCACTTTACATCTAGTTTCAATACAGTTATGATGCTAGATTATTATTTTGATTGAATTCTATTCTCGTAAAGTGCGCGAGGCAGCCACCGGGGACGCATATATGTGGATACTACGTTTGCGAGTTCATTCGCACGTTTACCACTGAGTACAAAGATTATAGAGTCGACGTAAGCAATATATTCACAACATTATTTTATTACCCTCACTTTTTGTTATCATGATTGATGTTCATATTGATCTCATTTTGTTATATAGTTCGACAAAATGCGGGATCGGCTCTTACCAGAGCAACGCTTACTAGGAATTGCCGAGGAAGATTTTTGATGAAAGAGATGGTAGACGACGCCGAAGAATTTAGTGTGAATAATAGGCGCAACCGATGATCCCCGGCCGTGTAATCGAATAGACGGGGCTTAGTCCCGGTAATTGTGATGTACATGTAACTATCAAAGTTGTATATATTTGTATGCTCGATCGTAAGATAAGTTATCTTATGTATGCACAAACGTGTACGGTATGTGGTAGTGTAGAAATATACGAAAACTATTTTGAAATAAATAAAAGAAATAAATAAATTAAAACAAAATGAATTCTCTGCCACGGCACCAAAAGTGCCCAAATTCTCTGCCGCGACAGAGAATCATTAGTCGCGGCCCGTTATACGGACCGCGACTAAAGGGGGTGCCCTCCGCGGCGGCCAGGTCGACGGCATTTGTCCCGGCTGGTAAAAGGGCCGGGACAAAAGGTTGGACCTTTTGTCCCGCCTAGCCTGTCCCGGTTGGCCAACCGGGACAAAAGAGCCTCACGGCCCGGGACAAAAGGTCCCGTTCCCACTAGTGCCTGAACATAGCGACTTTCTGTTATAGAGACTCCTGCTTTCAAATTTTGAAGACCTCAGCAATGAACTCCAAGGAGAGATCTTTCTATTGGAGTGTAAGTGGACGAATATAAGAACAATGGAGCACACAGACACTGGATGCTGCTTTGAGCCCAATAGTACTCAAAGGCAGTATGAAAGGCAGTCTTCTAAACCAAAAGAAAGGTGCAGAAAAAACTTGCGCAGGTTGCACGGGCCCTGGTCTGAAAAACCTGGGAGCACAAATATATCGGGCCGCTGTTAGTCGTCAAACGGCTAACTCAAATTATCATCCTCGGACGATCCAACCAGCATCCAAGTTGGCTGTTTACTACACCAAATACTTGATTAATTCGCATAGATATAGGAAACATCACAAACAAGATGTCGGTTGTTCAGTCAATTCCATCATAAGACAAATTAGGCAGCAAACTAACCTTCGATGTAACGTAATACCTCCATCCCAAAATATAAGACGTTTGCTAATGAGGTCTTATAGTTTGGGACAAGGGAAGTAGTTCATAACCCGACATCATTGCAACCTTCATGTAAAACGAAGTCAACTTCCCTCAAAACGGCGGTCTGCTCGGCGTGGCGGAATAGCTGGATGTCGGGGCGGCGGCCCCGAGTGTGCGTAGCCAGGGTGGCTGTGTTTGCCCTCGCGACGGTCGTGTTCCATGACGGTCATTAAGGGTGATGTACCGGGCTTAGGCACACTTCTTCTTAATTAATGAAAATGGCAAGTCTTTTGTCTCGGTTCAAAAAAAATCTTCCCTCAAAACAAAACAAAAACGAAGACAGCGTCCGCAGATGCAGCTCTGCCTACCTTCTGCAAACTTCGGACTGATTTCTCCAAGGCACCAATCCTTCCTTGATAAGGTTCAGTAGAGGAGCCAATCTGATGCGGCCTCTGTACCAGCAAACAGTTCACAGAGTTCTCGTCGACATCTTCTGGAATATTGAGGACGTATGTGCAACCAGGCAATTGGTGCACCCGGTGCACCCGATCCAGTTGAGCACCTAAAATATTTTCAAAAAAAAAATTGAACATTAACAATACTTATATCTGGCATGTCATAAAATTGAAAGTCTATGTTTGAAACACAATATCAATATAAAAATTGATAAATTACTAGTACGTAAAATTGAATCGCCGCCGCAGCCGCTCGTCGAGGAGATTGGACAAATCATACGAAATTCGGATAATGGCCAACACGCTCCATCGGCAACGCCAAATGACTTCCGCATCGTCCACCATTAATAGTGGGCCCAAATCGTACAAACTTCCAATAAAACGTATCTCGTGCGGGCGCTGACACGAAAAATGGAACACATGTTCTAGAATTTTTTTAACACATCTGCTAAAAAAAGATGGAACACATTGGCCGGAGGTTTTCACGGCCCAGATCTGTCATCGACTACAGAAATGTCGTCCACCGTGAATGGATTGCTCCAGTTACAAGTGCCATGAACAAAGTAACAGAGTAAGCTTTCAGGAGAACTCAAACATCGTTGATTAAAGAGATTTTTCTAAATGCAAGGGAGCCGCCTCCAATTCTCCTTGGACATGTGTTCAACCGCCCCGTTGCGGACAGTACTGGAGGTCAGTGGCGGAGCCAGGCCGGCCGGATGCCCCAGGCCACCCCGGGCCACCTTCCTGGCACTGTAGCTACAGGGCCGCACTGTAGATACAGACAAGCCTGTGCGCGCCTCTCACGCCCCGGGCCACGGCCCTTGTTGCCCGGGGCCTGTCTCCGCCCCAGTGGAGGTGCCGAACACATTAACGGGCACCATTGGAGATGCTCTTATGCCCCATTCTTTGTTGGGTTCTGTTACCTAGGGGTGTTGCATATTTGACTTAGTCGTGCGGCACCTTGCTGACAGCCCACCTACCATCTTGGTCTATACTCTTTTGCCGACAAACAAGTCCAAGTGTCCAAATCAGATCGAGCGTGCGAGCACAGGCGTCACAAGCTAAGAGCAACTCCAGCTGTTGCCCCCCCCCCCCCCCCCCCCAGGCCGGATTACCGGCATTTTTTGGGCCTGCTGGGAGGGCACCGGCGAAAAAAATCGCCCTGGGGGCGCGCCGATTCCCAGTCGCGTCGCCCCCAACCGGCGTTTTTTTGCCTAGTTTTGGTCGTAAAATAATCATAGAACCCGATTTTAATAGCAAATGTATCAAATAATTTGACGGAAAAATTATTACAAATAGTTTAACAAATCATAAATTTTAAAACAAGTTTTCCAAATCAAATTACATAAATCTAGATCTCGCCTTTACGCCTCCACAGGTGCTCCACCAAATCTTGCTGCAATTGTTCATGAACTACTGGGTCTCGGATCTCCTGACGCTTTGCAAGGTAGGCAGTCCATGATTTCGGTACAGGCAGACGCCGGCTCTCATCCAGATCTTCGCCCACGAGAGGACCCTGTCTGAAGTATGGCACCTTCTTCTCATTTTCATCCACTGGATCCTTCCGCTCGCTCTCAATGATCATGTTGTGCAAGATCACACAACAAGTCATCACCTCCCACATCTGGGCTTTCGACCAGGACATAGCAGGATACCGGACAACAGCAAATCGAGCTTGGATCCCACCAAATGCCCGCTCGACATCCTTCCTGGAAGCCTCCTGGCACTTGGCAAACCAAGCTTGAGCCGTCTTTGGCACAGGGTTTGAGACAGTCTTCACAAATGTGGACTATTTTGGATAGATTCCATCTGCCAGGTAGTACCCCTTGTTGTAATGGTGCCCGTTGATCTCGAAGTTCACCGGGGGAGCATTACCTTCAACAAGATTGGAGAAGACAGGTGAGCACTGCAGGACGTTGATGTCGTTGTTAGATCCTGGCATTCCAAAAAAGGAATGCCAAATCCAGGTATCATATGAAGCCACTGCCTCAAGTACGACATTGCAACCGCCTTTGTGCCCTTTGTACAACCCTGCCAAGCAAATGGACAATTTTTCCATTTCCAATGCATGTAGTCGATGCTTCCTAGCATTCCAGGAAATCCTCTTGCTTCATTCTCGGCTAGGATCCGAGCAGTGTCTTCCGCAGTGGGTGTTCGCAAATATTCAGGTCCAAACGCGCCCACTACGGCTCTGCAGAACCTGTAGAAACACTCAAGGATGGTGGACTCGGCCATGCGCAGATAGTCGTCCTGCAAATCAGCTGTAGCTCCGTATGCAAGCAGTCTAAAAGTGACCATGCACTTCTCGAGCGAGGAAAATCCAACCATGCCGGTGCAATCCTTCTTGCAAACGAAGTACATGTCGAACTCTCGAACACCATGCACAATCCTGAGGAAGAGCTTCCGGTTCATCCTGAAACGGCGTCGAAATGTCTTCTCGCCGTGCAATGGATCGTCGGCGAAGTAGTTGGCGTACAGCATGCAATAGCCTTCGGCACGCTGTCGTGGCTTGCTCTTTTGGCGATTTGGTGCCGAGCCACCGCGCTTCGGCTGTGCATCGGCAGCGTACAGGCCGGCCAGACATGCGAGCATCTGCAAGTGCTCTTCGTCGTCGGCGGCGTCGCCGTCGGCTTCCTCTTCCAGCAGAGTGGCGAGCATCTCCTCATTGTCAGAGTCCATCGAGACAAAACGTCGAACACCTCGCGGGCAGGGTGGACGCGAAGCTTGACCGCGACGGCGATTCTCACGATTCACCTCCAAAACTCGGGCGGCGGCGGATGGGGTGGGGGGGGGGGGGGGGTACAGCAGGGCGTGTCGTGGCGGCGGTTTTCGTGGGCTATTCTGGCGGCGCTTTCGCGGCGGAAGGGAGGAGGTGGTGCCGGTGACGGGGAGAAGGAGGCGAGGAATAGGGCGAACCTTTTGGTTAAAAGGTGCATTCTCTCGCCGACAGGGCTAGGCCCGTGCGTTTTTCCCCTTTCGCCGATCCCCCAGGCCGAACCCAGCGCCCCGGGTTCGGCATGGGACGCCGGATAAAATTTGGCCCAAATCCGGCGAAAAACAAGGATTTGGGGGGCGCTGGGGGCGGCTAGGAGGAAAATGGTCCGCCGGCGTCAAAAAGTGGGTGCTGGGGGCTCTCGGAGGACGGCTGGAGTTGCTCTAAGACACGCACGCGTACATGTGTGTTTCCGAATCTCAGTGCGTCAGTGGGAGGACGCGCAGTGCAACGCCTGTAGTATATTTTCCCTTCTTTGTTTTCCACTACAAAACTGTACACATTAACAATATTTGTTTCTTCTTCCCATAATATATTTTCCATTGTACGGAGTGTATATTTTGGAGTGGATTAAATACTTCTTCTTTGAGAATACATGAATAAATAGATGGCGCAACGCTCAAGAAAATAAAAAGAAGAGTGAATTCCATTTTTAACCCCCAAGTTTGACATTTGTGACACAAATTACCCCATTTAACAACAATTCTTCCTATTTACCCCATTTAGTGGAACTCATGTCAATTTTTACCCCTTCTAAACTATTATTATTACACCTTGATGTGGCCTTCTGCTTCCCCTCGCCGGCGGCCCTCGCCTTTGCCCACGGTGTCGTCATCTCCTCTCCCCTGCCGTGGTAGCCATGTCTCTCATTGACATTCCCCATCCCCGCCAGTATTCCACCATGACACTAGCACTGCGCTCTTGTCCATTGGCCAAATACGTCTTAGTGTCCTGATGAAGCCGCAACGCCGTCATCTTTTGTCGGCTGGGCACAACTAAATACGACTAGTAGTTAGCTAGCTATCTAGAGCATGCTAGTGCACTAGTGGTGATATACTGAAATACGCATGTGTTGTTGCTCTCTTACTCTAGGCAATTTTCGTTCTTGGTCTTGTATCTTACACAGTACCAGTGCATGTTAGCTTCTCTATAAGTTGCAGCCGAATGTCGATGCAACTGGAGCAGCCGTAGCATCATATAAGACGAGCGCTGCCGGTGGGAGATCACGCGATGAGCCCAACGGTGGCTCAATAGATCAGGCGGGCAACAACTACAAGCGCAAAATCGTCCGGGATAAAACGAACCATGACAAAATACACCACCAATATGGCAAGGCATGCAGACATGACGACCATATCTCAGCCAATAGAATGGGAAAAAGTTTAATGGGGTAAATTTTGTCACAAGTTTTGATAAATGGGGTAAGCCCGAAGAATTTGTGTTAAATGGGGTAGTCACTGTCACAAATGTCAAACTAGAGGGTAAAAAATAGAATTTACTCTAAAAAGAAGAACAATATTTTAGTAGTCCGAAAGTAGAACACGGCCCTCTCCTCTCTCTCTAAAAAATGTGCATTGTAGGCGAAAGTCTCAGACTATTTATTGTTTACTAGTGAAATTCCAAACAACAGAATCCGAGGTATTGTCTTGCAAGTTGACCGCATCAATCATAGTGGCAAGTTTCCTCCATAGTGGCCGACTCCGCCTCCGTCATGATCGACTCTGACGTGGCGACATAGCCAACTCCGACTCCACCTCCATCATGGCTGACACCGCCTAAGCTATGTCGCCGACCCCGACTCCTCCCAGAAACACTTGAGTTACTTTAACTTCATATTTCCACTAGTAGAAAAATAGCCTTTTGTCCCGGTTGGTTTGGGCCATTGGTCCCGGTTCCCCAACCGGGACAATTCAATCGGGACGAATGCTCGTCCCGGTTGGGACACCAACCGGGACGAATGGGGGGGGCACGTGGCCCGGCCACAGGCAGCAGGGGCGGAGGCTCCGTCCCGGTTCGTAATACGAACCGGGACTATTGTCCCGTCAGATTTTACTTTTTCCAAAAATTTCAGAAAATTGTTTAAATTTATAAAATAAATAATGATTATTCTATAATTCATAAAAATATGAATAAAATACCAAAATGTTCAGAAAAATAAGACCTATTTGATTATGAAAAATGCATGCATGTTTAAAAAACTTAAATTAAATATTTCTTAGAACTACAAAAATGGCACTACTAGTTAAATAAGAGGAACCACTATTACACATCATCGCCACGAATATATATTACACACATCTCATTCGTCGTCCTACATATATACATCTCTTTTACACTCTCCCTATTTAATTTCAACCTTACAGTAGTATTCTCCTTTCGGATCTAGGACCTCTGCAAGTAAGAATCCGGCAAATTCCTCTTGAATTGCTCGTATGCGATCGTGTGGTAGAAGGCCATCCCGCAACCGTTCGATCTAATTAAAAAAGGGTCAATATATATGAATGAAAGTAAACAGAATTGATGGCAATAAACTAAGATTATGAATATTGCATACGCACTTGAAGTTGTTCTAATTTTCTGCCCTTCTCACAGCACGTCTGACGAATGAACTCGCAGACGTAGTATCCACATAAATGATTCCCACTTCCCTGGCTCAAACACTTTACGGGAACAGAGTTCAATCAAAATAATAATGAAGAATGGTAATGGTATTGAACTAGAATCAAAATAATAATGAACAGAGATAGGCCGGCAGTGCCTTGCTGGCTAAGTTCGTTAATTTGATCCTGCTGCCGCTTCATTTGATCCTGCTGCCGCTTAATTGTTTCTTCTATATTACGCAGCCGGTCTGCAGCAGCGATTGCTTCCCTTGCCTCCCTTTCCTTTCTCCTCTGATGACTTTTATCGGGAAATATTTTCCTTTCCACGGGAAACCCATGTTTCCACGGCTTGGAGCCTTTGGTGCCTCGTGTTCGTCCCTCATGTTCTTTATTCCCAATGGCGCATGAAAGCTCGTCATCCTCTCTATCGGGACGGAACCGTCCCTCTTCAACATCCTTGTATGCTTTCCTAATTTCTTCGATGGGTAGTAGGGGATTATCCTTGTGTCTTCTGGTATATATGCACTTTCCTTCTGCGTCCAATGTGCCCCCATGCCCGTAAAACCAATTTCTTGTCCGTTCGGTCCATCCTTCTTTTATAGGCTCTGGAACGATCCCTTTAGCCAGCAGGTCGGCCTCAAGTTTGTCCCACTTAGGCATGGAACAGGCGTAGCCAGCAGCCCCCATAGTATGGTGGTACTTCTTTTTAGCAGCATTTGCCTTGTTTACTGCAGACTTTAACTGAGCTTCCTCTGATTTCTTGTAATTCACAAAATCTTCCCAGTAGTCTCTTATCTTCTCATACCCGTGATCGAAATCCGGAGTTTTATCTTTCAAGATGAAGTCGGTGTACAATCTGTTCTTAAATTTGTTGAATAGCTCGGCCATCTTCTTAAGAGCCCACGCCTTGACTTTATCTACTAGAGCTTTTTTTCGGGCATCCATCTCCTCCTCATCTGGCTCCCCCTCCTCTGGATCCACCTCTGGCAACGGCAATGTGAAATTAACCATGACCTTTTGAAAAAGGCGTCTTTTGCCTTCGGGGCCGATATAGCTAACTTTAGGATCCCTTGGCTTATTCCATTCTCGGATGGTGATCGGGACGTAGTCCCTAACAATAACACCGCATTGCTTCACAAATTTTTGTCTAACATCAATTGGAGCAATGGGTTCGCCGTCTGCACCGACTTCTTCGATCCTGTAGCGGACATTGTCCTGCAACTTTTTGGTTGGGCCTCGTTTCGTCCTCACAGAGGATTTGCTCGATCCGGATGGCTAAAAGAAGAAAGACTGTTAATATGTGTATATGGACAACAGAGGCTAAATTAATTAATATAAATATATATATGCACCTCGTCGGAGTTTGTAATAATCAATGTTGCACCGGAGCCGCCGGCTTCTGCCTTGTCGGCTTCTCCCTCATCGGAGATGCCGAGTTCGGCCTCTTTCCAGGCGTTGAGAGACTCATCCCCCTCACCGGAGTCGTTCAGAAAGTGACTTGTTTCATCATCGCCGCAGATTATATCCTCGAGGATATTTTCCTCAATTTCATCTCTGCCGTGTGGTTCCATAGTTTCTGCAAAATACGAAAGTTATTTTCGGAGCCGTCTCTGCCGTGTCGTTCAGAAAACTTGTAGGGATAGAATGGTACTACAAGGAAAGGAGCGCGTTGCTGCGCCTGTTGTTTCTAAGCGTCGTCATGGTGATACATTTTTATGAACATGTGTGATTTATGCTCATCGTCGGCACTTAGGTGACTAAATCGTCGATGACCTAGCTCATCGATTTCATCCCCCGCAACACAGTAAAAATGTCGCGGTAAATCACTCCTCACAAAAATGAAACACTTAGCACATTCGTGGTTTGTCGAGTTTTGACTTCAATTTACATCACTAAATAAAAATCAACATCGCTACATCACTGAAATTTGCACTAGCTAAATATTACATATGCGAGGATGATCCACTAAATAAAAATCATCACAGATCAATTTTGCAATTATCATCGGATACTTTATATACACTAACCGCTGTCACATATCACAGATCAATTGCAAATAATAATGTAGACTGTCACATATGCTATTGAAAATAACCATACACTAACCGCTGTCACATATCACAAATCAATTGCAAATTTTTCTAATAACATTTCTAACACTAAATTTCCTAACACTAAATTCCTAACACTCAATTTCTAACACTAAATTACCTACCACTAAATTTCCTACACTACAAAAACAACACAAAAATGTACCTAAACTACACACCTAATTTATATTACTAACTAATTTAAATTACTAACTAATTTAAACTACTAACTAATTTAAATTACTAACTAAAACTAACTAACTATGGAGTAACAAATAGTTCTTAACAATAATATTGCAACTAATTATGGAGTATTAATTTTGATTTCTAACTTTGCTAACACAATCATCAAATAACATTGCTTTGCTAAATTACTATTTGAATTTTTCTAAAACTAACTAACAACTATTTCAATTTTTTTTAAAAAATAACTTTGCTAAATTTGCTACATTTTCAAATTTTCTAAAATAACAACCTAAATTTTCTAAAACTAACTAACTAAATCTAAAACTAACTAACTAAAATTACTAATGCACTAACTAACAAAATTACTAACTAACTAAAAATGAACTAACTAACTAAATTAAAAAACTAAGTAAATTAAAAAAACTAACTAACAGAGGGAGGCCGTGCTCACCGGAGGCGGCTCGTCCGCTGCGGCCGGAGGAGGAGGGCTCGGTGGAGGACGCTGCGGCCGGAGGAGGAGGGCTCGGTGAGGAGGCTCGGCGGAGGACACTCGATGGAGGAGGCCGGAGGAGGGGCCAAGGAGCGGTCGGCCGGGGTTCGAGCGGAAGGCCGGGGGAGGGCGGCGCAGCTGGCGGGTGGTGCAGGGGGAGGATGGACGGCGCGGGCGCGGTGGAGGCCGGAGGGGAACGGCGCGCGGGCGCGTGGAGGAGCGCAGAGAGGGCGGCACCGGAGGAGCGGACGGTGAGCGGCGGCGCGGCGGACGGAAAAATCCGGCAGCCTGACGGCAGGAGATTGAATTTCCGCGCACTGGTCCTTAGCGAAAATGAGGAATTGGGGGAAGAAGAAGAGGCAGGCAGAGGCCTTTCGTCCCGGTTGGTGGCACCAACCGGGACCAAAGACTCATTCGTCCCGGTTCGTGGCATGAACCGGGACCAATGCCCTGCAAATTTAATGCCCTGGCGCGAACCGGGACCTTTCGTCCCGGTTCTTCTTATAAACTGGGACCAATGAGTCCTTTTTCATTTTTTTTTCAAACTTTTCAGTTCTGAATGTTGTTCCCGCCTTTTTTATTCTTATTAAGGTGTTTGACTATGAATTTCAAATGGTTTTGAATTTGAAAAGACTTTCAACATGAAAAGTGTTTAAATTTGAATAAATAATTCAAAACCATTTTCTGTTTTATATAATAGTTATTCTATCTATACAAACTATTAACCATTTTGTCATTTTTTTTAAGATTAGAGGTGAATTCATTTAAGTAAATTTTTTGGAATGTGAACTTAATTAATTCATTAAACTGATAAATTCAATATATTTTCATATGTTTGTCAGAAAAATGAAATTAAAATATCAAATTGTTGATAAAAATGTAATCTATCTATTTATGACCAATTCATTTTTTTGAGATTATAGGTGAATTCATTTAATTACAAAATTTGGAATTTGAACTCCATTAAGTCATTAATTAATTTTATAAATTCAATATATTTTCATATGTTTATTAGAAAAATGAAATTAAAATATCAAATTGTTGATAAAAATGTAATCTATCTATTTATTTAATTTATATCTATTGAATTAATTTATATATATTGAATTAATTCATATCTATTGATTTAATTCATATCTCACTAAACAGTACATAATGGCAACAGTGGATCCTTCAGGTAATCGACCGGATACGGTACAGAATGACAACAGTGGATCACATAAAAGAGAACTGGAATGGTGATCACATACTCTGAAACTAACTTCGACGGTGTATTTGATACGGTACAGAATGACAACAGTGGATCAGTTGTCCTAACAATCTTAGTCATACTCCTGCCTAGGCCTATAATACTCGTACTCGTAGTCGCCGTCATCGTCGTCGTCGCTGTCATCGTACTCATACGGCGCTCGTGGCTCGAACCTCGACGGGTGAGCACCCCCGGACTGCATGTTAGGGTAGCGTAGGCGGGGGTTATCGCCAGCCATGATGTAGTTCATAACGCCCTAGAGAGTCCGGTCAGCCCACCACAGCTGACGGCCGGCCTCGTTGAAGTCCGAAGGAGGAGGGCCATCCCCCTCGTACCTGGCGAGCGCCCTCTCACGCCGATTGATGAAGAAGGCTTCCCAAGTCGGGCGGTAGTCGGGATGCCAGCACGGATCCATCCGCTGCTCCGGTGTGAGCTCGAGGTAGTAGTGGTTCGTGATGGCCGCCCGGCGCGCCACACCTTGAGGGAGAGGAGGGACCGGCACGCCTCCCGCGCTCAGCCTCCAGCCGGCGGGGACGCGGTAGCCGGGCGGGCAGGGGTAGTTCGAGCCGGAAAGCTCCTCCGCCTGACGGTAGGTTAGTATGGTGGAAGCCATGGAAGAGTGATGAGGTTGCAGATATGAGTTTAGATGTGATATATATAGTGAGAAATTGCGGGAAGACGAAGGCGGAAAGCGGTGGAAGAAGCACACGGATCGTGTGTTTCCTTCGAGCGCTTATGAGCCGTTGGATCAGAGTTGTGTTTCTTTCGAGTGCTTGTGAGCTGTTGGATCGTGTGCACACGGATCGTGTGTTTCTTTCAAGCGCTTGTGAGCTGTTGGATCAGGGGTGTGTTTCTTTAGAGCGCTTGTGAGCCGTTGGATCAGAAGCACACGGATCGTGTGTTTCTTTCAAGCGCTTGTGAGCCGTTGGATCAGGGGTGTGTTTCTTTAGAGCGCTTGTGAGCCGTTGGATCAGAAGCACATAGATCGTGTGTTTCTTTCAAGCGCTTGTGAGCTGTTGGATCAGGGCCTTTGGTCCCGGTTCGTGTTACCAACCGGGACTAAAGAAGTACACGGATCATGTGTTTCTTTCAAGCGCTTGTGAGCCGTTGGATCAGGGGTGTGTTTCTTTAGAGCGCTTGTGAGCCGTTGGATCAGAAGCACACGGATCGTGTATTTCCTTCGAGCGCTTGTGAGCTGTTGGATCAGGGCCTTTGGTCCCGGTTCGTGTTACCAACCGGGACTAAAGAAGCACACGGATCGTGTGTTTCTTTCAAGCTCTTGTGAGCCGTTGGATCAGGGGTGTGTTTCTTTAGAGCGCTTGTGAGCCATTGGATCAGAAGCACACGCCTATAAATAGCGACGTCCCTGCAGCGAAACGGCACACAACGAGCATCTACCTTTGCCACCGAACCCAATGGTTGGATTTAGCCTACCCGCTGGCATGTTCCCTAACACAAGCCCTCGGGTAGGTTGAATCCAACCACTGGATTAGGGTGACACAATGATGAATTGCCGAGGAGGTGGGAGTGGTGGTGGTGGAAGTGGTAGCCATACCCCTCGGTCGGATCCAAGCAGCTGCAAGGCTCTCTCATGATCTACAACATTCCCAACACTTTTTGGGACGGTCGTTAGATCATGAGAGATGTCTTGCGGCTGCTTGGATCGAAGGTCGATTTGCTGCTCACGACGACGCGAGACGGATGCGCAAGCTTCCGGATGGGAAAAACCAGTGTTGGATCAGCCACATGACCCAATATGCAAATCATTCGGATTCCCGTCATACAGCCCAACGGTGCATTTGATATGCAGGCACTCACGAGCCACCGTTGGGCTGTATGACGGGGAAACCGTGTGGATTTGATAAAAGGTTTAATACATTAATTATTAAAGGGCTTGTGAGCCGTTGGATCAGAGTGTGTTTCTTTCGAGTCCTTGTGAAGCTGTTGGATCTCAAGCAGAAGATAAGGCACACATATCAACGCTCCTTTTTTTCCCGGTTCCAGCTACCAACCGGGACTAAAGATGAAGATTTCCCCTGATCTTTTAGCTATAAATACCAACCGGGACTAAAGACCGAATACAAATTACATAAAAGGTTTAATGCATTTGGGAACACTCGATCATACAGCCCAATGGTGCATTTGATATGCAGGCACTCACGAGCCACCGTTGGGCTGTATGACGGGGAAACCGTGTGCATTTGATAAAAGGTTCAATAAATTAATTATTACACATCACCAACAACATCCCTATCTAGTGTTCACTTGTTTCTTCGTGTGTGTCCCTTTCTTCTGATTACGCCGTAGCCATGGACAATCTTCATCAGGCAAGAGAACTGCAATGGCGATCACAGACTCTGAAACTAACTTCGACCGGTTCCTGAGCCGCGGGGTGCTGAGCCGCCGGCACTGCGCATCCAAAGAGAAGGAACCCTCACAGGGTCATAGCTCACGTGAGAAGGAACCCTCTGAAGAAACGACCACCTACTATCATACTGCCTATCCAATAGATACATGTAGCGACGGACATACTCATCCTCCTCCCTGATACGGCGACGTACCTCCTCCTCGGGGGCCGGCTCCCTCTGCACCGAGCGTGGCCCACGCGACGGCCACCACAGAAGATCCGGGTTGACGATGTCACCCGTATTCCTCATCAAGCTGCGTGTCCCGGAAGGTAGCACCTCCCAGTGCCAGCCCAGTGGAGCCCAGTCCCGCACATCGCCCCTCTGGTCCAACATGGACATCGTCCCCGAGAACACCTTAGTCAAAAACACCTAAGTCAAAATTTTGTTACAATGGAAGAGTGATGAGGTTGCAGATGTGAGTTTAGATGTGATATGGCAATGGCGGCCAAGCCTACATATATATAGTGAGAAATTGCGTGAAGACGAAGGCGGGAAGCGGTGGAAGAAGCACACGGATCGTGTGTTTCCTTCGAGCGCTTGTGAGCCGTTGGATCAGAGTTGTGTTTCTTTCGAGTGCTTGTGAGCTGTTGGATCGTGTGCACACAGATCGTGTGTTTCTTTCAAGCACTTGTGAGCTGTTGGATCAGGGCCTTTAGTACCGGTTCGTGTTACCAACCGGGACCAAAGGGTCTTTCGTCCCGGTTGGAGGCACCAACCGGGACTATAGGCCTACCCTTTCGTCCCGGTTCGTGTTACCAACCGGGACTAAAGAAGCACACGGATCGTGTGTTTCTTTCAAGCGCTTGTGAGCCATTGGATCAGGGGTGTGTTTCTTTAGAGCGCTTGTGAGCTGTTGGATCTGCACTCCCACCTCATCCACAGGTACACCTTCTAATCGCCTATAAATAGCGACGTCCCTGCAGCGAAACGGCACACAACGAGCATCTACCTTTGCCACCGAACCCAATGGTTGGATTTAGCCTACCCGCTGGCATGTTCCCTAACACAAGCCCTCGGGTAGGTTGAATCCAACCACTGGATTAGGGTGACACAATGATGAATTGCCGAGGAGGTGGGAGTGGTGGTGGTAGAAATCATTCAGTTCATCGACCGAATACAAATCAAACGGTTTCACCTGCATACGCCCTACGGTGCATTTGATATGCGGGCACTCTCTAGCCACAGTAGGGTTGTATGCAGGTGATACCGTGTGTTTTGTTCTATCTAAAAATCCTTCAGTTCATCGACCGAATACGGTTTGTATGCAGGTGATACCGTGTGTTTTGTACACGAACTTCTCACCAGTTTTTGTCAACACTCATACATAAAAAGGTTTTGAGAACACTCATACATAAATTGTTTTATATACTATTACACTCATACTTAGATCATGATCGCTTCTTCGGCCGTAACCATGGAGTTTCTTCATTATGTAACGGGATGCTTGGGTCAGTTTTCACTGTGAATGGCGGAATTTCATCAAACTTATTATAGTCTGCTGACATGTCTGTCTTGTCCTCGACTCCCACGATGTTTCTTTTTCCTGAAAGAACTATGTGACGCTTTGGATCATCGTGTGCTGTATTTCTTTCCTTATCTTTTCTTTTTTTCGGTCTGGAGCTCATGTCCTTCACATAGAAAACCTGAGCCACATCATTGGCTAGGACGAATGGTTCGTCTCTGTACGCAAGATTCTTGAGATCCACTGTTGTCATTCCGTACAGCTGGTCTACCTTTACCCCTTCTCCATTCATGTTGACCCAACTGCACCGAAACAAAGGGACCTTAAAAGTAGGCCCATAGTCAAGTTCTCATATCTCCTCTATGTAACCATAGTATGTGTCCTTTTGTCCATTCTCGTCTGTTGCATCAAAGCGAACACCACTGTTTTGGTTGGTACTCTTTTTATCTTGGGCAATCGTGTAAAATGTATTCCCATTTATCTCGTACCCTTGGAAAGTCAATACAGTCGAAGATGGTGACGCGGCCAATAAGTAGAGTTGATCTCCAACATCGGTGTCATTCATGAGATGTAATCGCAACCAACTGCCGAAAGTCTCCATGTGTTTTTGTTTAATCCAGGAGTCAGGCTTCCCTGGGTTTTTCGAGCGTACACTATTCTTGTGTATCTCGATATACGGAGCCACGAAGGTGGAACTTTGTAGAACTGTGTAGTGTGCTTGAGTGAAAGAATGCCCGTCCCTACATATCATTGCTTTCTTTCCTAGCGTGCCTTTTCCACTAAGTCTCCCCTCATGCCGCGATTCAGGAAGACCAATCGACTTAATGTCAGGAATAAAGTCAACACAAAACTCAATGACCTCCTCTGTTCCATAGCCTTTCGAGATGCTTCCTTCTGGCCTAGCACGGTTATGAACATATTTCTTCAAGACTCCCATGAACCTCTCGAAAGGGAACATATTGTGTAGAAATACAGGACCGAGAATTGCAATCTCGTCGACTAGGTGAACCAGGAGATGCGTCATAATATTGAAAAATGATGGGGGGAACACCAACTCAAAACTAACAAGACATTGGGGCACATCCTTCTGTAACCTTGTCAGACTTTCTGGATCGATTACCTTCTGAGATATTGCATTGAGAAATGCACATAACTTCACAATGGGTACTCGAACATTTTCCGATAGAAGCCCCCTCAATGCAATCGGAAGCAACTGCGTCATAATCACGTGGCAATCATGAGACTTCAGGTTTTGGAATTTTTTATCTGCCATATTTATTATTCCCTTTATATTTGACGAGAAGCCAGCCGGGACCTTGATACTGCTCAGGCACTCAAAAAATATTTCCTTCTCTGCTTTCGTAAGAGCGTAGCTACTTAAGTAATGACGCCCTTTATCTGTATGCTTGTTGTTTGGGTATTTCATACGCTGTTGGTCCTCCCTTGCTTCCGGTGTATCTTTTGTCTTCCCATACACGCCGAGGAAGCCTAGCAGGTTTACGCAAATATTCTTTGTCACGTGCATCTCGTCGATTGAAGACCGGACCTCTAGGACTTTCCAATAGGGTAGCTCCCAAAATATAGATTTCTTCTTCCACATGGGCGCGTGTCCGGTAGCGACGTCTTTCGGAACAGAATGACCGCCAGGACCCTTTCCAAAGATTACTTCTATGTCCTTGACCATACCAAATATAACATCACCATCAGGGAGCTTAGGCTTCTTCCGGTGATCTGCCTCACCATTGAAATGCTTGCCTTTCTTTCTTACGGGGTGACTGCCTGGAAGAAATTGACGACACCCCAGGTACACGACCTTCTTACATTTTTCCAAATATGTACCTTTAGTCTTATCTAAACAGTGCGTGCATGCGTTGTATCCCTTGTTTGACTGTCCTGAAATGTTACTAAGAGCAGGCCAATCATTGATGGTTACGAACAGCAACGCTCGTATGTCAAATTCCATCTGTTTGTGCTCATCCCACACACGTACACCTGGTATGGCCCACAACTGCAAAAGTTCATCAACTAATGGCCTTAGGTACACATCAATGTCGTTGCCGGGTTGCTTCGGGCCTTGGATGAGAACTGGCATCATAATGAACTTCCGCTTCATGCACAACCAAGGAGGAAGGTTGTAGATACATAGAGTCACGGGCCAGGTGCTGTGACTGCAGCTCTGCTCCCCAAAAAGATTCATGCCGTCTGTACTTAGACCAAACCATAAGTTCCTTGCTTCACCTGCAAAGTCCGGGAACTCTCTCTCGATTTTTCTCCATTGAGACCCATCGGCGGGGTGTCTCAACTTCCCGTCTTTCTTACGCTCTTCTTTGTGCCATCGCAACAACATGGCATGCTCTTTGTTTCTGAACAGACGTTTCAACCGTAGTATTATAGGAGCATACCACATAACCTTAGCAGGAATCTTCTTCCTGACGGGCTCGTCATCGCCCTCAACATCACCAGGATCATCTTGTCTGATCTTGTATCGCAGTGCATTGCATACCGGACATGCATCCAAATTCTTATACTCCTCACCGCGGTAAAGGATGCAGTCATTGATGCATGCATGTATCTTCTGCACATCTAATCCTAGAGGGCAGATAGCCTTCTTTGCTTCGTACGTAGTCTCGGGCAGTTCGTTATCCTTTGGAAGCTTCGGCTTCATTATTTTCAGTAACTTTTCAAATCCCTTGTCAGATAAACCAGTCTCTGCCTTCCATTTCAGCAATTCCAGTGTGGTACCGAGCTTTGTGCTGCCATCTTCGCAATTTGGGTACAACAACTTTTTGTGATCCTCTAGCATGGCCTCCAACTTCAGCTTCTCCTTTTCTGTATCGCATTCTCGTTGTACATCGGAAATGACCCGACCAAGACCATCAGCATGCTCATCTGGCGTCCGTTGTTCTTCACCACCTTCTTCTTCATTGTCTTCCATCGCAGTATCACCGTATTCTTCAGAGAACATATGATAGTTCTCATCATCATTTTCTTCTTCATCGTCTTCCATCATAACCCCTCTTTCTCCATGCTTGGTCCAACAATTATAGCTGGGCATGAAACCTCTCCGAAGCAGGTGGCCTTGAATGGTTCTCGACGAAGAGTGCTACTTAACGTTCCGACAGTCCACACATGGACAAGGTATAAAACCATCATATTTGTTTGCCTCAGCCACATGGATAAATTTATGCAGGCCTGTAATAAAATCAGAACTGCGTCGGTCGCCGTACATCCATCGCTGCCGTTCATCCATCTGCATATCATATAATTAAGTTTATCAAATACAATTAGAATAACATATTGAATACTAAAATGACCACCGTACATCGACACATGCAATATTTCTGTATCAATTATAGATGAGAAGGATAAAGTTGCTAACCTCGGTCGAGGATATCATTTTGTGTGAACTTAAGTGTGGCTCGGGCATTTCATCGAACACATCTTGTGCGTGGCAAAGGAAAAAAAATCTAGCACCCACTTCCCACCAATCCGAGCAAAAAAATAACACAGTAGAGAAGAAGACGGGGGTTACGTACGTATATAGGCAGGGGAGGGGCATTCGTCCCGGTTCGTGGCACGAACCGGGACCAAAGCCTCGCGACAGCTTTGGTCCCGGGACCAATGCCTCACGGGGGCCTGGCAGCTCGAACCGGGACCAATGCTTGGCATTGGTCCCGGTTTATCAGTCAACCGGGATGAATGCAAATTCGGCTCTGTCCGAAAGGGTGTTTTTCTACTAGTGTTCACTCCATGACAAATTTATGTTTTAAGTCTTCCGAACACTCGGGAGCTACTCAACACAGATGCATTCAGGTTGTTTTTTCTACTCACTCCGATCTATAAAAAGTATCGCTTACTTATTATAAACTTATACTAACTTAGTATAAAATGAGCGACACTTTTTATAAATCCGAGTGATTATGTCTTTTAACTACTATTTCAGTAATGTGAAAATGTACTTAAACTAACTCTTCATTTCCAGCATAGAGTCTACGCCTTAGAAAGTATGACTAGGTTGACAACCCAAACATCCAGTTTGGTCCTCTAGGATACGACTCGTTGGAAAGAGCACACACAATAAGTCAAGTTCACACATGATAGAATTAATATCATGCAAGGACGACAGTTAAGTAACTGTGCGTATCACAACAATTCCCTCGGCACCGGAGTCTTTTCGTTTGGGTGCACCGCGTAGTGCATTCAACTTGTTTTCTTCGCCTTTCTAATTATTTTATTAATGTGTAAGAACACATGAGCTAACTCTTCATCCTTAACGTCAGTCGTAACACGGCTGACGGTTGGCAAGAGCATACTCGGAAAGAACACCTACACACAAATAATATCATGCAAAGATGTGGAAAAGTTTTAACTTACCCAGTTAAACAACCAACAAGTTACTTGTACTTACATACAAATGTTTACTCGCATATAAATGCAATTGCGAATTCACTATGTTTTCTTGCTTTACAGTTGATACGAAAAGTCGCAAAAAACGCCAAGGTCTTATCATCCATCACAAGCCAACAAAGACCCTCCGACCGACTCCTCGAGTCGTCATGGGCTAATGACGACAAGAACCCCCCTTGGTTAGGCCCAAGTTAGGAAGCGGTTGTCAGCAGTTTAGTAAGCCCACTAGTCCGGGCTTCGATATGTCAACAAGATACGCGTTATTTCCTAAAACAATACAAGATATGCGTTATGAGCCGGCGCACCACAACACATCAATTTGGGTGTTACCAAAAGAATTTATTAAGAAGTTACCAGTAATTGATCATCCATTATATAAGTCGGTTGTGCCAGATTGAGGTATTTTAGAACCCGAGCTCCATGTAGCTCTTTTTTTTAATTAAAATTTGCATATATAAGTTTCAAAACATTCGAAGAAAAAATCCAGAGGTAGATAGTGATATGATCTGCAAATGTGAAAAATTTCAGTTCAAAATTCATTATATTTTAGGCTGGGAATAAATGACAAATGGGTGAATTTGGGTCGGTGGACAATACACAACCAGATTTGTCTTTTTTGTGTAGCCTAAAATAACATGACTTTTTGGATTAAAATTTTGCACACTACTAAATCTAGACATTATCTACATGTATGTTTTTTGTTTTGTATTTTTTTAATTCAAAAATACTGATTTTAAATTTTTGAAAAAAACAATATGCATGGAGCTCGACCTCCATTTGCATTTTCCCGCTTGTGCCAGCCCTATATATAAGTCACAACTTGGGCGCCTTCTAAGGGGAGAATCCTCATTCTCTTCCTATCTTTCTTGTATTTACACATAGCTCATATGAGGGAGATGATAAAATCTAGCAGGGTGTTACCCCTCGATTAGAGGGCTCATACTTTATTATTACTAGCAGAGTGCCCGTGCGTTGACACGGAATCCATATTCTTCTAAAAACAACCAATGAGGCAAGGATGATAAGAAACAAAAATACAAACAGATTTTAAAGAGAAAAATACAAGGGAATGGGTATAGGGACTTGAGCACTAAACCATATACAAGGACATCATTCAAAGAGAACGTAAGATCCTTTAATTGGTGTTTTTCTATAGTTACCCAATCTTACTAACGTAAGTCCACAACCTGAAAGGTTTTTCTGTCAATGCAGTGAAACACAATGATTTTTCCGTTTACGCGAAAAAAGGGAAAAGAAAATTTCAATCACCATGTCAACCATACAAACTTTAAGATCACAAAGAAGTCGTAAAATGCAGAAACAAAAGAATATTAACCCATTAGTAGATGTTTATATGTAGCTCACTAAATGGCATGTCCTTATTTTTCTTAATTGGCCGGTGTGCAAACTGCAAACTACCCTAGTTCCAACACTATCCACATAACTCATAAAAGTTTATTTAAGTGTTTAATCTTGAAAAAACAAATAGTTCTATGCTCTATTTTCACTCAAGCGGTTCCTACATGGCAGAAAAATAAGTTCATCTATATTGATGATACACAATTTCAGGTGCGTTACTTTGGCTGTGCTGTGGTTATAATCTCACCTCCACATTTCTGACTTTTTTATTGTTCTTTTTTGTTCCCTTGAACTCTTCCTTTTTGTGGTTGTAGTTACAGAACATGATTCCAGGTTAAAGAACTTCATGTTTTTTTACATGCATACGCAAATGAAAACTAAATTTAAACAACTTCATTGCACAAGAGCATAAGATAAAATTAAGATGAGTAAAACAATGAGGGGATACTGAAAATTAAGAGAAACTCAGTTTGACAACGTTGGCAGGCAAGCACCGTAAACATTAATGTTTTCGTGTTCATATGTAGGAGTATAACGTGAAGGAAGGAACTGAGAAATAAAGTCATTACTTGGCATGAGTATTACATCATGAAGAACCACTAACCTTTGGAGAGCAAACTTGTGGTGATTTGTTGCCGTACTTGGCAGACAATTTCTAACTGGGAGCTTTATTATTTCGTGGAGGTCCCAAAGAACTGGGACAGTAGGGCAACCACAACCTGCAAACTTATAACCCCAAAAAATCTGTGTGCAAAAATGGATTGTATAACCTGAGAACAGTCTAGCACATGGGGAGCGTATCGCCTGACCCAGTGAGCTGCTTCAACCACGACCTTCCTGCAATCCGGCTCCGGTTTCTCGTCACCCATGGTCATGGGGCAGTGCGATACTGTGATAGCTCACCTGCTTCAGCCACACCCACGAGCTCACCTGGACCGGAGAATCAGCGACCCGCTCAAAGGCGCTGCTCATGGCAGCACATAGTGGTGATGGAGGCCAAGCTGTTCTCGGCGTCTCGACATCTTCAGGACCAGCAGAGGCTCACGCGGCCTTTGCTCCCGCTCCTTCGGCGCGGCTTCTCCCGGCGCGGCTTCTCTCGGCGCTACAGCCTGAGAAGGAATCGGCCCCGGCGTCGGTCACCCCTTGGGGGTGACTGGCCCTGGCGAATCGGGGCCCTCGGTTAGGACGGCGGCGGACTCGATTTCGGCGGCGAAATTCCGCCGGCTGCACTGTGAGTTGGCACGAGCTGGAGGTCATCACCGTTCTCCGGCCGTGTCTCGAGCGGGGCGTCGTCGGATAGCAGAGAGGGGGAGCGCCAGGTTGATCGCTGGGAGGAGGACGGATGCGCTGCATCCCATGGAGGAGACACGGATCGACCCATGGCGCTGGAGTAAAGAGGACGGCGGCGAGTTCGATACTCGAGGCGAGGTCGTCCGGCGGATCGCCTCAACGGAGAGCTCGGGGATGGCCATGGCGTCAATGGGAGCTCGGGGATGGGCACGATTGGGATTTTTTTTCCATCGGAACACCGAACCGGCACGTATTACTTGGCGGTGGCAAAGCTGCAATATTTTCCAACACGCAGGGAACGTACCCGTACCACACCGGTTTCAATTTATTATTATTATTATTATTATTATTATTATTATTATTATTATTATTATTATTATTATTATATCAAAATACCCATGACAAGCTAACTTGTAGTGTTCTCTTTGCTTTAGCTCACTAGTGGTTAATAACTTAACCTCGAACCCTTATTCTGGACAAGTGCTTTTTGAGAACGGTGTGGACTATAACAAGACCAAAATGTAGCGGTAAAAGAAAGAGGCCAAATGGCCGTCACATCTTGAAATATATAACTGGTACATCCTAGGAAATGCAATCTGTACGAGCCAGATGGGAGCGTGGATGCACGACCTGCGTTTACTTTGCAGTTGACTACTTGACTCCGTCGTTTACTTTGGTAGCAGCTATCTTGTGGTTTCGCTGAATTTTTTAGTGGGTGCTAACTGTAAAGACTAAAGACAGTGCCCACAAAATTCACACGTACACGACCATAAATATTCTGCGGAGAAAGGCGGGGCGGCAAGAAACAGTGGGCGTGTGAGTGAGCGCACATGGAAATGCATGCCAGACCATTCACGATAAGATACTAATCAAGAAATACGAAAGAACTAGGCATTTGTGGTGCGGGGAGACATCAAAATGAAAAAAAAAAAAAGGAATAAAGTGATGTGTTAACTTGTCCACCTTGCTTATTCTCCGTCTGGCATTGCGTGTATTCCATTTCCACGAAACTCCGCTTGACATTTGTGGCTCGCTGCAAGAGATTCTGCTTGGCTTTATCACCTGTCAATGCTAGATTAGTAGTCCCCCTGTTTTTCGAAACTATAATCTTTGTGCTGGATCAGTAGCACTCTCTTTTTCGAAACTATAATCTTTGTCATGCTCCATTCGAACATTGCGCGCAGTGCGCTCTATGAAACCGAGCTTGACGACTGTGGCCCGTTCCAGGAAATTTGCCTAACTTTATATCATTCCGTGGTGCTAGACCTAGACTGGTACCCATCCGCTTACTAGAGTAATAATCTCGGTGCAGAAGAAACACGGCAATTATATGGAGACAGCGGCCGGCACAGGATGCGGATGTAACGCAATGAAAAAGATACGAGGTTTGTTTCACGGAGTGGTGGGTCTACATCACTTCACTTCGAGGAGGGGAGGAACATCCAAGCCGATGCTCCCTTTTATCATGCCTGCGTCTTGGGAGATATAGAATGAGCACTACGCAAAGATTTCAAAATTTTCTTGTCCATGCCGCTGGAGGTGATCATGAGTTCATGACTAGGTGGCGAACCATCGTCTTGGGTTGCTTGCCGCGCGCAAGAGTAAGGTTTTTATTTATTTTGCAAGGCATATATGTTTCCGCCGAGTGCGAGCTCCTATTTGTATCGCTTTAATGCGGGATTTGAGTTTAATAAAGCGCATTTTGTTGGAAAAAATTCTATGCCGAGTTTGTAAGAATTTTGTTCTATAACACACTTTTTCTTAATTAATCGATCGACAAACTTTTGTCCTAGTTTTTGTATATATATTGAAGACTATTAGTGATTCCTTGACGATGGAAACAGAAAAGGTAAATGATCCCACCTGTTGACAACGCGTGCGGGCTCTCACTTTCCTCAAATTTCCTCTCTACTTTTCTCCATAGCCCACCTCTTGCAGGTAACCCTCGCATTCTCCCCGAAGAACCTCCGTCAGCCGATGCTATCATGTATGTCTCTAATGAAGGGGACGACATATGGCATGCTTCCTCCTTTTGAGGAGTTGGAACTTGGACAAGGAGATTATCCATGACACCGGATAAAGGATAATGGGGGTTGGAGGGAATAATTTTGGTGAAATCTAGCAACTTTGGTTGCTTCGGCGAGTTGGTTCTATCGTTGGCCAGCCTAAGGCAGTGAGGTTGGTGCCTCCATTGTTGATGGTGGAGGTTAGTGCATTTTTAGGTTTTTTTATGTTGCGAAGGGTGTTTTGGCATGTTGCAAATGTGTGTGTTGTTTGTCGTATAACAATTAGCACAATGCTGTAAAGATTCTAGGTGTATGCTTCAGAAGAATTTTCTCATGTTGCAAATGTGTTCTTTTTTGTTGTCTATGTTGGTAACATATGTTTGGTTTTCTTGTTTCATGTGTTGCACACGTTTTTCTAACGTTTTTACTGTATTGAAAAGTGGATTTATTGCATAACTATATTTTTCCGCTGCATGGGCATATTTCATTGTTTTGGCGATTTGGATGGTTTCTAGGGATCGCGGGGGAGAGTTGCTGCAAAGATGTTGCAAGCTAACAAAAAAAATACTTCAAGCACAAATTTTATGTTGCAAAATCGAATGACCCAGATTGGCAGTATTAAGTAAATCGCACCACGGGGCTGCTTAGAAAGTTGAAATCATTTTTACTCTTGCCTTGGAACCTTCACTATGACATACTGTTCACAAATAAAATTTCAAAAATGATATTCTCCACTTAGCGTGGTAGCTCCTAGTGTTGGCCCAAAAAAAGGCAAGAAAATGAATAATTATGTTAACGCTTGTTTGTGGATGTTAACATTAATCAATGTGAAAACGGGTAGTCCTCGATAAAAGATGATTTTGTTAATTCTAAGTCGTCTGAAAAATAATTAAATCTCAGTCGTCTTCTTATTCATTAGATTTGTGTGTCGTGATTTGTGTCAGTCTGAGAGTTGCACATGGTTTGTAACTGTGTGCAACTGATTAAGATTAAGATTTATTTTTAGTCTACTTCTTAGTCGTTGAATTTGCTTCGTGGTTCATGTTGAACTGAGAGTTACACATGAAATATAATTGTGCACAAGTGACTGAGATTTAGTTAAATTAAAAACGGCCGAGAGTTGAGACAAATGATCCATTAGTCCATTTGACTTAAGCTACGCTGTCTGTGTGGAGATATCAGATATGGTAGTATAAAACGTGCAGCGGGTGCATTCAGTGAGGAGTGACATCAGAACGGCAATGAGAATAAAGCGTTGCGTGAAACTCGCGCGTCGTTTGTGCTCCCCGGCTGGCTGGTGTCAAGGTGTACTCCACGAAACTCCGCTTGACATTCATGGCTCGTCGCAGCAAAACGCCATCCAACTTTATGCCTTGGTGATACGCTACAGGCTACACTAGACTAGCAACAACCGTCCTGACATTTGTCTACCTGCCGACTTGGTTTCATCACTTTCTAGCAGTAAGTAGACCGAGTAGCCATCGGCTTCAGCTCAGGTAATAATCGATCTTTATGGGGAGAATTCAAAAATGACGATCGGTTCTTCACGCGTCCTATGAAGGCATTGAACTGGGTCAATGAGAGTGAGTGACGTGGAAAGGAAAGTGCAGAGAGTCTTGCAATAAATTCTGTTTGTTCTATGCTCCATTTGGCATTGACCGGACCTCGTAGGAGCAAGGTTAATAGTATAGCCGGCTGTTGGCTGTAAGGTAGTGCCATGTCATCTATAGCTAAGCTAATAACCAACACATATAATAGTTAGCTATAAAAAAGTACTACTTCATAAATGTGCGGCACACTTTACAATCTCACAAGCTGCCTAGTAGCACGTGCTGCAGCTGGCTCTTGCATGAGAGCCTGCTTACTTTCTCTTTCCTCTTCTCTCTCATCCAACTAAGCAAGAATATATTATTCAAATCCTTATAGCCCGCTTACGTGGCCTTATTAGACTTGCTCTAAAACTCTGTTTGACGATTGTGACTCCAAGCCGTGAGCTATATACACATCTAACTTTACTCATGCTCCGTCGTAATGGCGGGTAAAGAAGTTAAAATGCGGGAGGGGCGATTTGCCATCCAGAAGAATATGCTCCTGGTTTGTAAAACATGTTTTAAAATGTTGAAAAATCTGATAAAAAAGTTCCCGCATATATCTCGATATTTATATGCTCGCAAAGTAGTTTCACAAAAAAAACGACATTTTTCGTGTTATGTGTAGAGAAGACAAAATTCATACCTAAAAATGGCTTTTCGGGTGACTTATTTTTTTTGACATGGACCAAAGACTCTGACCAACCAAACTGACCTCGGCCCTCTCGCGCCGCCACCCCAGGGCGACGCCAGGGGGAGCCAATCCCAGCGACCGCCCCACCCCCTCCTCTCGACCGGCGAAGCTTGCCGCCGCTGCCGTCGGCCTTGGCCATGGTGGCGGCGGCGACCGACACCTTAGGTGCTTAGGGCAGTAGGACATGGTGGCGGCTCCCGGACGCGACTGGGGCGCGATGCGCACGGCGGCCAGGGCGGCTTCCTGGCCGTGCGGCGGCATGCGGCTCCTGATGGGTGGCGGCAGTGGTTGTGGAATTGGCATCGGCGAGTTCGTCAACTACTTGCGGCGGCTCCAGATGGGCGGTGGCGGTGGTCGTGGCACCAGGTAGAGCGGTCTTCCTGGCCGGGGCCTGTAGCCGGGGCGACGAGTTGGAGGCGAAACTAAGGCTCCTAGAGGATCCTCTTGGCGGTGCGACGACAGGTCTTGCATCTGGACCTCTTGATCAGATCTGGATCGGCCAACTGCCTTGAATGGGATTCGGGGAGGCTTCTTTGGCCGCCTCCTTTGCTGCTCCGATTGGCAGCGTGGGGGCCTGCCAGTGCGCTCAAATAATGGCGGTGGTCCTAGGGTTCTTTTTGCACCAAGACGAAGAGCTGCCTCACGCCTATCCTCTTTGATATGGCCAGAGTGACGGGTTCCGGAAGGCTCCGCTGACGATCTCCCACGGGCAGTTAATGCCTAGAGATTGCTGGATCGAGTGAGTTTCGGTCGCACCGGAGGAACCGGTGCGAAGCTCTGCTTCCGTTTCCACAATGTGCAAATCCATGGTGAAGTCAGACGCGGAGAATGTCATGGAAGCTGTGATTGGAGGACTAGTATTGGTGATTCGAGCCTTTGGCGGCTATGAGGAACTTGCTTCAAGCTTTAGGAATCGTAGCAGCGGTATGTAAGCGGGGGCGACAGCATAGGTGAACTTCAAAGTCTTACCTTTCAGGGTGAAAATCCAAGGTCCAGCCTTAATTGGTTGTGCCTGGCAATATTGGCCTTGCTGAAGACATTGTTTTGAGAGCGGAGACTATCTCCAGGGTGAAAATCTTTGATCTATGATCGGGTGACGACGACGCTTGTGCAATATTCCCTTCTTGAAGGCGTTGCTTTTGAAGAACTTGGAGACATCAAGTGTTGTCTTGACGGTGGTTGGGTTGTTGCTACAAGGACTGGAACTCTGTAGCGGGACTTTTTTTTGTTTCTTTTTTTTCGGTTGTGTGCATCCATAATGGAATTAGGGTATTGAGTTGGTGCAAAGGCTGGGTGTAATTGTTATCTCCGCAATATAATATATGCTCTTTATCGATTTTTTTTTTGTCTTTTATAGAGGCAACAAAAAAAAATTTATGTTTTCCGTGAAACTTGGCGAGCGCACGTACAATGTCGAGATGTCGGGGTAAAGTTTTTTTTTTTTTACTTTTTGACATTTTGAAAATGCTTCTCCCATGTGTCGGAATGAATTTCCGTTAAAATGGTAAGCTACAACTCTATTCATTTCCTAACAAGCATATAAACTTTGTTCAAAGTCAAATAATATAAAGTTAAAAACTAACCAGAAATAAGTGTAAAACGAATATCGGAAAATGCTGCTTTCTTAACCTTCTGATGACTTATTGAGTATAAAACTCAGGGTATCGAAAAAAGTAACTATTAAAGTGTAAAGCGAATAGAGAAATAACAAGCTCATTGAATAGCTGAAGAAAGCTGAGTATACCTTGCGTGCATTGTACTTGATTCCGTGGCAAATATGGTCAAAGCCAGATAAAAGAAGAGGTTGTCTGCTATCGTAATCATGCCATGTAGATATGCACTGTC
Source organism: Puccinellia tenuiflora (assembly GCA_012064385.1). Taxonomy (NCBI): domain Eukaryota; kingdom Viridiplantae; phylum Streptophyta; class Magnoliopsida; order Poales; family Poaceae; genus Puccinellia; species Puccinellia tenuiflora. Next base: position 99,151 of record QRDG01000159.1, on the reverse strand, counting down.
TGCAACGGAGATCATTAGTTTACTCCTAACATGGCGGTGATTATGAGCAAGATCATAATCATTGTCTTCACTTGAGGTAAAGCAAACGGAGTATTATACAATGTGCACGAAGAAAACATGATTTGAGCTGCCGGATCAGAGCCCGATGAACTAAGATTCAAGACCAATTAATATATGGGCACCACCTATCTAGCAATTCTAGCTACTGCAAACTGTACTGTCCACTAAGCTATGTTTTCTTCTAAATAAGAAATGTGCGATATTTTCTATCGCCAATAAAGGAAATATATTCATATCAAGAAGATGCCTCTAGAATGATTATATATTTGCATATACTTGACGCGAATTTCTATTGGAGCATTTGTTTGAGTTTTTCGCATCAATAATTTGTACAGTTAGTGTAAATCGAGGTCACTACTCTTGAATAGATTGGCTTCTCCCACTATAGTTGTTGCTTCAGGGATGAGAAAACTATTGACAAAAGGCATGCATATTGCGGAAATCCACTTTGCCACCCGGTGCACCTTAACCCGGTATGCTTTTTAAATTTTTAAAAATATGAAAATGTTTCGAAAAAATCTGAAAACAATTGAACACAAATATACGCAAGTAACAAACACTCGTGAAAAATTTCGACAGAAAATTACAATTTTTCTGCTCTGTGAAAAAAAGAGAAATTTCTGACAAAAACAGTATGTTTTTTGTCAGAAATTTGTCTTTTTTTTCACAGAGCAGAAAAATTGTTATTTTCTGTCGAAATTTTTCACGAGTGCTCGTTACTTGTGTATGTTTGTGTCCAATGTTTTTCAGATTTTTTCGAAACATTTTCATATTTTTTAAATTTCAAAAAGCATACCGGCTGCAGGTGCACCCGGGTGCCAAAACGCCCCTCTCTGCATATTGTTCAATGTTTTTTTTGTTGGAAGATCCAGCAATTGCTGGCTTTCGAATGTATTAGCAGAGGGAAACCCGTACACAATCGTACATAGATGCCGCCCTGGGTGAAATTACATCCGGAAGCGAACAGAAAAAAGAAAAGAAATAAAAAAGATTGGGCGACGAGCCGGCCGCCCTCGCGACTTTGATTCGGCACCCCGACGACCTGGAACCACAGCCTTGCCTCGTATAGCCATAGTCATCTCGCCTCCCGAGGCCGCCGCCTCGGCACACATCCACCGTCCGGGGCCGCTGCCCCGGCATCCACCGCCCAGACTCCAGAGCCACCCCACACGGACGTCGCAGACCCGACGCACGACGAGAGATAAGACGCTCCAAAGCGGCGCCTCCAAGAAGGTAACGACGATATCGTCGCCGCCGCCCACTCCAGAGGAGTTTAGACTTTCACCCGGAGGGACTTAGAGCACTCGTGTCGGCGAGGATCGTAGCTCCCAAACGACGCAATCAAGAAGGAGAGCGACACCCAGGGGCGCCGCCGCCGTTGGCACCTAAGTGCAAGGTTTTCACCTGGAGAATGATCTCAACAGCCAAGCTCGAGGGCTTGGGCGAAGGGGCAGCAAGCCCAGCGGCGAGGCACTGTCGCCGACCACCAGTCGCAACCGCATGCTGCAGGGGAGCGTCACCTCACGACGCGACAACCACGCCGTGCCTACGGGGTGCGGGAGTCCAGAACCGGCCCTCCCGTACCTCATCCACCTACCTGGGGCCGTTGCCCCGGCTTCCATGCTGCGGGGTGGCAAAGATGACACCCCGGCCGCGAAGACGCTGACGACACCCCGGCCATGAAGATGCCATGCTGCCTGAAGCTCCCAAGCTACAGATGGCACGTAGCCTCGACGCCGAAGGGAATCCAGCCGCAACCGCACGGGGGGCAGGGAACCCACCGTGCCCACCACTGGCCGCCGACGCGATGCACCACCGACCTTAGCCCGCCCGGCCTGACGCGGGTCCAGATCGAGCCCGCTCAGGCCCCCTGCCGCCAACTGCAGGAAGAGCCCGCCCCGCAGCCGCCTGCTGCAGAGCGAGCCACCTCGACGCTGCACTGCGCGCGATGCCCGACACATGCGCATCCATGCGCCGCCGCGTGCGCCGCCGGCCACTGACGAATAACCAATCCCCCGATCTGGAGTGTAGACCCTCGCCGAACGTCATCGCCCATCGCTGCACCATCGAGGCACGTCGGCCGCAGCAACCACCAGTTCCGGGGCCGCCGCCCCGGCTTCCGCCCCCTAGCAGAAGCGGCCGGCTATCGACGCGACGAGCAGGCAAGGAACCCTCCCCCGACAGCCACTTTGAGCAGCGGGGGCCCGCCGCCACCACGGCAGGAGCCAGCGGCAGCGGCACCGAGGGGCTTAGGGAGAGGGGGCGCGGCGGAGGTGCGGTGGTTTGCCCCCGGTGTCGCCTGCCATACCCATACTGTCTTACTCCCTGCGTTCCATAATATAAGATGTTTTAGGCTTTTTCCACATTCATATTTGGACCACATGTATCTAGACATGTTTTAGTGTATATGTCCATTTCCCTTCCACTTCTTTTAGTCCGAATCTAGACAACATTTGAAACATCTAAAACATCTTATATTGTGGAACGGAGGGAGTATTTGTGAAAAAAAATTATGTGTATGCAACTTTGCATCCTTGCTAGTTTAAGCAAAAGAAAGATGAGAAAGAACTATGCAAAGAGTGCACACTAGCTACCAAAATCATACGCATGTAGCATTAGCATGTGAACCAGCGGGAGATATGATGAGGAAGACGACGCGCTTATTTCTGGGCCATCGCATAAAACCACTTGTGTAGACCCATGAAAATAGGCGACCACCGTCACATGCAACGGATTAAATAAACTACTAGTACAAAGCAACAAAGAACGATATGAACATCTTTATTCTGTTAGCCAGAAAGATGCAATAAGAAATCAAGAAAGTTAACCATTTCGATCGCCTGTGCAAGGTGCTAGGAAACGACCTATAATCGGCAGGTGCTCCAAAACAAGCCACTACTGGCTCCACCCTAACCCCACTGAGCTTGTAGACTTTTTTCTTTTACTCTCCATTCAGAAATCAAGGAGGGCATGTCAAAAAAAAATCGAGGTGGAGAAAAATAAATAAATATCACCATGTTTTTGCTTTTGAGATGCCTTTTTGCCCAGTATAAAACTAGCAGACATCCTCCCGTCTTGAACAGGCAGCAGCACCTCTCGAGCTCGTCTTCCCACTTCTGCCTTTCTGAGTTCCGTTCAACCTTTCCTCCACTTGCTAGTCTTTGTAGGCAGTAGCCTCTTTCCATTGTCGACATGAGGTTTCCTGCGGTGGTGTTCTTTGCATGCTGCGCTCTCTTGGCTCTCCTGCATTGTGCAGAGGCGGCCAAGGCCAGGCACTTGAAATGGGAGGTGAGCAACATGTTCTGGTCGCCGGACTGCGAGGAGAAGGTGCTCATCGGCATCAACGGCCAGTTCCCCGGCCCGACGATCCGCGCCAAGGCCGGCGACACCATCGTCGTGGAGCTCAAGAACGGGCTGCACACCGAGGGGGTGGTCATCCATTGGCACGGCATCAGACAGGTACCACACTGTCACTGTTATATCTATCTCTTTCTCATGGCATGTTCATACAGAGCTCAGCTCAGCTACCCAGGATCATCGAGATGTTCTTTTTACTAACATTTAAACAACGGCATACACAAATCTTGACAGATCGGGACGCCATGGGCGGACGGCACGGCGGCGATCTCCCAATGTGCAATCAACCCCGAAGAAACCTTCACTTATCGGTTCGTCGTCGACAAGGTATTGCTGCGTGCTGACCAAATCTCTTACTACATGATATAAGTACAAATTACTGTCCGTACCAAGAAACTGGAACCACAAGATTAGTGTTAAGTGTTGGAAAACAGTTTTGTTCTGTTTAGTTTGACCATGCTTATGAGTGATTAACGGTTGGCTCATGGCTTGCAGCCGGGAACATACTTCTACCACGGCCACTACGGGATGCAGAGGGCAGCAGGGCTGTACGGGTCTCTGATTGTGGATGTGGCAGATGGGGAGGAGGAACCGTTCAAGTATGACGGCGAGCTGAACCTGCTGCTGAGCGATTGGTACCATGAGAGCATCTACAACCAGATGGTTGGCCTCTCCTCCAGCCCCATGAGATGGATCGGCGAGCCGCAGGTAATTATTCATCTCAATCTAACTGTGCCGCTATGTATGTTTAGCTATAGATGTAGTACTTGATGTTTCATCTTATATGTAGTTTTCATGGTAGAAAAAAATATTTTATCATGGGTGTGATTCACAATCAGGACAAACAAAAAGCATATTTCTTTGGGTACTTCGGGACAAATGGCACCGGGAGTTTGTAGCACATCCGTCTGATCTAGAGATCTCGGAAAGAGCAAATGGTTTTTGTTCTCTTCCGAAAATTTGAACTGCGATGCCACTAGAAAAGTTCAGTTAACTGGTGGCCTGGCAGGATGCTTTAAAGATCGGGCAACATCCTTCCTTTGGAAAACGAACGCATATACCTTTTCTATTATAATTAGTATATTTCATACTTTGTAATTTTGTAGGCACTGCGGGTTCAATTATTGTTATGCAATGGTAGAGTTTAAAAAAAAGGAACTGTTGGTACACCCTACTACAGATATGCAGGATAGTAAAAGGCATGGGTACAATTTGTTTGTTACGAAAAGGCTTACTCTTGTCAGTTAAATAATAGTTTAGGTACAGAAATCTTGGGTTGTTGCTAGACCAATCACTAAAGTTAAGCAAGCATGGCCTCGAAGATGCAGCTGATGGTGGTAAGCTGATAATACACACAGTCAGCTTCCTCACCAGGCCAACTGTGCTGATCAGAGTATCGGACAGGCAACAAAACAAATGGCACCCACCCTATTGGGCTTCCTAGAAAGAAGCACTCCCACTTCAAAAAAAAAAAGGCACAGCATGTATAGGACAATTTGTAGACTCAAGACCAGTATTATATATGTGTGTGCTAACAGTGTCAGAACAGAACATGTTCCTATCTATGCACAGCACGGGCACGCATACAAATCTCTGAAGAAAAAGGTTTGGGGGTGTCACTCACAAGGCCACATGATTTTCAGAGGGGACACTTGTGGTCATGTGTCACCGAAAAGCATCCATGCAAGGACCCTTTCTCTCTCGATCTTGGAAACATCTGCCCGGGGAGATGCATGATGCAGAGCAGAGGTGGTGTGTTTTTTTTTTTACAAAAAGTTACAGAGTGAGCAGTGAGGCTGTACTATTATTGTGTGGGGAGCTTTGGCTTGGCCATTGGGTGGCCAGGGAAAAGGTCAAGCCAGCATGAGTGGTAGAGTAGATCTTTTTTCTTGTGTGCACACACTGCACATTAGGTATTTCATATGCAATGCATGTGTTGGGGGAGAAATTCCAACGACAACAGTGGTGTGTCACTGCTCTTGACACACAATGGGCATCTGGTAAATAATTTACATGTCTTTCAGGAATTGAGGACTTGAGGTCCAGGGGTTGACAGGGTCAGTGCGTTGGTCAGTGCTAACATCTGTAGTGTTAGGATACTTACGTGTTGATCCAACACAAGGAAAACTTAATTGGAAGTGTTCACTAATAATGTGCACTGAATTGGTATTTTGAATCTCTGTCTCTGGTCATTCAGGCTACACTCTCCTCTAGGTGGATGTTGTTTTCCTTGCAGTCATTAAGGGAGATTCTGCCTGAATTCCTGGTGCTATGCTAACGACAGGCAACTGACCTTGTTTCCTTGTTCTGGTGCAGTCGTTGCTGATCAACGGAAGGGGGCAGTTCAACTGCTCGCTCGCGGCGGCGCACACGCCGGGCACCAAGCAATGCACCGCCGGCGGCAACAAGCATTGCGCCCCGGTGATCCTCCCCGTCCAGCCCAACAAAACCTACAGGCTCAGGATCGCCAGCACCACCTCCCTGGCTTCTCTCAACCTCGCCGTTGGGGTAAGTAATTCAGCAAGACAGAACAATATGAAATGTTAGCTGCAATGTACAGGATCATGATCGGCTGCGTATTTTTTTTTTGTCTCAGAATCACAAGCTGACCGTGGTGGAGGCCGACGGCAACTACGTGGAGCCGTTCGTGGTGGACGACATGGACATCTACTCCGGCGACAGCTACTCCGTCCTGCTCACCACCGACCAGGACCCGTCGTCCAACTACTGGATCAGCGTCGGCGTGCGCGGCCGGAATCCCAAGACTGCGCCGGCGCTGGCCCTGCTGAACTACCGGTCCAACCGCGGGTTCAAGCTGCCGGCCATCGCTCCGCCGGTGACCCCGCCGTGGAACGACACAGCGCACAGCAAGGCCTTCACGTACAAGATCCGCGCCCGCGCCGGCACGCCCCCGCCGCCGGCGACGTCGGACCGCCGCATCGAGCTGCTCAACACGCAGAACAAGATCGACGGGCACATCAAGTGGTCCATCAACAACGTCTCCATGGTGCTCCCGGCGACGCCGTACCTGGGCTCCCTGAAGCTCGGGCTCAAGACGGCGCTCACCGCGGCGCGCCCCGCGGACACGTTCCGCGGGGGGCGCGCCTACGACGTGACGCGGCCGCCGCACAACCCGAACACGACGACGGGGACAACGTGTACCTGCTGCAGTACGGCACCACGGTGGACGTGGTGCTCCAGAACGCCAACGCGCTGGCGCACAACGTCAGTGAGGTGCACCCGTGGCACCTGCACGGGCACGACTTCTGGGTGCTCGGCTACGGCGACGGGGCATACAATGGGGACGCCGCCGACGCGGCGAGGATGAACCTGGTGAACCCGCCGCTGCGGAACACGGCGGTGATCTTCCCGTACGGGTGGACGGCGCTCCGGTTCGTGGCGGACAACCCGGGCGTGTGGGCGTTCCACTGCCACATCGAGCCGCACCTGCACATGGGCATGGGTGTCATCTTCGCCGAGGCCATCGACCGTGTCGGCAAGGTGCCCAGGGAGGCCGTGTCGTGCGGCGCCACGGCCACCGCGCTCATGAACGGCGACCACCTCTGATTGCTTGTGAATCGCCTGTGAGCCTAGCTAGTTTTGTGTGAGGCTGGCATCGCGTGTGATTGAAGCGTACGTGTTCTTTGTGGAATTGTGGTTCCTAATTAGCTAGGCTTCTTCCATTTAATTTCCCCCCCTCTTCTCTATTGGAGAGTGAGATTGTATTGGTTAACTAGTGCTTGCGATTTTATTGGAATACAACGGAATGCCATTTCATGTCTTCTTTCTTTCTCTGGTTGATACATGTTTCAACTTTATGCGATCCGTGATGTAATGGTTTGTGTACTCTCACACTTTAATAAGTTAATAAAAAGGCGCATGCATCAATGATGCAGAGGCTGGAAGTGCTCCATTTAAAAAAATTGGAATGCAATGGAATGGATTCCTCGGCGGTAATGTTGTGTCAACAAGGTTAAGTCTTGCTAGATTTTTTGTACATGAATAAAGTTAATTTAAAATAAAAAATAGTAGTGATGACGGCAGGATTAACACCAGATGGGCTTAAGTCCAAGGAAAGATCCAACAAGTCCGGAGAGGAACAAATCAAGAATATGGCCCCAGAGGCCTAGAGAGACATGTCATGTGCAAGGATGAGACCCAGATTCATAGTAAAGTCCGCGGCTCGGATTGCTGAGGTTAAACCCCTGAAGCGTCACTAGGACGGCCGACTCCTCGATGTGTCGTCCTAGGCTCCTAGCATCGACTTCTCCAATCGCCACCATCAATACTAACGTTAGCAAGCATTTAAAATGCTCGTTACTAGTTGGCGCACTACGTATTAAACACGTTAATTAGTTACCAAGGTGATCATGGCCTGTTATACCCATTATGTTGTTAGAAAAATAGGCTGGAATTGCCAATATGAAATTTCTGGGCCGAGTTCCGCTGTTTGGGATGGTTGAATTTTTTGAATTTTAATGAATCTTAGTCAAATTTATAGAGATCTACAATGATAAATACTCAAGTGTCATAAGTATTCAAATTATAGTCCAGAATTTCCTTTAGGCTTTGATCCGTCTGTAAATATTCTCGAGTAATTTGCATTCTTAGGCAACTCATGGGTATATCATTTGCCCAAGCACTTCTCATTTTTATTCGGGCCTAACCTACTTTCTTTTCGTGTCCTTTTCGTTGAGTGCGCATCACCCCTACCGTTACGCCGCTTTCATCGGATTGTACTACTTTGCTCTACATGATTTCCATATGATTTTGAATAGTTATGCTTCATCCAACATGACCCGATTCAATATATTTATCTGGTCAAGAGAAAAGAGTATACACATTATGATGACATTACTCATATGTTTTGTTTCTTTTAAAAATCAAGTTGCTTTGGAATTTAGAATGTGAAACAGGTGTGATACAATTTTTGCTGGGCTCTGTCTCAGTGGATGAGATTTAAATTCATATTGTTGAATACAGTAACTTGTATTCTCAAGACGTACCTGAAGTTTCCTTTAATAAGGAAGATCGCCGCTAGACTACACGGCCAACTAAAATCTTGAAGTTCCATTTTGGGGGATAAGACTTGAGGGTTCTTGGTCGGACTTAACTCCACCTGTAATAATAAAAAAGTGAAATGCATCTATAGCCATCAAACTTGTTGAGGAGGTTTAGTTTTACCCTGAAACTAATACTTACATTTTAGTCCTCAAACTTGATCAAGAGTTGCATGCATGTTATTTTATACATTCCCCCATTGCCCTGATCCTTCTACCGCGGAGGGCACCATAGAAAATACGGAGTAATAAGGTGCGCACAAATGTCGCCCGAACTCTAGAAAACCCTTAATTTGAAAACAATCGAAAATCATATTTGAATTTTCGAACAAATCTAGAAAGAAAACGGATGTAGACAATATACGTAAAATCTCAAATAGAAATATCGTGCTGGGCTGCACAAAAAATGACAAAATCCGAGTAGTGATCAGTGCAAAATTTAAATTCTTTCAAATCTGTCGGATTTTGCAAGTTGGTAGAATGCATCATTGTCTTACATTCAGGATTTTTTTCACCAGATTTTTTTTGAAAGTTCAAAATATGATTTTCGAATTTAAGGAAAATAAACGGCTCCTTTAGCTCAGGCTCCAATTGTAGTTTCCCCCACACACAAAACTCGTGACACAATTGCACGGCGCAGGATGCATCACCAAGTAGGACCAAAACGATGGCGTTCTCACCAAAATTTAGCCCCCCATGGATAGTACGTACTACTCACTCCGTTCCAAATTAGTAGATAGATATATTTACTTTTTGACAAATGAAAGACAACTAATTTGGAACGGAGTACTACAGTAGTATTGAACAGCCCAAGGATAACAAAGCGACAAGAGAGGTCAGAAAGGTGTGACGGGCCGAGATGGCGCACGTACAGAATCGTGTTTCACGTACGTATTGGCATACAGCGACAGCCTAGCTCGACGTACGGTGCGGGGCTCCATGCGCGCAGGCACATGTCCGATGTTTGCCGCATTGGGTTTTGTCCCCGCGGAATCGCCCGCGTCCAAATCGGATGGGCTCCCTCCCTCCGCGCATGCTATCTCTCTCTCCCTAGCACAGTATTGCACGCTTCCATGCGAAATTATTTGGAGGAACGGCCGAAAGGTGCTGTTGTTAGGAGTCTAGTCTAGAGTGTACAGACGGAAAGGTGCACGTTTACCTCGCGAGCCGGCCGGAGTCACGAGAGATGGATCAAACATATACAGTATATACATAGCTTTTTTTTTCTTCTTCTTCTCAAAAGGAGCTTCAAACAGCAACCTGTATACAATTTATTTTTTATTGGACGCGACTACGTTTAGAACGTTATATGGTTATAACAAAGAAAACACACGCGGTTTGTCCTCTCATCCGTATGCAGACTTGCATATAAACAACAAACAAACAAAATTGCTGACATCATCCGCATTAAATGCGGAATTGAAATTTTCAAAAGTTTTGTAACTCAAACTGTATATCGGATTTAAAATCCGTTTTCACCGTTGGAGTAGTCGCGACGAGATCTTCGAAACTAGATCTCATATTGATATGTTTCGATGAAATAAAAATCAGACCTAAAAGTTACCCACCCCATAACACATGAGTTACCCAAGCTGTAGTATGAAAGTTACCCACCCTATGAACGATCAGTTTTGGCTTCCCACTTTTGGTTGTTATTTTTTTTCGAAATTTAAAGTTATCTTCCGTTTTCATAAGTGAGTTACCACTTTGGGATGGTAAATATATCATGGACAAATGGGTAACTATACACTAAAATACATGTGCAACTTCATAAGTAAACATGTGCGTCTCAAAACCGAATAAAACAAAGAATGAACTGGTGAGATGGCGACATGGTCGACAACGCCATCGAGCGAGACGCGGAGCATGAACATCAGACACAAGCAAATATCACGAACTTTCGTGGTTCTAATTCATACACGCACCACCAACGATTGAGCTAAGCAAGCAGCCAAGCTGCTAAATGGATGAACAGTGCCCACGATTAACTAGGCCTTGTCAATGAACTCCCTATTAGACTGAATTTGGTGTCTTGTAGGTACAGTGCAAAGTGATGCCGACTCATGTCGACTTGTGAGCAGATGACCATCATCAAAACTGATTTAGTTATCCACTTATTCAACATGCAGTTACCAGCTCAAAGTGGTACATCAAGTATAAAAGTAGGTGTTCACAGAACAAGTAAGAGTGAGATCTAACTGTAAATATAAACTAATTTTCTGTAGATGGGTAATTTGTATATTACAGCCGGGTAACTTAAGTGTTAATGGATGGGTAACTTTGTGGTCCGAAAATAAGTTGTCCGAAACATATCAACATGTGATCTAGTTTTGAAGATCTCGTCGCGACTAGTCTAACAGTAAAAAACGGATCTTAAATCGGATAAACAATTCAAACCAGAGGTTTCCCTCGGAACTCGTTGGGACCACCGCCGTGATGATACCCTCGTAGAAGGTTAGTGGCGGCCGTAGATGTTGCCGCATCGCATCATCCGCACCGACAAAGCCGAACGAAGGATTTCTTCCTGGCGGTAGTCCTGCGAACCAGGAGATCCGGAGGCATGGGAGGTCAGCTCGTTGGAGCCGCCCACCAAGGCAGAAGGGAGGACCTTGCCGGAACAGACGAAATTGGGCACATGGCCCTAATCCATCTGACAAGGCCCAACTAATGGTGCCACCTCTAGCGAGGAGGAGATTTTTTTTTTCCCCGAATTTTTTCGTTGGAAATATGTACGGGTCACACATATTCATCCCCCAAAATGATTTAGCCATCCATATTCTTCCCCGGAATTCATTGTTCGCGCCTATAAAAAGGCACGACACCCCACGGCAAACTCCACACAACCCAGCAGTGCACGACACCCCACGGCGAACTCCACGATGGCTAAGCCTCACACGAGTGACCTCCTAGCAGTGCAGCTGCTGCTCTGCTGCACATCGCTCCTCCTGGCCTTGGCCTTCGCCGCTCCCTCTGGCGCCACCGCGGCCTCCGCTCCTGCTCCGACCGGGCCGGCGAAGCTGGAGATGACGTGGGACGTGGAGTACATCCTGTGGGCGCCGGACTGCCAGCAGCGCGTGATGATCGGGATCAACGGCACGTTCCCGGGCCCGACGATCACCGCCCGCGCCGGCGACGTGGTGAGCGTCACCGTGAACAACAAGCTCCAGACGGAGGGGCTGGTGATCCACTGGCACGGGATGCGGCAGGTGGGCACGCCGTGGGCGGACGGGACGGCGTCCATCTCCCAGTGCGCCATCAGCCCGGGGGACACGTTCACCTACGAGTTCGTCGCCGACAAGGTACGCCACCGTGAGCTATCCGACAGAAATCTCCTTGGCTGGCCTGGCCGGGCACGTGAAAGACTGAACTGGCCATGTTTGTCTGTTTGTGTTGTGTGTGCAGCCGGGGACGTTCTTCTACCACGGGCACTTCGGGATGCAGAGGGCGGCGGGGCTGTACGGTTCGCTGATCGTGAACCCGACGGAGAAGCAGGAGGAGCCGTACCGGAAGGACTACGACGGCGGCGAGCTCAGCGTGCTGCTCAGCGACTGGTACCACGAGAACGTGTACGCGCAGGCGGCCGGGCTGGAGCGCAAGGACAAGCACTTCGAGTGGATCGGCGAGCCTCAGGTACCTACTCCGGCCAGTTGATCATTACAAACTGATGATTTGGTAAGAGTAAAAATGGCGTGAATGTTTGGATCGATGTTAATTTTACAGACGATCCTGATCAACGGGCGAGGGCAGTACGATTGCATGCTGGGGAAGGTGACGAAGTACCACAGGGGCATCGACAGGTACGCCAAGACCTGCGTGCGGGGAAAGGAGGCGAAGCTGTGCAAGGACGAGGAGAGGTGCCTGAGGCGGAGCGAGTGCGGGCCCTACTGCAACCAGAGCCAGTGCGCGCCCGTGGTGTTCGACGTGGAGCCGGGCAAGACGTACAGGCTCAGGATCGCCAGCACCACCTCCCTCTCCGCCCTCAACCTCCAGGTCCAAGGGGTACGAAATTGACTACTACTCCGTACTTGTTCTCACTCTTCACTCTTCAGTAGGAATAGTAAAAATGTTGTGCGTTGACTGACACGGTGGGGTAATTAATTTTGCAGCACGAGCTGACGGTGGTGGAGGCGGACGGCAACGCCGTGGAGCCGTTCAAGGTGACGGACATCGACATCTACTCCGGCGAGAGCTACTCCGTGCTCCTCACCACCAACCACACGCCGACCGCCTACAGGCCGGGGGCCTTCTGGATCTCCGTGGGCGTGATCGGACGACATCCCAAGACGCTGCCGGCCACCGCCGTCCTGAGGTACACAAACAGCAAGTTCGACTGGCCGGGCAGCGTGCCCCCGGAGACTCCCGCCTGGGACGACATCGAACGCAGCAAGAGCTTCACCTACAGGATCAAGGCCCGCCGGAGCGACGCCGCCAGGCAACGGCCGCCGGTGTCGGCGGCGCTGAACCGGACGATCGTGATGCTCAACACGCAGACCATGGTGGGCGGGCACGTGAAGTGGGCGATCAACAACGTGTCCCTGACGCTCCCGGCCACCCCGTACCTGGGCGCCTACTTCTACGGCCTCCAGGACCGCGCCTTCGACGCCAAGAGCGAGGCGCCCAACGGGTTCCCCGACGGGTACAACGTCCGCCTGCCGCCGGGGAACAACAGCTACGTGGCGAAGCTCAGCGACCGGGTGTACGAGCTGCCGGACGGCGCGCTCGTGGACGTGGTGCTCCAGAACGCCGACATGATGAGGGAGAACAACAGCGAGACGCACCCGTGGCACCTGCACGGGCACGACTTCTGGGTGCTGGGCTACGGCGACGGGCGGTACGACGCCGAGAAGGACTACGCGAAGCTCAACATAGACGACCCGCCGCTGCGGAACACGGTGGTGGTGTTCCCGCACGGGTGGACGGCGCTCCGGTTCGTCGCGGACAACACGGGGGCCTGGGCGTTCCACTGCCACATCGAGCCGCACCTCCACATGGGCATGGGCGCCGTCTTCATCGAAGGGGTCGACAAGATCGGCAAGCTCAACGTGCCCAGAGAGACCATGATGTGCGGTGTGGTCAGGACGTCCGTCGGAGTCCTCACTCCCGCTACACCACTCGCACCGGCACCAACGCCGGCGCCCTGATGTCATAGTCATGGATACGCTCCTCCTCCTCCTCCTCGCATGCCCGTTCCAGTATATTTTGTGGTCATCTCTGAGTGCCGACTGCCGAGTGCAGTTCCACTCCAACTCGAGATATGGTTAATTGTGAAATGCAAAATGTTTCACTGCTTCTAATTGAATAAAGCAATAAGTTTGCTTTCTGATGAACTATGTACACAGCACACGTCAACTTACAACGAAAAACCCAACCAATATGTGCGAAATGTTCTTTCATTCCAGGTTGCACCAATCAATTGTGTCCAATTGAGAACCTCTTGTTTCTCATGGATCTAAAATTGAGGGGAGCCAACGGCTTATACTGATTGCAGCAAACTAGTATTTCAGTGAAAATTTGGTCAAAAAGTTTTAGTCAAAAAAAAAGTTGATTTTTATATGTGACTGCCTCAAAATTGTGTACAGAAAATGCAACATAACAGGTGCAAATTCAATACATACCTACTAAGAAGTTGCTAAAAATTCCAATTCTGGTATATGACAGATCGTCACAAATGCCCACCAACGAGCACTAGTTTCTGAGCACTCACAAAATAAACAATCCAAACTTGAAGTACACGCATGGCATGTCTTAATTCAAATTATAAGTCATTAGAAGCTAGATTATTCCAAGAAAACCGACATACTTGCCATGTGATAGGCCAGCTAAGATAATGCTCCCAGAGAGTAACAGACAGTAAAGCTGGCGGCAGTCCAGCATCAGAGTAGACTGGGACCGTGTACACATGAATTTGCAGCAGACCATCGAAATCATTCCAGCAACAAGAAACTCTGATGTAAGAAATAGTGCCATCTCCAGCGTATTCTGGATAAGGCATAAAATAACGGGTACAGGCATGGTCAACCAAGATCCAAAACAGTAAAAGAGTATTCAATATCTTTAGAATTACATAAGCCATGCTAAGCTGCAACAAGTGTCAAACTCTCTCCGACGATTCTTAATCCTACCAGACTACATATTCTACCAAAACCATGGAATCTCATCTCACATCCCAGATTCCTTTATATATGTCGATTGAGCAGCACTATGTATGATATTGCAAGAAAACCTTGTGCGGGAGATGCTCTTGAAGCAGACAGGAAGTTCATCTTGATTGTTGTTACATCAGTCGATCTTCACAGAAGCATATATCTTCCTCACAAACCAGAAGCAAGCATAAAAGCCAATGGTGCCAGTCAGCACGAAGAAGGCATAAGAAATGATCAGCATGTAACCAAAGTACAGAATGCCTGAAACAAGCTTTGTGATCTCCAGCTTGTTGAAGAAGTAGAAGATAGCATACGCAAAAAGATATAGAGCTGAAGAGCCTGAAGTCAGGTATGCCCTCCACCACCAGTGGTAGTCCTCGCTGCATAGCTGGAAGTAGCAGAGCACAATTGTGATCTCCGCACACGTTACCAGGAGAATGATGAAGACTATGAAGAGGAAGCCAAAGATGTAGTAGAACTGGTTCAGCCAGATAGATGTGAGGATGAAGAAGAGCTCAATAAAGACAGCACCAAATGGCAATATCCCACCAGCAAGTATCGAGAAAGCTGGCTGCAGGTACCATGCTTGCTCAGGAATTTGCCTGGGGATCTTGTTTGTCTTAACTGGATCCTCAATAGCTGGCTGCTTGAATCCCAAGAAACTTCCAACAAAGACCAGTGGCACAGAGATGCCAAACCAGAGGAGGAACAGAGCAAACATTGTCCCGAAAGGAACTGCACCAGATGATTTCTCACCCCAGATAAGGGCATTCAGCACGAAAAAGACCCCAAAGATTATACCAGGAAACATGAAGGCAGTTTTGAGGGTGATCTTCTTCCACTCATTGCCCTTGAACATCTTGTAGAGACGGGATGATGTGTAACCCGCCAATACGCCCATGAAAACCCATAAAAGGACCATAGCAGTCATCAGTCCTCCGCGGTTTGCAGGGGATAGGAATCCAAGTAGCGCAAACATCATGGTAACCACTGTCATACCAAAGAACTGCACGCCAGTTCCAACATAAACACAAAGAAGGCCTGAATGAACAGGAGGCCTGAAGGCATCACCGTGCACTAACTTCCACCCAGTTTCTTCTTGGGCCTCCTCCTGATTGTCAAGCTGATTATAGTTTGCTATGTCCTTGTAAAGGGTTCTCATCATAATCATGGCTATCATGCCGGAAAGGAAAAGGACAATCATCAAGGAGTTAATGATTGAGAACCAGTGGATTTGGCTGTCACTAGAAAGAAGGTACACATCCCAGCGAGATGCCCATATGATCTCACTAGCCTGCAGCAGATTGATTCCAAATTAATCAACATAACAGGAACAATAATACCAGCAAGACAGGATACTGCAAAAGGAAATATACCTCAAAGGTAACGTCATAAGAGAATACAACATATGCATCAGGAGCCACCTCTTGAGGTGTGTGACTACCAGGAGTTATCTTAGTGTTAGCATTGCATGTCTGCACGGTAGGATTCTTGTCATCCCAGGCACCATACTCATGCTTAATGCTGTATACAGGTGAACAGTGAATAGACAAGTTATCATAAGCACATGCACCTTGATATATAATATAAATCCATAAAGGGCCAAGCAATAATTTCTCCTAAATATTGGCTATATTGACCATTTGATATATCCTATCAATCCATTTGAAATCAATGAGATGATCAAAACATTCTATGAACATGACATTCAATTGGTTTCACAGTGGTTAGCTATGCATACAAAACCATAACAAAATAAGATTCGTTACAACATGGGGCATGCTAAGTTAGACATGACCAAGTATCCATACCTGCTAGGAATCACATGGAAGCCAACGATACGGGAATCTGGGGAGTTTAGATCTTCATGGTACAGGATTTTAAAGCTCAAGTGATTGTTAATATAGTACTTGTCATCCTTGAGCTGCCAACATTGTACTCAAATTAAATAACTTCCTTGATAAATATTTCAAGTCTCAAGGAGTTTCAATCAACTAGGTGAGAAACCCACCTTGTAGCCAACTCGGTAACCATGCTCAAAGCTTGGTGTTTGGCTTCCTTCCCGTGTCTGCCTAGGGACCACAACTGGGAGATTATCCAAAATCCTGATAGAAAAAAGGTGAGAAAATACATTGTTAGGCACTGTACAGTACATAGCATATGCTGAACATATACCACAACTTGAACCAGTATCACACATAAGGTGGCCATATGGCCATGTTAATCAACTGACAATAGCAAAACCTTCAAATTCAGATACGTACATGTTCACTCGATATTCATCATCGATCTTTTCTTTGAAATTCTTTGCAGCTTCTGGAGAAATCTTACTTCGACAAACAACTTTGCAACTGTCGTCCCTCCTCATCTTGAACTGTAAGCATTGGAAAATTAAACTGAAGTTAAAGAGCATACAACTTCTCATATTATGTTGTCCTGCTGCCTACACCCTAGAATTAACGGGCAACATCATTTCTAGAGTAATGAATACAAAATACACAGATAGTATACTTACATTATACACAGAATTTTCGATGCGGTCCCCACGAAGGACTTCCCCTAAGTTTTCAGCACTGTTCTTAATCGCCTCAGGTTTGCAGTAGTCCAGGAAATAATAGTCGTATGGAAGTTGGGTCTTTATAGATGACAGCTTATTGACCTTCACCTGGAGATCGTCATCCTGCAATATGAATGGTTAGTTAACATTTGAAAACAATTTAGCAAAGGGAGAAAGTATACATAAAGGAAAAATGGATTAAACCGCCAAATAATTAAGACTAGAAGTTTGGTTATTCAACTGTAACTGTAATAATTATGTGGTAAGTTGGTAACCTTTTCTCAGAAGAAATGACAACCATCAATGCAACAGGAGGTCGATAAACAAGAGAATTTTATCAACTTGTAAATGATGAAATCGATGAACACGTCAACTTAATGGCATCAAGAACATATGCAAGTGAGCAATGCAAAATGTATCTAGTTCTTCTGAACTCCTGAGGTAGTAACTGGATTAGGAGGCAACAAGAGACAATAACCATGTACATGTCTACAGGTGGGGCCTCTTCAAGTAGATAGTTAAGCACACACGGCACCTTAAGGTCTTAGCATAGAGTTTACTATTGTGAATATACTCTGGACATTTGATACTCATCAGAATAGCATCCAACCAAGATAACCAAATGAGCTTTAAAATGGGCAAAGAACAGGCCCTATGCGTCGATACCAAACTCATTATATTGTGATAGTCTAACAGAAAAGGAACTGGTGATGTGAATGCCATTTTTTTAGATAATTCGGGCATTCTAAATTAACAAGGTAAATACTAACTATTGGAGGCCGATAGGAAACAAAACACCGGACCTCTTCACCACCGTAGGATTCCACGCAACGATCTGACGCCTTGCAGATTAGCTATATAATTCTTTGAATCCCCACGTTATCACAGGCCACAGCGACGACCACACAGCCACCAGGCCGAAGCTTCCACGACTGGGAGCGCGCCGGGATGAGGAGATCGGCGTTGGATACGACATCAAGCGGGACCGACGGCGACGCGCACGAGGTGATCCGCAGCGGCGATCTTCTCCTCGTCCGGCTTGCTGGTCGTCATGGTTCGGGCCGTTCGGCTTGCTGCTCGTCGTGGTCACCATCTACCTCGCCGCCGCCGCGCTTCGCTCGCTCCCACACCTCGCCCGCCGCTACGGAGCCTGGGCCGTGGTCACCGGTCCGAGTCTGGCATCGGCCGCTCCGTCGCCCTCAAGCTCACGCGTCTCGGCGTCAAACTCGTCCTCGTCGGCCATGACCCGCGTCTTGCTCGTAGTCGACACGACGCCGCCCTTCATTGTTGGGAGTTGGGACCATCGCTTCGATCGCACCATCACCAGTTCCTTGCTCAAGTCGGTGTCGGCGTTGTTGCTTCCTACCAGCTACCATTGACGCCACTAGTTCATCCAAGTGATTGGCTTTGTGCTTGAGACTCGGATGTCCTGTTGGCTGTTGCGTTCTCACAGATGCACAGTGCTTCATGATTCTACAAATTAAGTTTCCTATTTACTATGTATGTGCTTCCTTCTGTATGTTTAGTACCGCATTCGTGCTTCTGTGTCATATGTGACATGATTTAAACCTGTGTACAATATGTTTTCCGCTCTATATATGTGCTTCATCGTTACACAACTAATGCAATGCTTTGGTATTACTTTGTTCCTGCTTCAACAATTATCAGTTGTGTTTCCAATAAGTCACTACCACATAGAGGCATCAGTATTATATGTGACATGCTTCTAACGTAAACACAATATGCTTCGCATAACCAACGTACGTGCTTCTTAGCGGAAACGGATTTTCGCTGGAAGCAAATAGTTGTTATCTTAATTTTTTACAAATCAAAGCAAATTTTAATTGCATCAGAAGCAAAGCTCATTCTGGTTGGACGCAAGAAATATATTATGCAGAAGCATGGCGTGAAAACATGCGTTGTGGTTAATCTCTAGATTAGTTTGTTGAGAATAATTAGTGATTTGATTCATTCCTAAAAATGTGCATGCATACCGTAATTATCTCAAGATGCGTGGTTTTAGGAAACAATAATTACGAAGCAGTTAATAGGAAAGCTTTAATTGCCGAAAATCATGCCTGTTCCGTTGCTTATTCCCATGCGCGGGGCCTCGTTGAATATCCAACGATCAGCGTGCTTCCAATCGTAAGGTCCGGAATTGGTCCGATGGGAAGCTAATTATCGGCGTCCGATCGCTAGTGATCGCCAATTAACAACTCTAGTACAGCTACAACACTAAGGTATGAGACATTTCAAGCATATTTATCAAAGCATGGCTTGTTTGATGAAGTTTGCTGACATCATAGGAAAACATTTAGGCCCTGGCCACGTAATACATGTTCTCTAATAGCACAAAGTAGACTAAATCAAACAACAACCAAAAGTAGCAATGAAGTGATAATGTGTCTATGCCTCTAGATTAACCAAAATCCCTGCTTATCAACACTTCTTATAGTGTGCCCCGCACTCACCCCAAAATATAATACATATACACTGCACCAAACACAGTTAATCACACAACGAACTTCCATATGGAGAATTAAAACAGCATCAGGAGTCGGCCACGGGAACGAAGAGCCCAGTCCCAAAGCACCTTGCCGAACAAATTAACAGCAAGCTCAAAGGCTACGCGGGCATTACCCCGTACAGATTTCCCCCTACGTCGACGAACACGCAAAATGCACATACAAGCTAACATAATTCAGACATTTCGCTCGCCACTTCCGTTGCTCAGATCACTAAACCCTGAACCTAACAATCCTCCAAGTGCGGGGAAACCTTCCAAACACGGGGAAACCAAGGCCTGGGGAGCCAGATCTGAGGCCGCGCCTACCATTACGCCTAGATCCAGAGGCACGGACGACCGGGAAGTCACCCAGAGCTAGATCCGAGGAGGAGAGGGCGGGCGGGTTGGGGATGGATTGCTCACCTTCTGGAAGTCGCGGGGGGCTACACCGGGGAGGTAGAAGGCGCGGGCGGGGAGGGAGGCGAGGACGACTGCGGCGAAGATGAGGAGAGGGAGGAGGAGGAGGCGACCGCGCGGGCCGCCGGTGATCGCCATGGTGGGGGAGGCGAGGCGGGGCGGAGAAGGGGAGTCTGCGAGACGAGGAATGGGGAGGTGGTGGGCAAGTGCGAGCTACGGAAGGTGCAATAAACGGCCGCGATCTCTCGATTTTTTTTATAAAAAGTAACGCAAAGTATCGTGTAGAACAAGAATTGAAATCAAAATCGTAGTACCGACTACCGACGCAAGAGCAGTCTCATTCAAACCTCTACGCCAGACCCGCTCGGATGAACCTCAAATCACTTTCATCGTTTTGGAGTCACCAGAAAGGAACGGCCTAATGCTTTGCGGTCGTTGTACAATTATAGATAGTAGCAAAAATGACATCCCACTCAGTCGTGGAGGTACCCGGCTTATCGGGAGCGTCGGTTTGTTTTGGGGATACGCGCCGCCGCTGTTCGGTCAGCCCCCCCCCCCCCCTCCTCGGCCGAGAGCTTAGTAACGCAATCCACTTGTTAGAGCATGTCTAATGGAACCCTCAAATCCGTATATAGCCGTTTTTTTACGGATTTGAGGCTCCAAATCCTATTTTAAACCCCTAAATCCGTAAAAAAATTAGAGGTCGAGGCCCCAACCCCTCCTCCGGCCTGTAAATGTACAGGTTGGAGCCTCCAACCCGGCCCCCGACCCGGAATGCTTCCGTACGCGCGCGCGAAGGACTTCACCGCCTCCTTCCCCCGAGCTCACCACCACCCCCGCGCCGCCGGCCGCCGCCACCGGATCCCGCTCCCCCGCCTCCTCCTCCACCCACCCGGACTTTTCCCGGCCGCCGCCGCCTCCTCCCTCCCCCGCATCAAGCTCCTCCGCCGCCACCGTCGGCCCGCCCCGCCGCCGCCGCCCCCGAGCTCCTCCTCCTCTCTCCTCCTCCCTCCGGCGCGCCCCCGAGCTCCTCCTCCTCCCTCCGCCGCCGTCGGCCCGCCCCGCCGCCGCCTCCCCCGAGCTCCTCCTCCTCCCTCCTCCTCCCTCCGGCTCGCCCCCGAGCTCCTCCTCCTCCCTCCGCCGCCGCCCCCGAGCTCCTCCTCCTCCCTCCACCGCCGCCGTCGCCCGCCCCACCCCCGCGCCCCCGAGCTCCTCCCCCGACGCCGCTCCACGCCGCTCGGCCCGACCCGTTGCAAGGTATTTTCTTCCCCTTTTTTTTTGTAAATTTTGTTGATAGTCTTTATGAGAAAAAATAGGCACAAAATTTGTATTTTGATGCAAATATGCTCATTGTTTGTAGATGGAGATGAACTCCGACGACTCCATGTCGTTGTCCTCCGAGTCCGGTTGGTCTTCATCGGACGATTCGGACATTGAGGAGTTGCTTCAAGACGATGACGTCGAGATGATGGGCCTCCTCGTCGACGTCCAAGAGATCGAAGACCGCGCGAAGCTGTTGGATCAAAGGAGAGGATCGGTGATGGGGCGAGAGTACATTTACCGCAACCGTGCTCTCGGGCACGAGCAACTGATGCGAGACTACTTCGCGAAGGAGCATCCTACATACCCACCTCGCCTCTTCCGGAGAAGGTACCGAATGCGCCGTAGTTTGTTTGTGAAGATTGTTAATGATTGTGAGGCCGCCTCGGATTACTTCAAGCGTCGTAGGTCCGCCTCCGGTCAATTGGGGTTTAGTGCTTACCAAAAGATATCGGCGGCAATGCGTGTGCTCGCCTATGGCATACCCGCGGACTATACCGACGAGTATCTTCGCATTGGTGTACAAACTGTTGGGAATATGCCCTAGAGGCAATAATAAAATGGTTTATTAAGCATATTCAAGTTTATGATAATAGTTTATTATCCATGCTATAATTGTATTAAATGGAAACATAATACATGTGTGGAATATAAACACCCGGAGTCCCTAGTGAGCCTCTACAGGACTAGTTCGTTGATCAAGAGATAGTTAGAGTTTCCTAACTATGGACTTGTTATAGTCACTTGATAACGGAGTCATATCATTAGGAGTAATGGTGTGATGGACATGACCCAAATAAGAGTTGCAATTAATCGTGTCACAAAAGTTTTGTTGTCAACACTTTTAATATGCCAAATATAGTTTCCTTAGACCATGAGATTATATCACTCCCGTTCACCGGAGGAATACTTTGTGGACATCAAATGTCACTTCGTAACTGGGTGATTATAAAGGTGGCTTTCAGGTATCTCCGATGGTGGGTTGTTGGGTGATATGAATCGAGAGTGGAATTTGTCCCTCCATGTGACGGAGAAGATATCTCCAGGCCTTCTCGGTAATATAGCATCAAAAGTCTACAGACATGTGATTAAGTTGTAATCACCGGGATCCTATATTATGGACGAGTAAAGAGAACTTGCCGGTAACGAGATTAAACTAGACATGGGGATGTCAACGATTATATCTCGGGCAAGTAAAATATCGTGAGACAAAGGGAATCGTATATGAGATTAATTGAATCTCCGGCATCGTGGTTCAATCGAGAAAAGTTTTTCGTTGAGTGTATAGGAATTAATATGGACATCCCGGTCCCGCTATTAATTATTGATATGATCATGTCTATGCATTCTCGAACCCGTAGGGTCACACACTTAACGTTCCGATGAAATTAGGTTTTGCGATGAATTAAATGATGAAGTGAACGAATGGTGATTCGGAGTCTCGGATGGGATCCCGGACGTCACGAGAGGTTCCGGAGGAGTCCGGAGAATAATATTCATATATGGAAAGTTGTTTCCGAAGGTTTCGGAAAAGTTCCGGAAATTATTTATAGGGTACCGGAAGGTTCCGGAGTGTTCTAGAAGGGTCTAGAAGTGGGACCATATTTTGTATGGGGCCCACATGGTGCAAAGGGGTGCAGCCACCACCTAGGTGGGGCGCACCACCTAAGCCCATATGGGTGGTGCGGCACAAGGAGGGGGAGTCCCACTCCTAGTTGGACTAGGAGGTGGGCTCTCCACCCCTTTAGGAAAGGGGCCCAAGGAGGAGTCCTTGTTGGACTCCAACTTGGGGGGCAAGTAAGGAGGGGCCGGCCGGCCCCCTCCCCTTGACCTAGCCGGCCACCTATATAAGGAGGGGTAGGGGGGGCGCACCACACCCCTTGGAGGCTGCCGCCCATAAGCCCTAGCCGCACCCCCCTCTCCCTCTAGCCCTAGCCGCACCCCTCCTCTCCCGGAGGGCTGCCGCCATCCAACCTCCACACCTAGCCGCACCCCCTTGCCCTAGGGGCTGCGCCACCTTGCTCCTCTCCCTCTCCTCTTGCTTGGCTTGGCGAAGCCCTGCTCGTGGAGATCGTCATCATCACCAGCACTACCGTCGTGCTGCTGAGATCATCAAGGCCACGTCTTCTCGCTTGCGGGATCAAGGAGTCGACGTCTTCATCGAGCTGTACGTGTGGACGCCGCGGAGGTGCTGCCCGTTGCTGCACTTCACCGGATTGGATCTCGAGGATAATACATCTCCTCGCGACTAGACGAGTCTAGTTGCGGGGATCGACTAGCCAACCCCTGCACCGACAAAACGCGTTTGTTGATCTTCGAGGGTAAGAGATTGGATCTCATCTTCGCTATCTTCATCTCGTAGATCTAGATCCTTGGGGTTTATTCCGCTTTGCCGCGTAGAAAATTTTTGTTTTCCATCCTGCGACCCCATCAGTGGTATCAGAGCCTAGATCTATTCGTAGGTGTTGATGCGATTAGAACACAAGGAGTTGTGGGCGTTGATATTTTATGTTGCTACCTTCTCGCGTGCACTTTGCATCTTTGCGGTATTGTGAGATTGAAGCGGCCCGGACCAACCTTACTCGTCCACGCACGAGAGACCGGTTCCACGACTGACATGCAACTTGTTTTGCATAAGTGGCTGGCGGGTGTCTGTTTCTCTTGCTTTAGTGAGGATGCAATTTTCAATGGAAGTCCTTTCAAAAGGATGAGTAAATAAGCAACTATTATATCACCGTTGTGGTTTTTGCGTAGATTAGAACGGTTCTATCTCGTTGACCCAAGCCACGTAAAATTTGCGTAAACAAAGTAGAGGCGTCTAACTTGTTTTTGCAGAGGGGGTCAAGTGATGTGATATGGCCAATGTGATTTGTGATAATGTATGCAATGATCATGTTTGTAATATTTCGCGACTTGCATGTCGACGAGTACGGCAACCGGCAGGAGCCATATGGTTGTCTATTATTTTATGTGACCTGCGTGTCAATGAAATCACCATGTAATTGCTTTGCTTTATTGCTAAGAGTAGCATTAGTTGTAGTTGCAATAGTTGGTGGACAACCATGGTGATGGCGCCAAGATGATGGAGATCATGCCGGAGATAGAGATCTTGCCGGTGCTTTGAAGATGGAGATCTAAGAGCATATGAAGAAAGGCCATATCATATCACAATTATGAATTGCATGTGATGTTAATCCCTTTTATGCACCTTATTGTTATGCTTAGATGTGATCGCGACGGTAGCATGATAAGGTGATCTCTCATGTTAATATCAAGATAATTAAGTGTTCTCCCCTAGTATGCGCCGTTGCGAAAGTTCGTCGTTTCGAAGCATCACGTGATGATCGGGTGTGATAGATTCAACGTTCACATACAACGGGTGCAAGCCAGTTTGCACATGCAGAAATACTACGGTTGTCTTGACGAGCCTAGCATGTACAGACATGGCCTCGGGAACACGGAACCGAAAGGTTAAACACGAGTCATATGAATGATATGATCAACACTGAGTTGTTCACCATTGAAACTACATCATCTCACGTGATGATCGGTGGTGGTGTAGTGGATTTGGATCGTGTGTCACTAATCAACCAGAGAGATGTTGAGTTTAGTGGGAGTTCGTTAATTTGATTAAATTGAACTAAAATTGTCATAAACAAGTGTCCTAAAGATGTCTTTGCAAAATCCTTGTAGATCATGGCCGACTACAGTAGTATGTTTCTTGCTGAGGAGCTGCGTCTCGATGGGTCAAACTTCATCGAGTGGTATGAACGTCTTAGAGAAGTCCTATCAACCAATGATCAGCTCTACGTGTTACATGAACCCTTAGAAGAAAAACCCGATGCTTCTGCGAGTTACAACAAGCGTATGGATTGGCTCAGCCGGAGTAAGACTCACATTCAAGTCAATTGGTTGATGAGTGTCTTCATGAATTCAGACCTATCCAAACAATTCAAAAACTTGAGTGCCATTGAGACTGTCACTAAGCTAAAGGAAATGTTCATAGCACAAGTGAGAATTGCAAGGTTTGAAGGTCTGGGTGTGTTTCTTTCAACTAAGATGGAAGAAAATGATCGCTTAGAGGATCATCTGAAGAAAATGTATAGGATATATCACACTCTTATGGATGCTTGGGATGTGGAGATGAGTGACGAATTCGCGATAGATGGGTTGTTGCATTCGCTTCATCCCAAATTCAAGAATTGTGTCAGAGACTATGTCAAGGAAAGGGATTCGATCACCTATCCGGAACTGATGTCTCGACTTCGTCAGATCGAAAGGAATCCCGTAGCAGGCGGAGGAGCCAACGCAGAAGGTATATTTTGATATACTAGTTATAAATGTTTAAATGTCCCATTTACACTTATGGTGAGCTAAGTATTTGATACTTGTGCTGTTTTATGAAAACAGGGCCTGCCGTTTGAGAAGTGCATGGAGGGACTGAGTGGATTTCGCGGGAAGATGGCAATCAAGGAGTTGATGCTGGCGATGTTCTACTTCTACGTTTATCGTTTTAAATTAGAGGATTTGAATAAGTTTTTGTAATCGAATTAAGTGTGATCTTAAATTAGTGTGTCTCGGTTTGTGAGACGGTCATTCATGTTAAAGACAAGTGGTTGTTCTGTTTTCATGAGTAATCCTTTTTGGAGATCACGTTTCGATTATGAGATTATTGTCCTTTGCTAGATTTAAACGATAACTAGTTAAACACTTATAAAATTAAGACATGCTAAAATGTCCAATACTTAATGATGAGATTTATTTTAATTGTACTGTTAGTGCTGGAGAGCATCTTGATGCGCATCACTAAAGTAGTGTGATTAAAAATGCCATTTTCTGAAAATGCCATGAGTTGCTGAAAATAAACACAAGTGTTGGTTGTATTTTTCAGTAAATAAAAGACATCATTGTTTTATCGTGGATGAGTAAATAGGAGTATTTATTCATGTCATGATGAGATTTTGGAAGTAGAGGATATTAAGTTAACAAGATAATTGAGTCTTTTCGATTTGATCAAAAGAGACAAAATATTTGAGTTATTGTTTAGTATGAAGACTTGTGACAAGTGTTATCACAAATTACAATGTTTAGAGATTATTCAAAAGGTGTTTTGATAAACCTAAAATATTGTAGTCACATTATATTTGATATTATGTGGTCATAAAGAAGGGTCTTTGGTTTTAAGTTTTCATTAGTATCATTTAGATTTATTTTGATAACACTCCTGTTTTAAATAAAGGATCTATTTAATGATTTGCGTTTCGCATATGAGTTATGTGAAATAGTGGTTTCAATAATTATGAGATAATTAAAACCAAAGCAAATAAAGTTTTGTAGAGTGTTCATATGAGATTATGAATAGAGATTCCACAATGTGAGACTAAAAGGGACAAACCAATGTGTTTGGTTATGTTGTGTATTTTAGTGGTTTTATCGTGAAATGGTTTCATGGATAAAAGAATTGTTGGAATGAATTTAGAAAGATTAAACCTTTCATGTTTATGTATCAAGTGGCACATATGTAAAGTGCTATGTTGGTTAAAACTTGACACATAAAGGTTTTGATGATGGTGATCATTGAATTTTGGTTTAGCTTGTCTAAAGAGATGTAGGTTTCATGAATATGATTTTTGTCAAAAGTTGCAAAATAATATTCATGATTTACTTGTCGTGTTTGAGAAACAAGACATACCTACAAAACTACAAAAGAAGAAATAGAAACTTTAAATACGAAAGTGACTAAGAGTCATTCTACTTTAAGTTTAAATCATAAAGTAATCGTTACTTGATTTTGTGAAAAGAATGTTTCACATATTTATTTTGCAAAAGAGTTTGCGTGGAATAAATAAAACTTAGAGCTAGCAAGGTGCTGGCGGTTCGTATATGAGTTCTCGAATCTTAAGAGTTAAGAGTTTTGGAGGAGTCCAAAGTGTCGAGAAAGTGCATAAGAAACTGAGTGAGATCTAATTAAGATATGTGGTGACATATATTAAGTTAGAGCAGAAATTAATTTCCATAATCAAAATATGTGGTGACATATGTTTGAGTGGGAGCTAGTTAATCATGGTCAAATATAAAGATAACATATTTCTGAGAGGGAGTCAAAGTGGCTTCACAATTTAATATGTGTATGAGGTATATTTGAGTGGGAGTTTACAACATAGTGTTTGAATGAAATGGAGATTTCATAAATGTTGTAAATGTTGTCATGGACCAATGCATAACTTATGAAGTTAGTTTGAACGTCAAATTTTCATGTAGATGGAATGTATCTATTGAGGATAGATAAGTTTGATAAACATTAGAGTCAGATGTTTAACCTAAATAGTTTTGAAGGAGTTCAAAATGAAACAAGAGAAGAATGGTTCATCTCATTGTGATATATAGGTGAAGCATTGAGTTAGAGAACTCAGTACAAAATTGATGGTTGGAGGATATGTTGGAATTCAATATGAATTGTTCATAGATCTCAACATATAAGAACCATATTTTGTATATGACGATATGTGACCCAAGTTCTTAATTGTAAGAACATGTTGAATGAGGAGTCATTTTTCATGAGATTGAGATAAATTTAGAAAATGGTGGACTTGGTTGAAGTCATAAAGCCAGACTAAATTAGGGATCTCTTAATATCGGAGTAGCACAGCGAAAGCATGATCGGAAATATCAAAGTAACCAGGCTTACTGTTGATTTGTTAAGTCAACAACATATAGGAGTATATGATTAATTCAAGGATTGAAATAAGATATAATATTTTGGTTTGAGAAAGTTGTTTCAAGATTGAGTGAGTTCCAGATGCATGTATTGTGGGAAAGTCCATTTGACTGAACATACATATGGGCATGAAAGGATATGAGTATCTCACTCTATAACCAAACATATTATATACATTATATGATAATGAGTTTTATCATGGGATGATAAGAGGTTTATCATGAGATGATAAAGTAATGTCAAATTAGATGACAGTTACAATTTTGCAAAGGACATAAAGAGCTGTAAAGTACAGAGCACGGACAGAACCTCTTCCACAAGCAAACATGATCAGCACTGAGACTTCATGAGTGAGACTCCATGGGTGTTGGATCGCGGAAATGTAAACTAGATTATTGACTCTAGTGCAAGTGGGAGACTGTTGGGAATATGCCCTAGAGGCAATAATAAAATGGTTTATTAAGCATATTCAAGTTTATGATAATAGTTTATTATCCATGCTATAATTGTATTAAATGGAAACATAATACATGTGTGGAATATAAACACCCGGAGTCCCTAGTGAGCCTCTACAGGACTAGTTCGTTGATCAAGAGATAGTTAGAGTTTCCTAACTATGGACTTGTTATAGTCACTTGATAACGGAGTCATATCATTAGGAGTAATGGTGTGATGGACATGACCCAAATAAGAGTTGCAATTAATCGTGTCACAAAAGTTTTGTTGTCAACACTTTTAATATGCCAAATATAGTTTCCTTAGACCATGAGATTATATCACTCCCGTTCACCGGAGGAATACTTTGTGGACATCAAACGTCACTTCGTAACTGGGTGATTATAAAGGTGGCTTTCAGGTATCTCCGATGGTGGGTTGTTGGGTGATATGAATCGAGAGTGGAATTTGTCCCTCCATGTGACGGAGAAGATATCTCCAGGCCTTCTCGGTAATATAGCATCAAAAGTCTACAGACATGTGATTAAGTTGTAATCACCGGGATCCTATATTATGGACGAGTAAAGAGAACTTGCCGGTAACGAGATTAAACTAGACATGGGGATGTCAACGATTATATCTCGGGCAAGTAAAATATCGTGAGACAAAGGGAATCGTATATGAGATTAATTGAATCTCCGGCATCGTGGTTCAATCGAGAAAAGCTTTTCGTTGAGTGTATAGGAATTAATATGGACATCCCGGTCCCGCTATTAATTATTGATATGATCATGTCTATGCATTCTCGAACCCGTAGGGTCACACACTTAACGTTCCGATGAAATTAGGTTTTGCGATGAATTAAATGATGAAGTGAACGAATGGTGATTCGGAGTCTCGGATGGGATCCCGGACGTCACGAGAGGTTCCGGAGGAGTCCGGAGAATAAGATTCATATATGGAAAGTTGTTTCCGAAGGTTTCGGAAAAGTTCTGGAAATTATTTATAGGGTACCGGAAGGTTCCGGAGTGTTCTAGAAGGGTCTAGAAGTGGGACCATATTTTGTATGGGGCCCACATGGTGCAAAGGGGTGCAGCCACCACCTAGGTGGGGCGCACCACCTAAGCCCATATGGGTGGTGCGGCACAAGGAAGGGGAGTCCCACTCCTAGTTGGACTAGGAGGTGGGCTCTCCACCCCTTTAGGAAAGGGGCCCAAGGAGGAGTCCTTGTTGGACTCCAACTTGGGGGGCAAGTAAGGAGGGGCCGGCCGGCCCCCTCCCCTTGACCTAGCCGGCCACCTATATAAGGAGGGGTAGGGGGGCGCACCACACCCCTTGGAGGCTGCCGCCCATAAGCCCTAGCCGCACCCCCCTCTCCCTCTAGCCCTAGCCGCACCCCTCCTCTCCCGGAGGGCTGCCGCCATCCAACCTCCACACCTAGCCGCACCCCCTTGCCCTAGGGGCTGCGCCACCTTGCTCCTCTCCCTCTCCTCTTGCTTGGCTTGGCGAAGCCCTGCTCGTGGAGATCGTCATCATCACCGGCACTACCGTCGTGCTGCTGAGATCATCAAGGCCACGTCTTCTCGCTTGCGGGATCAAGGAGTCGACGTCTTCATCGAGCTGTACGTGTGGACGCCGCGGAGGTGCTGCCCGTTGCTGCACTTCACCGGATTGGATCTCGAGGATAATACATCTCCTCGCGACTAGACGAGTCTAGTTGCGGGGATCGACTAGCCAACCCCTGCACTGACAAAACGCGTTTGTTGATCTTCGAGGGTAAGAGATTGGATCTCATCTTCGCTATCTTCATCTCGTAGATCTAGATCCTTGGGGTTTATTCCGCTTTGCCGCGTAGAAAATTTTTGTTTTCCATGCTGCGACCCCATCACAATCAACCACGGATTCCGTCCGTAGGTTTGCAAAGTTGGTCATCCGGTTGTATGGTGATGTGTATCTTCGGACACCCAACGAGGAAGATACAAAGAGGTTGATGGAGATGAATGAAAAAAGGGGATGGCCGGGGATGCTTGGTAGTCTTGATTGCATGCATTGGACATGGAAAAATTGCCCCAAATCATGGCATGGAATGTATTGTGGCAAAAGCAAGGATGCAACCATTGTGCTTGAGGCCGTGGCATCGGAGGACACATGGATTTGGCATGCATTTTTCGGTTTGCCGGGTACACTCAATGATATCAATGTGCTCAATAGATCTCCTTTGTTTGCAAGATTAGTTTCCGGAGATGCTCCAACTTGCAACTACAAGGTCATGAACAATGAGTACTCCATGGGATACAATCTCACCGATGGCATTTATCCCGAGTGGACAACTATTGTGAAGTCCATCAAGGAGAAAAATGGTGTGCCCCTAACAAGAAAAGAGGCTAATTTCACAAGGGCACAAGTAAAAGCCCGCAAAGATATTGAGAGAGCTTTCGGTATTTTGCAAGCAAGGTTTGCCATAGTCCGGGGTCTAGCTTGTTTTTGGGACAAGAAGACCTTGCAGGACATCATGACATGTTGTGTGATTCTACACAACATGATCCTAGAGGATGAGAGAGGGTTAAACCTCCCTTGTTTCTATGACAATGTTGGCACCCGTGTGCAACCGGAAAGGAACCCCAATCGCGTAGAAGCTTTTCTTGAAGCACATCGTGCGATTGAGAATGCAAACACTCATTGTCAACTCCGGAATGATCTTGTGGAGCACCATTGGGAGTTGGATGGGCGGCGCCAAACCGGCCCATGATCTATCTTTGTTTTACTTTCCTATGTCCTATTTGATTCGAACAAGTATTGTTATTTGCCAAAAAAATTGTTGTAATAATTTGGATGATTATCATTTGCTTCAGAGTACTATTTGATGTTGTAATAATAACTAGAATGATTATTGTTTGATTGATATGGTGATATTTGTGATATGAAACTGTGATGAGGGTTTGAGGGTTGAGGCAAATAGTGGAACCCTCAACCCCTTAAATTTTAAGGGTTTGAGGGTTCCACTATTTGCCCTCGACCCTTACATTTAAGGGTTTAAGGGTTCCACTAACACTACTAGGGAATAGGTCATCTGTGGCGCACCAAATGAGGGTTTCTGTGGCGCATCCAGGAAATGGTGGGATGCGCCACAGATATCTCGCCACTAAAATGTAATTCTGTGGCGCATCCAGGCAGTGCGCCACAGAAATACCAAGATTCTGTGGCGCACCAGCAAGGGTGCGCCACAGAATTATGTCTGTGGCGCATCATTTCTCCATGCGCCACAGAATTCCATGCGCCACAGAAAAATAAAAAGATGCGCCACAGAATAATTTAAATGTATTTTAAAATTTCTGCTGCCTGCTGTATAAATACAGGTATATTAAAGAAAATACAGGTATATTACAGAAAATACAGGTATATTATAGGAATTATAGATTTATTACAGAAAATACAGGTATATATTATAGAAATACAGGTATATCACATTACTTAGAGCCCAAGATACACGATTATTACACAAGTCATGATACATAAGTTAATCGTTTCACACATTGATTACAAGTGCTGAATTTAGGGGTACAAAAGTTCATCTCATGTCACATAAGTCATAGTACAAATATAGTGACCCAGCAAGAGACCCCAGCAGCGACTCAAAAAGAAGAGACTCCAGTGGCTCCTCCGGCAGAGACCCTCGACAAGTGGGCTGAGGCTGCTTCAGCGTCGGACGCAGGAACCTCCGATGATAAGTGGGGCCTAGTGATCCCTTAATGTCTAAGCAATCACTAGGGCCCACTTATCACGGCGGTTCCTGCGCCCGACGCTGAAGCAACCTCAGCCCACTCGTCGAGGGTCTCTGCCGGAGGAGCCGCTGGAGTCTCTTCTTCTTGAGTCGCTGCTGGGGTCTTTGCTGGGTCACTTTATTTGTACTATGACTAATTTGCTGGGTCGCTAATGGAAAACACGTCTAGCTCCACTGGTAGCTGCAGGATTGAGCCTTCTTTTTTATCGGCTCAGGGAATGGTTTAAAGCAGTCTTTCGTCAGCCACGTCCTCATGTCATTTTGCTTGTCTAGGCGGTCTTCGATCTCCCACTTAGACATCCCTGCAGATGGATTGGGATATATATTTGGTTAATAATATATCGAGTGGATTGGGATATATATTTGGCTGGAGATGGACAAATTACCTCTGGGGTTGTGTAAGGACCCCCCTTCTGTCATGACATCTTCCACGATGATTTGCGATAACTGCATCCGGATGCGATGGAATTCTTCTCTAAGATCAGCGTCGGTGATTTCCCCTCTAAGTTTGGTACATTCTTGGAGACTAGATGGCCACCTCGTTTTCTCTGCATCCCGGACAAACCCTTTAATGTGATGGAGGACGTAGAAGGCATCCTTCACGCTGCCAGACGCATGCTTGATGCAATGGAACCCGGTTCCATGGCAGAAAATGTGTTTCTTCTCCTTCGTGAAACGTTCCCCATTCTTTTCTACGTGGAAGTGGCCTCCCTTTTGGGCATATCCCTCGAGAGCCTCATCGAGAACACCCTTTATTCTGGTGTAGTCTTTAAGACTCCCCGAGTCGATATAAGTGGCAACGGACCACCTCGGGCTTAGGACGATGAGTACGCAGTACTCGTCACTGCTCAACACAATTGACACGGAATGTTGGAAAGGATCAACAATGGAAGAAATCTATAAGAAAGCATAACATACGACATCGGCGACCGGATGTGTACTTACTCGGAAAAGAAAGGCAGAAGAAGGCTGTTCTTATCCTGGTTGTTCAGCATGATTCTCTGGAGGAACTCCGTGGCCATGGCCCGTGTCGTTGATCCTTCCACCAGCTGGCTGTCACGCATGTAGTAGGGATCCACTACCTTGACGTACGGGGTATTATCTCTCCTGATCCTCATCGCCTGGTTGAGCGCGTATTGGCGGACCAAGTTATAGTCCAACCGTCTATAGTGAAACAGCTTGAAGACGTCCTCGTACGATATGAAGAAATAATCCGCGGGGGCTTCATGGACGAAGTCGGCCAAGTACTTTGGCACCTTGACAGTGAACACCGGGTAATTTGGATCCTCTTCTTTAAGAAGGTTGCCCTCTAGCGTCAAGATAGCATTTTGCAAAGAGAGCATGCATTCGTCTGCAAGGTGGAGCAGCTCCCGAGACATGATCGGTTGACCAGCTTCATGAACTCGGGTCACGCCATCCGCACGGGGTGATACCATGTCTTCATACCCCCGGATAGTCGTCTTAGGAGCTGGCTTACTTCTCTTCCTGTGCTTCTTCTTCTTTACCTCTGGGGATGCTGGGGGTGCATCTTCTGTAGCCACATTGATTGAGTACTTGTTGGAGCCGAAGCTGATCATTGGGGGAGGCCCTTTTTTCCCTCCCTCAATCCATACCCTGACACCCTCACAGACGGTAGGAAAGAGCGACGTCAACGTCTTTGTCACTGCCTGTGCGATGACCGTCTGAATCATACTATTTTCCTCTATCGGTTCCTCGCCTCCTGTTCGAGAACCCCCGGCCTCGTTATTGTCAGCCATGTTCGCACCTATAAGAAAAAAAAAACGTCGAAGTTAGTACACCAAATATAAGGAAAAAATCACTTAACTAAGTACTAAGATACCCCGCCCCATGCATTAGTCGCAATACCCCATATGTCATATTTTTAGCAAAGTCATGCCAAAATTCACGAAAAATTTCGGCATGACCTTTGCTAAAAAAGGGACATATGGAGTACCCGAATTTGCCGGAACGGAAGTTAATCGACGTTCCGGCAATCTCAAGGGCCTCTCGGGGTACCTACACAAGCATTTCACAAATAATGGCCGGCATCGCTGGCCGGCAACAGCATCCATCACATCAACACATCAACAGATTTCCGGCCGGCATCGCTGGCCGGCAACAGCATCACTTCAACACATGCATCACCACATCCACATCCACATCGAGGGAGAGAGGAACTACCTCAGGTAGGGAAGGGAGGCTCGGGTCCGAGATCGGCGTGGTGGAGGTGCTCCTTGTGGTGCTGCAATAAATTAACCAAACCATGATTTAGCATCTAGCACACACATTTCACAAAAGCAGCTAGCAGCAACTAAAAATGCATCTTCAAAATAGTTAAAAAGTACCAACTTTGGAGGCTTACAAAATACTATAAGTAATTTGGATGTGTGCCTCATACTTAGATTGGACACACAAAAGTTCCAGGGATGGTGCGAGTGAGCCAAGTAGGATGCACGATGTGTATTCGTGCATATACAAGGCTCACTAGCGCCATCCCCGGGATCACATGGTGTCACTTCATTTTAATCATCGGCATTTGAAGAAAAAGACTAAAGCAAACAGAAATGATATGGACCAAAAGCACCTAGCAGCAACTAAAAATGCATCTTCAAAATAGTTAAAAAGTACCAACTTTGGAGGCTTACAAAATTATCAAATCTTGATCCTATTTAAAATGTACCTTCATGGATCTCTTGTACTATGTTATTACTTCATAATAAAGCTCAAAAATATTTTTTTGAATACATCTAGAACCTTAATTGAAGGCATTTTTATAGGCATGTTTAAACAGTGACCATATTTAACTTAGCAAAATTTTAAATGTTGTTGGTTTCCAAAATTTTCCTAACACCACTACTACCAACTAGAAGCATTAGCAACTACTTGCAGCAAGCAATCAACAACAAATCATACAAATTCTGTAAAAAAATTGGGTTTGGCATTTGACCAAACACCTTGTGTGCAGGTGTGGAGGGGAGGGAGAGGGGATGGAAGGAGCAGCATGCACCTCGGGGAGGCAGGGTGGAGGGGAAGAGGAGAGGGAGAGGCGGCCGCAGGGGAGGAGCGGGGAGGCAGGGGCGGCTCCGGTGGCGGCGGTGGCGTCGGGTTGCAGGGGAGGAGCGGGGAGGCAGGCTCCGGTGGCCGCAGGGGAGGAGCGCGCGGGGAGGCTGCAGGGTCCTCCGGTGGAGGGGAGGGAGAGGTGGCCGAGGGGAGGCTCGGGAAGACAGGGGCGGCTCCGGTGGCGGCGGTGGCGTCGGGTTGCAGGGGAGGAGCGGGGAGGCAGGCTCCGGTGGCCGCAGGGGAGGAGCGCACGGGGAGGCTGCAGGGTCCTCCGGTGGAGGGGAGGGAGAGGCGGCCGAGGGGAGGCTCGGGAAGACAGGGGCGGCTCCGGTGGCGGCGGTGGCGTCGGGTTGCCGGCGGCGAGGGTGGTTCGTCGAGCTAAGCGCGCGCGGGAATCGTTAGGAAAATTTTGGGGAAGAAAGGGCAGCGCAGGGGAGGGCCCACATGTAAGTGGAGGCCCGAGAATTCTGTGGCGCATCTTCTAGTTGGTGCGCCACAGAATCTTACCTTTCTGTGGCGCATTTTCTAGGTAATGCGCCACAGAAATTCAAGATTCTGTGGCGCATCTTCTAGTTGGTGCGCCACAGAATTCCCTGGCCTACAGTTCAAATCCTGGCTGCTGTCTCACTTTTTATTTCTTTAATTTTTGGTACAAAATACACACAATGTCTCATACATATTCAATTCATTTAATACATATATATGCTCTTGCATTGTCTCACACACAATGTCTCTCATACATATTCATTGAATACATAAATATGCTTGCATTGTCTCACACACACACACACACAAATTAAATACACCAAAAAAGTCGATCTTCTTCGTCTCGGTTCCGAGCTAGCTTCTCTTCTTTCCCTTCTTCGCGGTTGAATACTTTAGGCCGGGCACCTTGAGATTTCTTCGCGTGAACGGACAACCTTTAGTAGGTAGGGAGGTCTTCCGTCTTTCTTTGCTAGTAGTAGGCATGTCGAAGTACTTGTCGAATTCCTCCTCGATCTTCGGATCGCCGTTCTTGTCCAAGTCTTCCTCGTTGGCGTCTCCTTCCATTCCGATGATGCTCCTCTTGCCCCTCCTCACGACAACACGGCTAGGCTTTGACGGGTCGGTAATGAAGAAGCATTGCTCGACTTGGCTAGCGAGTACCCATGGCTCATTTTTCATGGAGGCGTTCTTCGATTTGGCATCGGGTATTATCATGGTGGTGAAATACCGGTCTTCTTTGACGACGTCCTTGGCCCATCTCACACGGAACATTGGCACCAACTGTCCACAGTAGTTGAGCTCCCATATCTCCTCGATCCTTCCGAATAATTTTTCCTTGACAGTAGCCTCGTCATCGCCGTAGGATAGCATAGTTATTCCTGAGTTTTGATATTAGCTATTCCTGTCCTTTTCCTCGGTGCAGAATCTGTAACCGCTGATGTCGTACGTCTGATAGGTCTTTACGTTGTGCCCGGGGCCCTATGATAAGGAGAATATGAGTTTTTCATCTTCCGTAGCTGGCGGTATGCTCTTTGCTTGAACCTGTTGCCTTAACCAACGCGTGAAGCTGGAGTTGTGCTCTCTGGTTACGTCTCCCTTCTTCCTCGGTCGGCCCAGGTCGATGTAATTCTGCTCGATTAAGCTTTTGCTCTTCCACCCAAGGTTCGATCAATTGTAAGTGTTGTAGCGTGACCCGGTGAGCCCTGTTGAAGTCGTCTTGTTGACCATGAATGTCGACATGGAGTGAGCGGTAGCCCTCGCGGTGACCAAATCCCTCGAGCCTGCCGAGGTGCGTCCTGATTGGCAGACCAACATCCTGGTTCTCGGTGCTCAGATAATTCTGGCAGAAGGAGATGCACTCGTAGGTCAGGAATCCCTTGGCCATGCTTGCGTCTGGATGGGACCTATTGCGGGCGTATCATTTCATGACACCGTTCTGCCTTTCGAACGGCATCATGTAGTGCAGGAACGTCGGTCCGAGCTGCCTGATGTCATCAACGACATGGAGAAGTAGATGCACGCAGATATCAAAGAATGCGGGCGGGAAGTAAATCTCGAGCTCGCATAATATCACCACGATTTCTTCTTGTAGCCTGTGGAGCTGCCTCACGCCAATCGACTTCCTGTTGATGACGTCGATAAAGTTGCAAAGGCCAAGCAGCGTATCACGGACATGCTCGTCCATTAGCCCTCGGATCGCAACGGGGAGTATCTGCGTCATCAGCACATGACAGTCGTGAGACTTCATCCCGCTGAACCTCTTCTTCGTTGCGTCCAGATATCTGCTTATCTTCCCCGCGTAACCGTGAGGAAATTTGACTCCTAGGAGGCACCTAAAAAACTTCTCGATCTCCTCCGGACTCATAGTGAAGCAGGCAGCGGGAAGCACCACCACGTTCTTCTTTACCCTTTTGCGGCGACCTTGAGTCCCTTCCGTCTGATCATCATCATCATCGTCGTCATCACTATCGGGTGCCTGAAGATCTTTCCTTATGCCAAGCCATTTCAGATCGTATCTTGCTTTCGTCCCATCCTTGGTCCTATCGGACATGTTGCAAAGAGTGCCAAGCAGACTCTCGGTAACGTTCTTGGTAATGTGCATTACATCGAGGCTATGGGGCGTGTGGAGTACCTTCCAGTACTCCAAGTCGTGGAAAACAGACCTCGCTTTCCATACACCCAGCAGGGGGTCTACCCTCGATCGCTTCTTTCCCGGCGCAGGGCACTCCTCCCAATTTTTCAAAAGCTCGTCGATTTCTTCGCCGCTCCTCGGGCACGGGGCTCTTTCGAGCTCTTCTTTACCATTGAACAAATCACCGCGTTTCCTCCACGGGTGATCCATGCGAAGCCACCTTCGAGCCCCTGGGAACACGGTTTTCGAAGACCCGGGATCCCTTGGTAGCTGGAGATGCGGGGTCTTATCCATGCACCTGACACATGCGCAGAATCCATGGCCTACCTGTGCTGATACATATGAGCAACCAGGATAGTCCTGCACCGTCATGAGCAACGCGGCTCTCATATCGAAATAATCTCCAGTGTAGGCGTCCCACCTACGGACTGGCGTCTCCCACAACCTGGCTAACTCCTCTTTCAATAGCGCGAGATATAGATGTATGTCAGTACCAGGTTGTTTCGGCCCCTGAATGAGAATACTCATGTGTATGTACTTTTGCTTTGTGCACAGCCACGGGGGAAGGTTGTAAGGCCATACAAACACGGGCCAGGTGCTATGCGTGCTACTCTGGTTGCCGAACGGATTGAGTCCATCGGTGCTCATACCCAGCCTGACGTTCCTTGCGTCGCGCCCGAAATGTTCGAAGGCCATGTCCAATGCTTCCCACTGGCAAGCGTCTGAAGGGTGTGTCAGGATCACGCCCTTCTCCGGATCTTCTTCGGGCTTCTCCCTTTTCGCGTGCCATTGCATGAGCTTTGCTTCCTTAGGGTCCACGAAATACCGCTGCAGACGGGGAATGAGAGGAAAGTACCATACCACTTTTCGAGGAACATTCTTGTTCCCACTCTTGTACCGTCCCTGGCCGCACACCGGACATGTGGTTCTGTCCTTGTACACGCCCCGATAAATTGCGCAATCATTGATGCAGGCATGGTATCTCTCGTACGGTAGG
Organism: Puccinellia tenuiflora; assembly: GCA_012064385.1. Lineage (NCBI taxonomy): Eukaryota > Viridiplantae > Streptophyta > Magnoliopsida > Poales > Poaceae > Puccinellia > Puccinellia tenuiflora. The sequence continues at coordinate 60,123 of QRDG01000159.1, read as the reverse complement.
TCAAGAGGGCACACGACTTTCTTGGCCTCCTCGATACTGCTTGGCAATGTGTTCCCCTCGGGAAGACGATCGTACCAGAATTTCAGGTGCTTACTGAAGCTGACGTCGGTCCATCTGTTTTCCTCCTTCATCTGTAGAGCATCAAGCGTTACATGCAAGCGCGTATACTGGGGCCGGCAATCACGATACAACGGAGTCATCACGTCTTTTTTCATTTGCTCCAGCTTGGCTTTCTCTCTGGCTGCACCTCTGGCGTCGCTCGTCTCCTTAAGTAGGAGTTCTTGAACATGAGGGTCCTGCAAGGCCGAAGTTAGCGACGTCTGCGTGTCCGCGTCTTCTCCACCATCATCTACTCCTTCATCATGACCATGTCCGCCGGCATCTCCTTCGTCATGATGATCTTGTCCGCCGGCATCTCCTTCGTCATGATGATCTTGTCCGCCTGCATCTCCTTCGTCATGATAACCATGTCCGCCCTCGTTTTCATGCGCACCATTTGCTGTCGGCGCCTTGTTGAAGCCTATCCAGAAACCGCGCCTGAGCAGGTGTTCCTCCAATTGTCCGGAATCAGGGTCGATCCAGCTCACGAGTTTGCATGTTCGACACGGACATCTTATCTGGTGCCTGTTGCACCGAATCATGTCCGCCTTTGCTTCTTCCTTGTATCTACCGATTTGACTGGAGCTCATCTTGATGACCATGGTTGCTATATATAGATAAAAGCAGAAATAAGAAACGAGAGTATGTTAAGTAAAACCGCAACATGCACACGCGCACACACACACACATATGTCCCTTTTTTTCAGCAAAGGTCGTGCCAAAAATTTTAAAAATTTCGGCATGACCTTTGCTAAAAAAGGGACATATGGAGTACCCGAATTCGCCGGAACGGAAGTTAATCGACGTTCCGGCAATCTCAAGGGCCTCTCGGGGTACCTGCAAGCATTTCACAAAATATCTACATCTCCACGACACGATGGTCGGAGCACAACAAACAAACGTCTCGCCATCGTGCAAACCGCCCCTTCATATGCATGTTTTGTGCCGGCCACACAAAACATGCATATGCATGTCCATCCAACTATACTCACCTAGTAGATTTGTCATCGAGACGTGACCGCGATCGATGAGAGAGTGTGTGCGGTGTTGGAGAGAAAAAGAGATGTATTTGGGAGAGGAGTAGAGTATATATGGAGCCTCCCCCGGCCCCCTCACCAAGTACCTATCAAATAAAGTAGGTTTAACTATAAAGAATGGAGAAAAGTATGAGCAAAATGGGGTGGGAGGGAGGAGGAACACGAGCTGCTCTAGGTGGGAGGAGAGGGGAAGAAGAAGACAATGGGGGTGGTGGGTGGGAGGCTGCCCCTTTTTGTATATATAGAAAGACATTCTGTGGCGCATGGAACCACATGCGCCACAGAAATGCATATTTCTGTGGCGCATCCTTCCCCATGCGCCACAGAAACACCTCACCCCAATCATTGGTGCCGGGCCCACACAATATTCTGTGGCGCATACTTCCAGATGCGCCACTGAAATGCAACTTTTTGTGGCGCATCAAACTTCATGCGCCACAGAAATGGCGTGGTAGGATGCCATCCAGCCGTTGGTGATGGGGCCCACGTTTTTCTGTGGCGCATGGGAACAAGTGCGCCACAGAAAGTGACAATTTAGTGGCGCACTGGACAGGAATGCGCCACAGAAAACGTCATCTTTCTGTGGCGCATCACAAATAGTGCGCCACAGAATATTAGTAGTGGCGCACGGCATCTTTGGTGCGCCACAAAAGACCTTCCACCTATAGCTAGTTTCCTAATAGTGTAAATGCCTCCTATTTTTCACAGCTCCAACCCTTACATTTTGCCAATTCTTGACCCTTAAATTTTTAAGGGTTTAAGGGTTCCATTAGACATGCTCTTAGGCCCGGCGAATTCTGCCTATCTTTTCTGCCAAAATCTAGGCATGCGGCGCGACCAGAGCGCCCGTTAAAATATCCCACGTCGCTTTCTTTTCCCCTCTCGCTGTCTATCCCCTCCCCCTTCCGTCCGCTGCCATTTATCTCCATCGGGCCTCCCAGTATCTCGATCGATTATCCCAGCTGCTCGACCAAGGAGTTGCGGATCATGTCTTGCTATTCATCTCGCCGCAGCAGCTGCGGATCCGAGTCCTCTTGGAAAAGCTTCACCGGCGTCGACCTCGATGACGATCAGATCTCGCCGCCGCAGCTTCTCTGCGCTTGCAAAATTCCTCTCTGCAAGAAGAAGTCCCGCACTGCAAGAAATCCAGGCAGAGAGTATTTCCAATGAAGGACAAGAAGCTACGTACATTGTTCCTGCTTGCTTCCATGTGCTGGTTCGTAGCTCCAGGATCACTAGCATTTCCAGCGGTCGTAAATTCCATAGTAGCACTCATGCAGCCAGGTTTCTCTATTATGCAGCTAGGTTAGCTCTCATGTACTTTCAGTTTTAGTTAAGATCTATCCGGTTTATCCAGTAACTCTATATGTTGTACTGTCCTTTGTTTCTTATCCTCGAAATCAGAATGCACGCAACACCACTGCTTTAATGAATGGTGTATCTGTTTTGGTTAGCAGAAAAGTGATTTCATTGCATTTTTTGTTCAATTCATCAAGTGTTGTATGAAATGATGTCAATGGAGGACAAGAAAGGAACGTCCCATCATTTTTCGTCCACACAATTGAAGACTAGAGATTGGACCAAGTTTACTCTTTCTTCTATTCTATTATGTGATGAGCACATGTTTGCCCTTGTAATTTCTGTTTTGACCTGATTTTTTTCAGGGCTAGTAGGCATGTTTTATCTGCGCCGTCGGATTCGTTTATGAAATATTGTCATTTCCAGCATCTTTTTAATCAGATTATTGATGCATCCATTTCTGTCGTGGTCTCAACCCTTTCTTATCAAGTGGAACATTATGTCCAGAATGCCAAGCTACATTTGTCGGTTATGAAATATTGTCATTTGCAACATCTCTTTAATCAGATTATTCATTTTGGATGGAATCAATCCATCTCTTTTATGCCAAAATGTTTACATTGTTCATGTTCTTTGGTGGCTGTTGTGCCTGTTTTGATCCCATGGCATGCCGGACACTACTTGAGAGTGGGCCTGTTCGCCAAATTCATTTCAGAAGTGGAAGCATTGTAGGTTACTCTCCAACACAATTTTCAGAACTATCAGGAAACAAATATACATCAAGAAAACCGCAAAACCTCTTTTTAGAGGCACACAAAACAGAACACAATGTGTTTGATGTAAATTGTAGAAGACATGATCAATATCGATAGAAAGGAAACTTTTGGGCAATTCAGTTTCATACAACAGATTCATTCTCAACATTCTGCAGTTTGTTACATTGTAGCCAAGATGATTACCGACAAAGATATCCCTAAACCTTGGCGACAGCCAATTGTCTCCGTTAATAACAACATTCTGCATTTTTTATTTTGATTAGAGACGCAACGAAAAAAGAACTAATTCCAACGCCGACACGATAGACAAAAGCCAAAATGTTCTTGCAGCAATAGATGTAGGCATCCAGTGTCGCCACATGTTATCTGTTATGGCAGCTCCTAGGTACATTACCCTGTCCAGGATCCCAACACTATTGCCAAACCATCGACAACAAGCACACTGAACCCCCCATGATGAGCCCAGATCTTAGCTCCCCACAAGTTATACTCAGACCTCCATGGCGAAACCACATCCTGCATTTTTTCGAAATAAAGCACATATCAGTTTTTGTATCGATAGATCCAAACAAATAAATCGAGAAGTTTTTTGTCCCCAAATGGCGTAATTTTTTTCCTTCACCTCCTTGCCTCCACCGCATCCGTTTTTTCTGCCATCTTGATGACATAACGGCAAACTGACGGCGCTGTGTTAGCATGTGACACGCGGCACTCCAAACTCAGAATGGGGAGTCACGACTTGTCGACATCATAATCAGCCTATTCCCCGGCACTTCCGTCTCATCACAATCCTCCTCACTTTCTTCACTGGCATCATCAAACTCCGAACGGTCTATACTTTCTTCAGCAAGTACTTTAGCTCCACCAAGAGAATGAAGCAACCCGGAACACTTGATGGCGTGTTCATCAATCAGTTTGAGTCCAAAAAGGACTGTCTCATGAATCTGTACGAAAACAATTCAAAAAGTTAGATCATTATCAAAAAATAGGGCAGTTATCCAAAATGGGCATATAACACACACTGGCATTTAAATCGGTTACCGCCATCATGTACAGTAATGTTGAAGGTAAGATGAGAACACGCCTCCCTCCTCTTTGCATTTATATGACGGGTTTCATACTCGTTGTCTTGTTCAATCTCAAACATCCGATAATGCGTCACCTTGTCCACCTCGGCAGTGAACAACTTGTAAGTAGCTCTAGTGTATATCTTGGCAGCATGGCGTTGAATGGGCCACATCCTCGGTGAAAATGTCTGAAGCTGCTCGACACAATGGAATAATTAGTTGGTAGTAAAAGTGACTAGATATCAAAATGTCCGCGGATGTTTCTTTCGAGTTTCTTCAGTATTTTTTCCATACATGTTTAGTTGTGCTCCTAACGGTCTTCCTCTACACCTCTATCAAATAACAGAATGTTGTACTGCACCACAAAACGGTTCATTGACGAGTACATAGCGGACTCCTCCGCACGCAAGGAAAACATCTATTCTCCCTAGTACATTTTGAAGTAATTATACATTGAGAAAACTGGTTGCCAGACAGAATGAGTTGCATGGCACCAAACATCTATTCACACTAGTACATTTTTAAGTAATGCAATATTATAAACACGAAAAACTACCAAACTCTAGAAAGAGATTTCTAACCGCGATCACATGGCAGCAAAGACCACTCCTCCCTCCTTTCTGCATTTATATGACAGGTTTCATACTCGATGTCTTGTTCAATCTCAAACACCCGATATTGCGGTACAGAACGCAAACTAACATAATGACAAAACATTTTTCTCTAACAAAACGATTCCATTTTTCAGGATCGTAAAACACAGTAAATGGGAGAGAGTTTTCTAGTTTTGCAAATTCAACGGATTGTACACACATGAATAAAAATCCTACATGGACAAATCCAACACAGTTAGCCGACATGAATGAAAAGCATTCTTACGCTTCATATACAGCAAGGAACCACATCAATTACTCACAGTCAATATTCAAATCTAGTTCGCTGGTAGGTTCTGCCTCATGTATTTTTCACACTAACGCAAATGCACAAGATGGGAATTTTCTCTAGCACATAAAAGGCAGAAACATTTCCTTTAGCAAAACTAAATAAATCGCTACATTGGAAGATAGCTGAAGTGGGAGCCAGACAGTAATGGCACTGCAAGGTACATTTTAGCCTGCACTGCGAGCCAGTCCTCAGGCACCCAACTTTTCCGAATCTCCAACAGGCAGACGGCCAGGATACGACGGTGTGGAAAACCCGCATTCGACCAACACGCACAATAACAGGATGAGCAGAAAAATGAGGAAGAGGACCAGTATCCCCTCCCGCATGTGCAGGGATTTCTGTAACACCACACTCAAATCCGTTCTTGAGCGCAATAAACTCACATCCGCCGAACTGACAGAAACCAGAGGAACTCACCAGGCAGAGATTGTTGTAGATGAATAACTCGAAATTGACCGGAACAGTGGGGAGGTCACCTTCAAAATGCTCCGTGCACCAAATCGGGACAGTACCAGCCCAGCTATTGGAGCGCTGCCCGGGAAGCATCCGATCCAGACTCCACTCATCAGATCCAAGAACATGGCTTCCTTCCATCATCAACAGCCCAGCCGCCATGGACAGACTGAGAAGAGGAAAACAAAGCCAGATGAACCCTAGATCCAGCTTATTTGAGGAGAGAAAATAGTAAAACAACCTAACTCTACAGCTCCAGACCTCCCTCCCACTCGCCGCCGGCCACCGTGGCCGCCGACGACGGAAGGAAGAGACGCCGAAAACGAGGGAGATGGGTGGGATCAAGCAGAGGTCGGCACGGAGGCCTGTCGCCACGGGGATCAAACAGATTCGCTCCACTAAAAATGTTACCTGTAGCTTGCCCCGTCGTCGAAAGAATCGTCATATCCAGCAAATCCACCGGTGCTGCATCCTGTGCCCGCATATTCCAAAGTCCATATTGCCAAATCTGGAAGAAATAGGGGCAAGTAAAAAATGTTAAAAGGCAAAAATTGTGAAGCGAATCAGGACGAACACAGATGCTAGCCGAGAACTAACCTCGTGGATCCGGGAACACCGACGCTGGCGAGGAGCTCGGTGTAAGAATTCATTCCGTCCATGGCTGGTAAGACCATGGCTCCGGGGAAGGCAGCGAGGATACGGGTGGGGGAGAGGAGAAAGCTTGTGAGGCGGCGGCGATGTGCGAGGGAGTGAGCTAACAGCGACGGAGGCGACGCGCGATGGAGTGAGGTGAAAGCCGGGGCGGCGCCGTCCGAGGGAGTGAGATGAAAGCGGTGGCGGCGCCAAGCTAGAGAGTGAGGTAAGGAGGCGGCGGCGGCGAGCCAGGGAGTGACAGGTGAGGCGGCGGCTAGCCAGAGAGTGAGGTGAGGCGGCGTCTCGCCGAGCTAGGGAGTGAGGTGAGGCGGCGGCGGCGCCGAGCAAGGGAGTGAGTTCAACCATTCTGGTCGAGAAAAAAGAGGCAGGCATGTGAAAAGGGGGCGAGACGCGGTCCCCTTAGGGTGTGTTTGGTTTGGGAACCAAATGGCATGTAATGTCATGGTTCCATTCTCAAAGAATGGGTCAATTCCATTCTTGTGTTTGGTAGCTCTGAAAAATGGAATTGGTTGATTACATTCTTGTGTTTGGTTGGTGAGGTAGAATGACAACAAATTAACCAGGTTCAATTAGCATATTTCGTTAACTTGTACTGATTAGCTATCAGCGTTTAAACAATATCCAAATCAACATCTAAATAGAGATTAGATCCGAGTCTGCTCATCTAAAAAAAGGACTCAAAAAAAAGATCTGAGTCTGCTTGCTGGCCTGCTGCAGTCCGCGACGGCAGCAACCACGCTAGCTTCCTCCCATCGCGGCAACTGCAGCCATTGTTCTAGCTTCCTCCCGTCGCCGTGGCTGCCTTGCTAGCTTCAGTTCGTCGCCGTCCCGCTACAAATCCGCCACCAGGACCGCCTCCCACCGCTGCCCCGCTAAAATCCGCCGCCGGGGCCCCCTCCGGCCGCTGCCCCGCTTCAAATTCGCGACCACCTCCGGCCGCAGCCACGCTGCTGCTATCTGCCGTCGCTGCCTGCTACCTTTCCTCCACCGCTGCTCCACTGCAAATCCGCCGACAGAACCTCCTCCGGCCGCTGCCCCGCTGCAAATCTGCCGCCGGAACCTCCTCCGGCCGCTACCACGCTGCTGCTATTCGCCGTTGCCGCCTGCTGCCTTCCCTTCGTCGCTGCCCCGCTGCGAATCCGCCGCAGGGACCGCTCATGCTGCTGCCACAAGATGAGAAAAAGAAGGGAGTTGGGAGAGAGACAGGAGTATGGGACGAGAGAGTTGGGAGAGAGAAAACAGGAATGAGGTGATTCCACCAAATCGGAGGAACGAGCAAATTCCGAATATTAGGGGAATATGCCATTCCGGGGAATCAGTGGGTTCTGGTTCTAGTTTGTGCCAAACACTAGAATCAGGTCCAGGTGTAGGTTGAACCCATTCCATTCCACCTCATGACCCGAACCAAACACACCCTTAAGGGAGCCATTATGTCCAAGAACATTTTAGTTGAGAACATTTAGACAGTTTCTAAAGAATTAGCCTACCGAACGAACGATTCAACAGACATCCGCTTTTCCTGGATCTCAATCGATGGAGGGTCAGGATAGGACGGGTACCTCCATTGTTGGATGACACACCTTCTAAGCTGAATCTCGTAAAAGAGTCTCCTTGTGTTTTCTTTATTTTGGGGGCCTTTCACCTTCTTAAACAATATTTTTCACATACAAAAGTTTTTTTTTCGAGAGTACGTCAAAGGCGTACTAAACTTTTATAGAAGGCAAAAGGGTACAATTTACAAGAGTGTTGCTGCCCTAAACAGGGTTACAATGAAAACTCCAACTCCTACGCTTAGCCTACTCTCGCGTCATCATCTCTCCCCCTCCAACTCCTGTGCGCTTCCAAATCTTGAATTCGTCGACAATTCTATCCACCAGGATTGTCACCGTCAGTTGCTGGCTCACATTGTTAAACAATCTGGCATTTCGCTGTTTTCACAGACTCCACGAGATGAGTATGACGAACGCATCAAACCACCTCCTGTTTCTCTTGCTAAAGGGTTTCCGCACTGTGAGCCACCATCTCTCCAAAGTGTCAGTCGTTTCAGGTACTCCACCCTGCAGTCCCGCGGCTCGGAAGCAACGATACCAAGTCTCCCTCGCGAACACACATTGGACAAGGATGTGCTCAATCGTATCAGTCTCCTGCAGGCAGGTGTGACAGGCACTCACTTCGTCTTGCAGGCCATGTCGCACTCTGCGATCTGCCGTCCAAACCCTATGCTGCACCGCCAACCAGCAGAAGAATTTACATTTGACCGGGGCTTTCGCCTTCCAAATGCAGTTGGCCGTAGCAAAGCGAGAGCTTCCTTGACATAGCATCCAATATGCAGATCTTGCCGAATAGTCACCACCTCTAGACCATGGCCAGATGAATCTGTCTTCGCTGAGGACCTCTCGCTGAACTCTATTGACATACTCCCACAGCCTGACGCACTGCTGCACTCCTTCAAAGCCCAGCTCCCCCTCAATATCAGACATCCATCTATTCTCCTGCATCGCCTCCTGCACAGCTCTGCTGTTCTTCCGACGTGTGCTGACGGCTGCAAAGACAAGAGGGGTGATCTGTTTGGCCGTGAGACCGTCGATCCACTTGTCCAGCCAAAACAGAATAGAATCCCCTCTCCCCACCTCAATGCGTACGAGGCTGTTGAAGGAGCCCACACACGCCTCATCCTTAAGCATTGGCAAGCCTTGCCAAGGTCTACCAGGGTCAGTCCTTTTCAGCCACTCCCATCGCATTCTAAGTGCCAGACCCTGTAATCTTAGGTTCTTCACACCCAAACCCCCGAAACACTCTGGCTTGCAAATCTGTTTCTGATGGGGGGATACTTTACAGGTAGGCCCATGGACCCGGAAAGTAGACCCGCCAAGACCAAGAAGGCCAAAGCCGAGTCACGTATCAAGTCACATGGGCTGGGCTGGAGACAAGCCGACCAAGGCCCATGATGAAGAAAGGACCCGTCCGGAAGGAGTCCAAGTACAACCCGGAGTCTAAACTTGGAAGACCAAGACGTAGAGTAGGACTCCGTGTTCTAGTGTGACTCGGTGTGAATTGTAAGTCCAGAGACCCGGCAGCCTTTATAAGCGGGGTCCTGGACCTTAGAACGATAAGTCCAACCAGTAGAGATAAGCTTCAACCAATAGAGAAACCCTAGCCACCAGAGAGAAGTCGCCGGCTCCTAAGTTGTGGGAGCCGGGTCCTTGTAATCGAGATATATCAAGAGCAATAACATAGAAGCAGGAAGTAGGTCTTTACCTCGAATCAGAGGGGCCGAACCTGGGTAAATCCTTGTTCCTTGGCGAGATTAACCGTTCCAGCGTACTTCAATCACCAATGGCCCCAGAACTCATCTTCCCGGAGGAAGAACTTGCCGTGACAACCCCACGACAGTTGGCGCCCACCGTGGGGCCTACGGTGACGAAAGGAGTTGAGATCGTTGGAGCTGCTCGTCGAGCTATGGAGAAACTCGCCATCGGGCGGGTCTACACTGATGAGCATGGAGAGACAGAGATCGATGATTCAGGCTGGACTTCGGAGATGAACGAAGTCGACGAAGGCTACCAGCTTGTCTTTGGAGGAATCAACGTGTTCGTCGGGATGGTGTGCGCGTCGGGTCTTCGCGAGAACTCGGCGGAGTCGGTACCAGAGCCAACTGTTATCGTTGAGTCCGACGGCGAGGAGTCGGTCGGAACTTCAGAGGTCGGCATCATCGCCGAGTCTGAGGGACCCCTAGCTGAGGAACCAGAGGCAATGCAAGAGTCAGATTCAGATTATGATGCAGATTCAGAGTCCATCCTACCCTTGTTTGAAGATCGGCTTGGGTACGGGATAGAGGAGTCGAGGAGTCCTTCTTAGCAGGAGATTTGCCTTGTGCTTGAGCAGCGGAAGAAGGAGCCGGCTTCAATGGAGGCTTGGTGGCAACTCTCTTCGTTTGAAATCCAGTACCCCTGGGACTCTTCATATGCTTAGCAAGCTCTGCTTGTTTCTGAGCGTCTCCAGGGACAGCTCTGGAAGGAGTGGGCGCAGCAGGAGTCTTCAGGGTAGGCTCAGCACTTGGAACAGGAGCCGCCGGTGACGACGAACTCGGACCGGCAGAGGCAGCGAATACACCAGATGGGTCCTGTGATGGGCGGCCAAAATTTACTATCTCAGGAGTTACTGGAGCGACTCTCTTGTTCTCCAAATCATAATGATGAACCCATACCTCAGGGTCCATCTTATTGGCAATCTCACAAGCATATGGCCGCACCAGCTTTTCCTCGGCTATGAAATCATTCTGAGTAAAAGGTTTGCCATCTTCATGCTGCTCAGGCTTCCCCATTGTAAGCATTGCTGGCTCAAGAACAGTGGGATAGTAGCTGTGGGCTAAGGCCAAGATCCTGATGGCAGATCTCCTCATGGAAGATTGTTTCCACAGACGTACATAACCTGGTGCTCTGGACAACTCGTCCACCAGACGTTCAGGCTCTTTTGGGCACTTGCCTTTATGATTCAAATACTTGACCACAGAACGGGCTCCCTCTTGCAGCCCATGACAGTAATCAAGCATCTCAGATAGTTGTTTGCTTGTGGGCAATTTAAGCTTTGGGGAGTCAGCCCCTGCAGAAAGGAAATCAAGGAGTCATTGTCAGTTGAAAAAACAGTTCAGAAAGGTGCAAAAGGAAGCAAGCAAAGGTCTTAAACTCACCAAATATATGTTGACACATTGCACCAATGCCTTTCTTGCAAGTGTTAAACACAGCTTGTAGGTCATTGTGTGCTTTCTGAGCAACCTTTTTGGCCTCAGCCGACTCTTTCTTTACCTGCTCCAGTTGAGCAGCCAAAGTCTTCAGATCCTTCTCAAGCTGAAGGGAATGTTCTTTTTCGGCCATGGCAGACCGAGCACTGGCAGCTGCCTGGTCCTCAAGTTCTTTCATATCTCTCTTCATCTTGGAGACGATGCACTGCAATTACAAGTCATAAAGCACAAGTGAGATCCACAAGTCAAATACAGAACTCATGAGCTCCAAGTCGTCACAAGTTAACAACTTGGCGCTTGGGGGCTACTCAGGAGTCAATTCTTTCTATCAGAAAAGCAGGCATGAGTCCTAGTTGACAAGTAATAAGCTCCAAGTCGCCACAAGTTAGCAACTTGGCGCTTGGGGGCTACTGGCAGATCAGAATTTTTCATCAAGTTAAGTATGAGTAGAGTGGACATATTTGCAGCTCCAAGTCGCCACAAGTTAGCAACTTGGCGCTTGGGGGCTACTCGTGCGAAAGTTTTTGGTCTAAGGACCCGACAGACAGTAAATTAGCAGCCCCGAGTCCTAGTAGAGCTAAGGACTCAGTGCTTGGGGGCTACAGTGTGCAAATTTTTTCTATATAGCAATTGAGTTCAGTATCAAATCAAAGCACCTATCCTAGTCACAAGTCACCACAGACAGGTGCTTGGGGGCTACTGGGATAGGATGATGCCAGAAAGCATGAAAGCAGAAGTCAGAAAAGCTTACTTCATGAACTATATGAAGAGACCTAAGAGCTGCTTGCTCGTCGTCCTTCAGCCTAGCAGCTTGATCGTTCAAGTCGACTGCTTCAGCATAGGCTTCGGAAAATGACATGTTATCTGCCACCCGAAGTCGACTGTAGTCAGTAGATGACTTGATCTTGATGGATGGAGAGGCTGTAGGAGTCGGCTTGACAGGAGCCGGTTGAACTTGAGGCGCAGAATCAGGAGTCGCAACACCAGAGCTGGGCTGGACTATTGGTGGAGTCGCCGCTCGAGCCTTTGAAGAGGACTCGGGAACGGTAGGAGTCGTGGTTGCACCGGCAGATGCAGCAATGGAGGGACCTGTCCTCGTACTGGTTGTCTGAGAAGTCGATGGAGGGGCAGGTCCACGCCCAGAGGAGACATCAGCCATGCCTGGGAGCTTTGTCACCTTGGCACAAGGCCGAGCCCTGAAATAATTAGAGACAGAAATCAATAAACCTAGTGAAAGGAAAGATCAGAAGTCATACAATCGCAAGTACAGAGACAAAGGAGTCTTACCCAACATTGGTCTCCAGGTCAAAGGGGGCCTGAGAGTCTGAAGAGGGCATCGACCAACCAGAGTTGTAAGAGTCGTCCTTTTGGGGAGGAGAGGTCGATTTCCGTTGGTGTGAGACTGGCAGAGGCTCAGGAGCGTCTGCAGGCCCATCGGAACGCAGCTTCCTCTTTCTGGCGGCAATGACACTCTGCATGTGTTCTTCAGGCTTAGTGGGAGAGCGAGAGGACCCAAGGACTCGTGAGAGTGGTACCTTGGGAACAGCCTCTCGAGAGCCATTATTGTTCGAGGCTGGAGAGGACGAGGAGTGACTCCTAGCAGAGGACTCTGCAGATGGAGATGATTGAGCAGCAGCAGAGGCAGTATCAGTTTGCCTAGTGGTGGGAGCCTCTGGAGAGGACTCGTCATCGTCGGTTTCTTCCACAATGGGAGCCTCTTGAGAGGACTCCTCTTCATCAGCATTATTAGTTGGAGCCTCTGGTGAGGACTCTTCATCGGCAGCACCATCATCAGCAGGAGCCCCCTGGGAGGACTCCTCATCTGCATCATCAGTGTCTTCTGCCACAGTGGTTTGATCTGTGGCAGGAATTTCTTCTTCAGCCTCAGCCTCAGCTTCAGCTTTATTCTTAGAACCAGCTCCGGAGGCCGGCTTCCAGAAGGAGTCGGTGAGCTGCAATAGAGTTAGTAAACATGAGTCAGTAAGCAATACAAGTGAAGTCAAGGTTGAAATAAAGTAGAGAGTGATACTTACATCAGGAGCTGGGTGGGTCGAGCAGAAGGGTTGGAGCCCGAAATGAGCTTGATCCTTCACCGGTTTCCCAGTCAACTTCTTGATGAGTCGACCAAGTTCGGGTCCATCAGACAGCTGCTCCGTAACTCGGAGGTCATCACCAGCGCATCTGGTATATGAGCAGATCAGCCGAGTCCTAGGACTCAGTGGCTGGATTCTCCAGGTTGTCCAGCAGCGGACCAAATCCATATTCTCCAAGTTGTGGGACAAGAGGGCCCGGATGCGAGTGATCAGAGACTCGACCCTTGGCCGGTCGGCCTCTGGGCACCTAGCTTTCATCAGAGGAGTCGCCCGGAGGCGTTCCTCAGAGAACAAGGGAAGTTTGGGTTCATTTGCAGGGGAGGTATCCTTGCAATAAAAGAAGGTTTTTTGCCAGTCTTTGATGCGGTTTGGGAAAACTGGCTTAGGGAAGACAGAGTTGAGGCGCCGTTGAAGGGCGACGGCGCCACATTGGAGAAGAGGGCCCCCAGAGGTCTCGGGTTGAGGGTTGCAATAGAAGAGCTCGAGCCAGAGGTTGATGTCAGGTTTAATCTGGAGGTAATCCTCACAGAGAACGACGAAATTAGAAAGTGTGAGAATGGAGTTAGGAGCAAGATCGTGAATCCGCAGCTGGCGGAAGAAAAAATCGCCGGGGGGAGAAAAGCCGCGGAATAGGTGCTCCACGAAGACAACTACTTCACCCTTAGCGGGAGAGGGAACAATCTCATCCCCTGGGGCACGAGCTTGAGCGCTAGAGGGGATCAAACCTGATAGCCTGTGGGTCTTCAATTGCTCCGCCGAGACGACAGATCCACCCCAATCGGCGGAGATCGACCGCTTGGAAGAGGGTTTGGCGGCGGCGGCGGCTGCGGCGGCAATGTTCACCGTCCTGCTCGACGAGGTTGCCTTGGCCTTCGATGTGGTCTTTGAGCGCTTGGGAGCCATGGCGTGCGGGCGGTGCGTGCTGGGCGCGGGAAGAGATGGGCGCGAAGAGAGGAAGGAGAGGTTTTGAGCTGAAGGGGCAAGTGAGGTTTAAGACCTAACCCTTCGCGATTTATAAAGGGGGGTAAAACCCTAGAAAGTTACAGAGTGGGTCCACAGTTAACTATGGATAACGTTTCAGTAAAAACGTTCTAGTGGCCAAACAGACAGATAAGAAATTATAATATGGAAAGGTCAAAGTCGCAGATATGGAAGTAGCCGGCTTGTCTCAGAATGACGGGTCCTGTGACAGTGAAATCAATTTATCTAGCCCTTGTTTGCAAGAGTCGCACCAGAACCCGGCCTGCTAGTACGAGGGCAGGAGTGGTGGCTTGAACAAGGGATAAGAGTGGACTCATTTTATGTATGTATTATGTTTTTATGCAGGAATTCATCTTGGAGCTAGCAGCAGGCGACTTTGGAGCCATTGGCTCAAGTGGAAGGAGTCGACCCAGAGAGTCGAACCAGCAAGTCAGAGGAAGCCGCCAAGCTGTGCCCAAGATAAATTCGGGGGCTACTGATGGGGGGATACTTTACAGGTAGGCCCATGGACCCGGAAAGTAGACCCGCCAAGACCAAGAAGGCCAAAGCCGAGTCACGTATCAAGTCACATGGGCTGGGCTGGAGACAAGCCGACCAAGGCCCATGATGAAGAAAGGACCCGTCCGGAAGGAGTCCAAGTACAACCCGGAGTCTAAACTTGGAAGACCAAGACGTAGAGTAGGACTCCGTGTTCTAGTGTGACTCGGTGTGAATTGTAAGTCCAGAGACCCGGCAGCCTTTATAAGCGGGGTCCTGGACCTTAGAACGATAAGTCCAACCAGTAGAGATAAGCTTCAACCAATAGAGAAACCCTAGCCACCAGAGAGAAGTCGCCGGCTCCTAAGTTGTGGGAGCCGGGTCCTTGTAATCGAGATATATCAAGAGCAATAACATAGAAGCAGGAAGTAGGTCTTTACCTCGAATCAGAGGGGCCGAACCTGGGTAAATCCTTGTTCCTTGGCGAGATTAACCGTTCCAGCGTACTTCAATCACCAATGGCCCCAGAACTCATCTTCCCGGAGGAAGAACTTGCCGTGACAACCCCACGACAGTTTCCATGCCACAAGGCATTGGCCGCCATTAACCTTGTCCTTGTCGGCCCAGAAAAAAGCCCTCATCCCTTTATCTATTTCTTCAAGCAGCCATACAGGCGCCTCAGCAATCAAGAGGTGGTGTTTGGGCCTTGCCGAGATCACCGCCTTAATCAAAGTTAGTCTGCCCTCCTTCGTGATCCAGCCTCGCTGCCAGGCCGGGACAAGCTTCAGAGCTGCATCCAGAACTGGCTGCCACTCAGCCTTGGTCAAAGGTCGCAGAGCTAGTTGCAGACCCAGATATCTGATCGGGAATAACTCCAGCCGACAACCAAAGGATGTTTCTTACCCTTCCTTCTTCGCGGGCGCTGCCACGGATCAGCAATCAAACGTTGGCTCGGTGGTTAGGAGGGTTGTTACTACATTTGACGACATGTGTCATCTGTGTCTCATTAAAACGAAATATCCTTCGAATTGAACGATGCTTATGGTAACTTTGTCAATTTTGAAACGTGTGTTACTCTTTGTTATAGAAGGCACTATATGACTTTGTATGGTGGTGGTGGTGGTGTGTATGTTTCCGCGATTTTGACTCTAAGTTTCATTTTGTTTCGAAAAGAGGGACATTATCATGATATATCTTTGTGCCAAATATATGCACATTATCATGATTTATGTCATGGATATGTCCATGATTTTAGTCACTTGGCTTGAAAGTCATGAAAGTTGTCAAAATTCAATTTATTATTTTTCTAGCAATTAGTACACATACAATGATTCCATGCCAAATGATTACATCTTTTACATTTTTTATTTCCTTTGATATTATAAAACAAGTCAAAATCATCCGCATACCTGTCCATAGCAAGGAGTTGAATCTTTCAATACTCTTTATGACTATGCAGATATTCTTACTTGGGTACCTTTAAATGATATTTGACTATTTTAAGGAGCAAACAATAGCGTATTTGTAGTTTAAATTTGAACTACTTTCTGCAAATCGATCGAACTTCATTTAAATATGGTCTATATTGTGTGAACATTGGAGGTCTCATTTTTCACCATATTACTTGCACTTGCTTCATGACAAATCCTATTTTGACATTTAAAATGGAAAAGCATATATTTTTTAAACAAAAATCTGAAAACTCTTGTTGTCAATATTTTGTGGCATGATGTACCTCTGTGCCAAATATGGAGACATTATCATGAAGTATTTATGGCAATTGCCATCATCTAGGTTATTTGGAATGAAAAAACCATTAAAGTTGCCAACATCAAGTTTATTATTTCCTATCAACATGTACACATAAAATGACTCCATACCAAATGATTGTATCTTTTACATTTTTTTTAAACAGGTCAAAATAGTTGGCACATCTCATACCAAGGACATGATTCTTTCAACACTATGTGGCTATTGTATAGATTTCTACTTGGGCATTTGGGCATATTAAACTGATTTTTGACAGTTTTAAGTAGCAAACTGTAGCACGCTACTGGTCGTTAAAATTTGAATGACTTTGGCAAATTCATACAAATATGCGCAAGTAGATATAAAGTCATAAAATTCAAACTATTTTGGAATTTTCATCCAATATTATCTATTTTATCCGAAAGTTTGACAAGTTTCATTTTACCATATTATTTGCACTTACTTTAAAGAAACATTTTTCTCTTAGAAAAAGGAAAAACATTTTTCAAACAAAAAGATGAAAAATATTTTTGGCAATATTGTGTGGCATGGTAGGATGCACGACTATGCCAAAATGGGCACTTGTAAACTATGCCATAGAGAATTCGTCAGCGGGGAAAATTCGTCAGTGGGAAAATGTTGAATTTTTCTATAATGTCTTTGTCGAGTGCCTGTTAGGTTTCACTAGGGAAAGAAAGTAGCATCGCCCCCATCCATCAACCGCAGCTGCCATTGACACACGTCCGACTTCTTGGCCGAGTGTGACCTCTTTGCCGTGTATCACGTACCTTCTGCCGAGGCCACGTGCCTTGTTTGCTGAGTGTCAGTGTATTTCGTCAGGCACACGGCAGAAATAGCTTTGGTTAAGTGCCCGATAAAAGACACTCCGCAAAGAGCTTGATGCTCCAAGCTGCCGGATTCCGGTAATGAACTGAAGCAGGAGATGTTACATAAAGACAATATGGATGTAGCTTGAGTATTAGTTCCATTAGAGACGCCACGAGGGAAAATATCAAGGCAGGGCACGCACACGAAATGAAACAAACGAATTCGGTTAAAACACTGTCCAAGAGACCCCCGAGATGTTGTCCGATCTCGAGGTAACCCGCCAGGTGAACGAGATCCTGGAGTGTCTCTCCCGCGAGGATGATAAGTGATCCTGAAAACAAGTGGGACAATACCAGGGATTGTGAACTACGTTTTTTGGAGCTGTGCCACCAAATAAGACTTGTAAACTTGTACATTTCGAATGTAAATAAACTTTTTCTAATTTTATCAGTGTTATTGCATTCGTGGAGGCTTAACGCTCTCGGGAAGGGTTAATGGGCGTGAGAGCTAACCAGTCGTGGGCGATCAGACGGATCTGAACTACCGACACAGGGCGCATCCCCCCAAAAACCCACCATTTTTTGACCGCACGGACCTCAGCCCACGGCTCCACTGCCCGAGGGAAACTCACAGTTTCATCGCGGAGGCGCCACCCCAAAACAACGCCCGCTTTCGTCTTAGCCAAAATGCATAAAACAGATACAATAAGGAAAAAGCCCGTGCAAGCACGTTTATACTTAGCTCAGTGTCGACCTCCTTTGACTATTTCAGCAATTGTTTCGTCGCGCTGCCGCCATGGCGGGTCTTCTATGCCGTTTTTAAGACAGAACTCTGCCCTGCCTGCGGTTACCCGCAGGGTCAGGGACCCGTGCTGAAATAGCCGCCTGCCCAGCCAGCCTCCACTGGCGCAGGACCTTACTGGCTGGGGCCCATTGGCCCCGGTCCGGAGACCACTGTGTTTCCGACGCCGCTTGAAGGCACGTCCGCCTTGCTGACACCCACATGGTGCCGGTCCGGAGACCCTCTTGTTTCCGATGCCGCTTGAAGGCACGTCCGCCTTGCTGACACCCACATGGTGCCGGTCCGGAGACCCTCTTGTTTCTGACGCCGCTTGAAGGCACGTCCGCCTTGCTGACACCCTCATGGTGCCGGTCCGGAGACCTTCCTTGGCTCTTTATCCTTGACGCCCGGAGGCCATCCATTTAGCGATCCAGTACTTCTGGGGAGGTCCACTTGGTCCTGGGTGTATTGTCACGATGTGACCCGGCAGATCCCATACTTCTCCGGGGAGGTCTTCGTAGAAGAAAGCTTGGTTCCAGCTGATGGCGGTCATTCTCTGGCTATCTTGTGTTCTTTGGGTTACTGGTGGTGAGCAGGGTTCGTCAAAGTTGTCGGTTTGAGTGGAAGCGTTTGCGAAAGTTCTCAGGGATTTCTTTTTCTTGGCTTTCTTCGGTCTCGGGTTGAGAGGGCAATCCCTACTGAGGTGACCGAGTTCCCCGCAGGTGTAGCACTCCCCGCTTCTCGGACGTTTGTTGAGCTCTCGGTAGTCATCAACATTGTGTCTATCAGATTGATGATACGAACACCAGGGTCCTAGCTGACCATCTTCGCCCAAAGGGATCTGGATCTCTTGTGGCACATAGACGTGGGGATCTCCATCGGGGAGCTTGCTCTTCTCACTTGGGCTCAAACTCTCCTCCTCCTGGAGGAGTGCCGCGGGTGGTGTTTCCAAGCAGAGTTCCTCCTTCGCTCCGCGCGTCCGCGGGGAAAGAGGTACATCGATGCTTGTAGCACTTCCTTGAGGCTTCTTTTTGCTGGCAGCCGGGCTGACGTGCGCTGCTGGGATGACGAACTGAATCCCACGGGCCTGACCCTTGACAGAGGGCATCGTCGAGGATTCTTCAGAGTTGAAACCGAGCCCCGGATACCGCAGATACTCCACATCGGCCTTGGCATTTTTCTTCCGCACCATCCTTGGCGCAGAACTCGGCAGCGCGGCCGAGGCAGATCTTGTCGGAGAACTTGACGACGCAGTCGACGCGGGCCATGTCGATGAACCTGGCGACGAGGCCGACGCAGACCTTGTCGATGAACCTGGCGACGAGGCCGACGCAGACCTTGTCGATGAACCTGGCGACGAGGCCGACGCAGACCTTGTCGATGAACCTGGTGACGAGGCCGACGCAGACCTTGTCGATGAACCTGGCGACGAGGCCGATGCAGACGCCGATCCAGATCTTCGTGAAGATCTCGAAGTCAATGAAGACGAATCCAGCGCTTGCGCCTCCTACCTAACGCGTCAGATGTCGTGTCTTTGATCACGGACACTGGGAGTAAAGGATACCCCCTTTTTAGGTTCGGCACGGGCCGCGAAGGAGGCTGGGAGACACCTACTTCCGGGAGAAACTCGTCGAGACCTCCGATCTACGTACTAGCAAGCAACACAGAGACGCAGGGAGTTTACCCAGGTTCAGGCCGCCTGGAGGCTAAAAGCCCTACTCCTGCATGGCTGGATTGAGTGGTTCATCATGGTGTGGCTTATAGAGGTGGTTGCGAGTGAGAAACCAGTAGGTGTTGGATAGAGTTTGAAGACGAGCAGATCCTTTCCCGGAGGAGATCACCTCTCGCTTATGCTACTCTCCTCTAGTGCGCTACCTAGCCTAGCCTCCGACTCTCTGGAATTCCGGCCTTCCGTCCGATGCCTCGGTCCTCCTTTATAGGCTAAGGGGATCCTAGAAGGGCACCTTTGGGGGCGGAGGGGTTTTAGGTGGGAAACCCCCCCCCCCCGGGTTCTTCTTATGGGGCGACGTGGCCTCTTATCATCCAAGTATTCTTCTGAGGGGGGTTAGGTGCAGTCGCCCGCCTTTTGCAGGGCGGGCGGACAAAGGCTGACACCTTTTTCCAACCGTGTCCCCCCGCGGCGCCTCCATCTTCTTGGCGCCCAAGTCTTCTAGGAGCTTCTAGCAGGAGCTGGCAAGCTTATCCTCTTCGCTTGTACGGAGGCTGGATCCCGGGGATGAGCCTGGCCTCCTGCCGGGCGTCCGGGTCCCCGGGACCTTCGCGTCGTCTGCCGGGTTGAGGGTGACCCCGGAATGCTACCCGGCCTTTAGTCGTGGTTGTCGATGCTGTCCTTGCCTGGTTGCCGTGGGGGGCCCATATGCCGGTGTTGAATCCTTGCCTTGTTCGCCTTCTTGGTGGGCCCATTGGTGGTGGACCCACTTTGACCACATCAGGGGAACCTCGTGTTCCACTGTTGCGACGCACACCGTGCCGGGCAACCAAGGAAACACCTTTTAACCTGGTTTACGGAGCGGAAACGATGCTGCCGACCGAGCTCAAGTACGGTTCTTCTTGGACCCGTAGCTACGACGAGGCGACTCAGCATGAGGCTAGGGTCGATGACGTCAACTTTCTGGAGGAGTTTCGTTTCCAAGAGGCCATGAGATACGCGTGATACCAGCAGGGTCTTCGGCGTTATCACAACCGGCAAGTTCGCCCCCAGGAGTTGGAAGAAGGGGACTAGGTCCTCCGACGCAAGCAGAAGACCAAGGGAATGAACAAGTTCTCCTCACCATGGGAAGGCCCTTACCGGGTGGTGTGAGTCCCCAGGCCGGGTGTCGTCCTCCTGGAGACAGAGGAGGGGATACCGGTAATGAACTCCTGGAACATTGAGCATCTTCGCCGGTACCACCTACAGAAGAACTACCCGTAAGGCGCCCGCTGGAACGGGACCGCCCCGTGTCGTAGGGAGCCGAAATCGCACCACTCAGTCCGCAAGCATGTCCGGGATGGCCCCGTGTGTAAACCGCTCGAGTGCCTAACACATCGTAAGATGGAAAACATTGTTGGTGCTGAAATCGTACAGGAAAATGAGCAAGCATGTCCGCGATGGCCCCATGTGTAAACCGCTGTACCCTGGGGGTTTTCCCGTAAAAAATAAAATATCTTTTCTTTGTTCACCGTTTGGCTTTCGCAATCGAATCTTTTCCCTTTTTGACTGGTCTTTTTGGGTCTTATTTTTGGCTCCGTAATGACGTGGGAGCTAAGGACGGTTCGGTCTACGCCTAAGAACCGGAAGCTGCACTCATGAACATACCCTGAACCCAAGATTTCTGCTTTGATGCATATATGAAAAACAAGGGGGATGCATGTTGACTCGTCTTTAGAAACTTCGATGATTTTGAGCCCTTTTTGTCGGTTCTTGAAGAAATGAAGGAGGAATGAACTGATACGATGGAACAGCCAGCATCATCAAACCAGATAAGTCGATCCAAACTAATACTCATTTGAATAGATTATAAGGGGGATAAGCACCCCAGCAGATCCAAGATCCTTTACAGGGGCAAAAGGCGCCGGCGAGCGAGGCGTCGGAGGAGGACAGGGGCCACTAAGGGAGGAGTCCGCTAATCGAAGTCCTCGTCGCTACTGAAGCCAGAGAGGGAGGAGTTGTCGGAGTCGGTGTAGACCTCCTTCCAGTGCGGATGGGAGTCGAACATCTTCGCGATCAGCGCTCCATCGCCGAGGAAACTCGAAGACCAAGAGGTATCCCGGCCGCACTCCGGGAGCCTCGGTGAAGTCGCGCCAAGCTTCCCCGAGGGTCATGTGGCCGGCGTCATCGAAGATGACCTCCACCATCCAGGCAGCATCGCTGCCCATCATGTGCATCTCCAGGTGATGAGGCCTTCATCCCTGGAGCGCGCGGGAGAGCTTCTCCGGCATGTGAAGCCGAGTACCAAGGGTCTCGTCTCGAAGCTGTACGGCGAACTCGAATCCATGGAG
Source organism: Puccinellia tenuiflora (assembly GCA_012064385.1). Taxonomy (NCBI): domain Eukaryota; kingdom Viridiplantae; phylum Streptophyta; class Magnoliopsida; order Poales; family Poaceae; genus Puccinellia; species Puccinellia tenuiflora. The sequence continues at coordinate 38,145 of QRDG01000159.1, read as the reverse complement.
GTCAGCGTAGGGGCCCTGATGCACCGGCGTCGGCAACGACGAAGGGGGCAGTGGCTGGATGCCCGCTCGGGGTGTTTCACTTTGGCCACCGCGCCCACGGCCATGGGCACGACCGCGACCGCGGGGGCGTCCTCTGCCGCCCCGCACTGGAGGAGGGGATCCCTCACTTGATGAAGAAACATCCACCCGCGGACTCCTGCGACCCCTGACCACTCCCCAGTTGAGCAGCACCCTCCTCGCCACTGCGCCGAACGACTCGGCCAAGGGAGAGGAGCTACGAGTGACTCGCATTGGGGAACATGCCATGGGAAAGGAGCGAGCTTGGTGGCGAAAGAAAGGAGACGAAGGGAAAAGATGGAGAACGCTCTCGAACGGGGTCCCCTACTTATACAAGAGCCGAAGACGAGTCGCCCGGGGCGTCACCCCGGCAAGACCCGGCCGCTGGGATGCCCACGCCACGCGGCGGATGGTCGCTACGTGTTGCGGCCCCAGCGGAATTAAGACGGGAAGAAGCTGAGGCGACGTCAAGGAAGGCTCGCCCCACGAAGCAAAGACTACTCGAGTGCTTGTGCCCTGACAGGTCACGTCCGCGTGCAGCGGGCCATATCTTCAAGGTGGCCCCACACTTTGATAGGGCGTAGCTCGGCAGCCGAGGAGCCGTCACTGCTGGGCCACGCCCGGGGGCTACTGTCGACACCCCACACCCCGGGGGTGTCACGATCGACGATGGTGTGGGCCTCCATGTGACATACCTGGGTTCCCGGGTGCCTCGCGGGAAGCGAAGAGAAGACATCCCCGCCCGGGGGCTCTGCCCGGGAAGAGGAGCAGACATTACATCGACACTTGGAGCGATCCGCCTGTGGTGTGCAGGTCTGGCCGGTAGGATGGTCGGCCGGGCAGGACGGGACAAGACATCTCACCTGTCCATTACAGAGGAGAAACACAACGCGTGGAGGACATGAAGATGAGCTGGCACCCGGTTACCTCCTGGCGGTGACACCCATCCCCTAAGGTGGCATCACCGCAGCAAGATGTCATCCATGCAGGTGCCGGAGCTGGAGAAGGACCCCTTCGATATAAGATGAGGTCAAGTCATGGGAAAAGGAGGTGAGACCATAGACAGCAAGGGAAAGGTAGCATCCTAAAGAAAGGTAGTAGCAAGAGAGAAGAAGGAGAAGTAGACCCCGGGAAGGAGAGCCAACCGTGGGAGAGAGTTAGATTCATCCACTTGTACTCAATCGCCACCAACAGATCAATACCAGATCAAACATGCAGGACCTAGGGTTTCATCTCCGGAGGGCCTGAACCTGGGTAAAATCCTCGTCCATGGGCGAACTCCCCGCGCCCGACTCCGAACAATCGACAGGGTAGCGCACCGAACTCTCCGGTGTCTGCGTTTCGGCACGCGACATAAGGTTCAACGATTTAATTTGTGGATCGCACAGGGGCCATCATGGGTTTCTCGATCCCGATGTTGGTCATTGATCGGAGAGGGGTCTCGATCATGTCCGGAGTGACCCCGAACTGTAGGGTGGCACACTTAAGGGTATACGACTCTTAGGAATAGTTTTGACACCAAAGAGAAATGAGAAACGAACTCCGGAATTATTCCGGGAATTATCCGATGGTGATCGGAGAGGTCCGGAAGGTGTTTCGTAAGGGAGAAATATCCGATGGAGATCGGAGGGCAACGAAGGTGTTTCGGAGCAAGTTAAATTAAATAATATATGTTTAATATTAATTAAAGTAGTTAATATTCAAATAAATATTTATTTAATTTAATGGGCAGCCCACCATAATGGGCCTCACCCGGGTGGGGAGGCCCAAGAGGTGGAGCCGCACCAAACAGAGGAGGGGGTGGCCAAGCCCAAGTGGGCTCCCCACATGGGGCCCATAAGGGGGCCGACTCCCCCCTTGGCTGGCCAACACCATGTGTGATTAGTCCCACATGGTTAAGCCAAGGGGGTTGGCTCCCCTCTTCAGCCTATATAAAGGGGAGGGGACCTCCCCTCAAAGGCATCCCAATTTTCTCTCTCACTCTCACCTCGAGCGTGATTCCGCATTTCGGAGCTGTGCGCGATAGAGAGGTTTCTCCACCATACGCACACCGTCGTGTTGCTGGTGCTTCAGTTCGAGCTATTCTTCTTCCGCTGCTACCGTTGGACCGGAGTCGGGGGAACGTCGTCTACACCGGATGCGTGTAGAACTACGAAGGTGCTTCCCACTGCGAAACTTGGAGCTTGTACGATTACACGACCTTGAAGTCGTCATCACCGTACATCTTCATCATGCATCGTCATCAAAACAGATATTTTGATCGTTGATGCTTACGGTCTTCAAGGGTATGATCATTGTTCCCTCCGTTACTTTATATCTGCATAGTAATAGATCTTGTCTAGTTTGTGGTTCACGTTGTTAAGAATTTTTTGTTTTATGCACACGAACCCCTTCAAGAACTCATCGACAACCACTGGACGGCCCACCTCCCAGGTGCCTGCCATGCGGGAATCCACATTCCTCAGTGCTTTGGGAACATAGTGAAGACGCACCCAAACGTCAAGCAAGGTCTCAGTGGCTATCGGGTCCACCGCCGCCTCAACCACAAGCGCGCGGATCTTGCTGATAGGAAGACGTAGGCCCCCGTCTAGAGTTGCCAGGTAGAGGCTGGCTTTGGAGGGGAAGACGACCGACAATTCGTTAGCACTCAGCTTGCAGACCCGCTAGTCCCAAGTCTCGTCCACCAGCATCTTGAACTCCTCTTCAATCTGCTCTACTGCCATGCGGGAATCCACATTCCTCAGTGCTTTGGGAACATAGTGAAGACGCACCCAAACGTCAAGCAAGGTCTCAGTGGCTATCAGGTCCACCGCCGCCTCAACCACAAGCGCGCAGATCTTGCTGATAGGCAGACGTAGGCCCCCGTCTAGAGTTGCCAGGCAGAGGCAGAGGCTGGCCTTGGAGGGGAAGACGACCAACAATTTGTTAGCACTCAGCTTGCAGACCCGCTAGTCCCAAGTCTCGTCCACCAGCATCTTGAACTCCTCTTCAATCTGCTCTACTGAGAGGTTACCAGAATCCGTAACAACGCATCCAGCATTGAATGGAGGCGGCTCGAGCTCACTCTCCGGGATTTCAAAGCAGAAGAACCCCCGTCCTATGCCTCCAAACCCCGCCCAGTGTGGAGTACGCTTAGCGATATGAACCGTGCACATGGCAGAGGGGTGTCCTGGTTGGTTGCATTTGAGGCAGAAGGGCTCCTCCTCACAGTCAACTTGATAATGTGCTTGGTTGCCACAGTTGAAGCACTTCACTTTGGACTCCGCCGTCAGCTCCACCAGGGGGACCATCGCGGCAGCCGTGATGAGCAAGGGTGGAGGCGGCGGAAGTGGGGGCCCCTGCCTCCCACCTCTCCCGCCACGGGAGTTCCTCTTTCTTCCACCTCCACGACCACCCTCGCGCCCCCGCGGGATGGGTGGAGGGGAGTGGTCGCGCGGACGCACCTCACGATGGTCATCAAACCTTCCTCCATGCCCATGCCCATGCCAACAACTTAAATAGGGGCAAAACCCTAGCATGGCCACTCACGGGCCCTGGGCTGGAGGCAGGCTGAGATACCGCTTCAGATCCTTCAAAGGCCAACTGGGCCTCCCAGGCGTCACACTCATTGGCCCACGAGGAGAACGGCTGGCCCAGTAGGCCCAGAGGAGCAACAGGGACCCAAACCCTAGGTCCGGCTCCGCCCTAGCATGGGGCGATGACGAGGGCGGCGGCGCAGCACGCCGGGCCGGGACGAGGAGCGCTCCCACCAAGAAGGACTCGTCACCAGCCGCCGGGCCAAGAGGGCAGACCGGAGTAGTCGCCAAGCTTCCCGGAAGCGGAGGAAAATCCCTTTCCCGCGCCAGATCCAAGCTCTGCAACGGCGAATGCACTAGATCGGAGCCCGTCGGAGTTGGGGAAGGAGGGGAGGTCCCCACCTCGCCAAGGCCCAATGTCAGGGACACCGGACAAACAAAGTCACCGAGCTCACGGCCCCTCGGACGCGAGTGTACCGACGACGGAGAGCGCGAACCTCCCTGCGAGGAACTCTCGTCCCCAGACGACGACGGAGAGCGGTGACCACGGGGACCAGCGAGCGCTGACGCACCCCAACAACCGACGAGCAGGTCGGCGGCGAGGGTTTTGCGGCCGGCGACCCCTGTCGCCCGCCGCGTCGCTCTGAGGGTCGCGAGCGGTCAGACACATCCCTACAAGCCCACTCCCTACTCACGACTGATAAGTTCGTCATGTACTTTTAATACGATAGGTGCTGATAGCTGAACAATAATGTCCGTGGTTTTCATTGTTTTTTTTCTTTTTGAACGGGGTTTTCGTTGCTTCCATTTTTGCATGTTTGGGAGCGTGGGATCACTCATTCTTTCTTCTGCACTTTAGAGCATCTCCAGCCGTTGCCCCCCAGGCCGATTTACCGGCGTTTTTTGGTCGCCTTGGGGGGGCACCGGCGTTTTCTTGTCGCTGGGGGGGGGGGTGGGTGGGGCGATTCCCAGCCGTGTCAAACCCAACAAAGACGACGAATTTAAAACAAACTTAAACTGGCCAAATTGGCCCGAGTTCATACATATTACGGCGAAAATTAACGAATTTTCGCCAACATTTAAACAGACTAAAAAAAGAAAAAAGCTATTGCGGCGGGTCAAGGCCGAGGCGACGGTAGAACTCGGTGTAGTCACCGCCGTCGTCGTCGTCCCCGCCGGCGCCCCCGGTGCCACTCGGCCCTGCTCCGTCGATAGGGCGGTGGCTCGGCCCGACGTCGTCGTCGCTGTCGATGTCGATGACGCCGAAGGCCCGACGGCGCGCAGCATCTGCCTCCAGCTGGAGGTGCTCCTCGACGGCGCGGCGCCGGCGCTCCTCCTGCTGCCTCTCGAACTCGCGCCTCGACCATTCGAGGGTGAATCCAAGGTCCGCCGGTTGGACCTCGTTGTAGGAGGCCTCCAGCGCCGGCTCCTCCGGGGCACCAGCTCGGCCTTGACGCGGCCGCACCGGGGCTCCTGCTTCGGCGTGGCGAGGCGGAGGGAACCGCGTGGAGGCTCGGCCCTCGTCGATGACGATGCCGCGCGAACGGTTGCGCGGCGGAGGGGACGCCGGCTCGGTCTTGACGATGGGCGGCGCCGAGCACGATCCGCTGGAACGCGATCCGGCGGAGCGGGACTGACCGGAGGAGGACGACGAAGACGTCGTCATCGTCCTCGGGAGCCACGAGGCGCCGCGGCGGTGGGAGAAGGAGGACGGCGGCGCCTGCAGCGGCGGTGAAAGGACACGGATGTCGCCTAGAGGGGGGGTGAATAGGCGATTTAAAATTGTTACAGTTAAGGCTTGAATAAATGCGGAATAAAACTAAAGTTTAATTTATCAAGCCAAAACCTAAACTAGCTAGGTTCACCTATGTGCACCAACACTTATGCTAAGCAATATAATCAACTAGGTGATAGCAAGATATATGACTTTAAGCTCGATGTCTATTACAAAGTAAATAGCATAAGTAAGAAGCTCGGGTATAGAAATACCGAGGCACTTGGAGACGATGATTTATCCCAAAGTTCACTTCCCAATGGAAGCTAGTCTCCGTTGGAGCGGCGCGGTGTTCACCAATGTGAAACACCGAGTAGCCTTGATATGGCACACCGTATCTCCGTTGTGTCTTACCACCAATGTGGCGAGGCACTTGTCACTATGTTGCCGTTAAGGTTGACAACTAGAACCTTTACAAGGGTGAAGCTCACTCCACAAGTTGGAGGGTCTTCACCAAATGCACCGAGCCACCAAGACTCGATGCCCAAGGCCGAGGCACACACCACAACTTAATTGGTGGCTCTCGGCAATGTCTTCGTAGCTACCAAAGCTCCGAAGCGAACAAGGTTGGGCCTCCCTCCACAACCTAATTGGAGGCTCCCAACAAATCCCGTGAGCCACCAAGACTCCGAGAAATCAACAACCGTCTAGGGTACCAACGTGCCCTAGAGGGACAAGCTCTAGGGCACCAAAGTACCCAAGAGTAACAAGCTTCTCAACTTCACTTTCCATGAATCACCGTGGAGAACTCAACCGATGCAACTAATGCAATGGCAAGAACACACTAAGTGGTCAAGTCCTTCTCTCCAAAATCCAACCAAAGCAACTAATGCTATGGAGGGATTTAAGAGGAAGAACGAGAGGAGAAACACAAAGAAACTCCAAAGATCTAGATCCAAAGTGTTCCCCTCACTTAGAGGAGAAACCGATCGGTGGAAATGTGGATCTAGACCTCCTCTCTATTTTCCCTCAAAAACTAGCAAGAACTATTGGAGGGATGTAGAGAAAGGCAAGTTCAAGAGATCAACAATGGTGGGAAAGGAACTTGCTCAAAATGGTGGCTAGGAACCCTAAAAACCTTTGGGGAAGAAACCCCTTAAGTAGTAGCTCCAAAAAGGAGCCGTTGGAGGCAAAGCAGTGAATGGCCACCAGCCAGCCGAGAGGAGCCGGCCAGGCCGGGTGATGGCCGGGGGAGTGGCCGGGCTGGCCGGCCATGGAGCCGGCCATGATGGCCGGGGCCCAACCCGGGAGAGGCCAGCCATGGAGCCGGCCATGCCGGGCTGATGGCCGGCAGGCTCCCCCCTTTTTTCTTTCTTACTCCCTTTTCTTTTTCTGACTAGAAAACGTCCGATACCGGAAATGCAATAACTTTTGTATCCGGACTCCGTTTTCGATAATCTTGGACTCGTTGGAATCACCACAACGAGCACTACAAGATTATGCAGAGAAACATCCTAGTCCAACAAGGGAGGATAAAACCAAATGAGGAAAGGTTAGATCTCTCTTTAAATGAATAACCGGTAAACCCCCAAAATCAAAAACGCAATAAGTCTTTTATACGAAATCTGTTTTTGATGAACTTGAGCTTGTATTGAAGATCAAGACAAGCTCTAAAACCTCATCTAGATAAAAGCCACATAAGAATAGGCAATGGAGATTTTGGTATGGGTGGGAAGGTGTGAACCTTTCCCCACTTGTGAATCGGCAAAATCTCCACCACCGAAAACGCAATAGACGATGCAACGAAATCCGTTTTCGGTGAACTTGGTCTTGTCATGACAAGCACGACAAGCACCAAAACCACACCACGATAAGAGCCAAATAAGAACCAATAAAGATGATTACAAGAATGCAAAGGTTTGAGCTCTCTACGACCGATACGCTAAAGCTCACTTGAGAACCCCTCTTGATAGTACGGTTACCTATCCTAAAAACCCGGTCTCCCAACTACACCGCGAGACCGGTAAAATAGAAACCCTATCAAGATCATACCTTTGCCTTGCGCATTCCACTTGAGCTAGATGATGACGATCTTGATCTCCTCTCAAGTGGATCACCTTTCTTTGCCTTGCGCATTCCACTTGAGCTAGATGATGACGATCTTGATCTCCTCTCAAGTGGATCACCTTTCTTTGCCTTGCGCATTCCACTTGAGGTAGATGATGACGATCTTGATCTCCTCTCAAGTGGATCACCTTTCTTGATTACGCTCCGCTCGGTGAAGCCTCGCATATTGCTCCCCCCATACACCAATATGGGAGAGATACTCTTTCACATATCTTCACTTGCCCTTATCTTGTATGTTGATCAACTTGCACTTAGCCTTGATCAACATATATTCTTCTTCTTCGCATACCTTCACATGCGCTTATCTTGTATGTTGATCAACTTGCACTTAGCCTTGATCAACATATAATCTTCTTCTTTTAGCCTTGACTCCAACATATGGAGTCCAAGCATTCCTTATGGACCAACACTACAAATATAACTCAAAGCACACATTAGTCCATAGAGATTGTCATTAATTACCAAAACAACATATGGGGGCAACCATGCTCTTTCAATCTCCCCCATTTTGGTAATTGATGACAATCCCTTTTTAGAGGGTTTATATAATGAATTAAGCAACCTTGCAAGACAAGGATGCATGAGCATGAGAGTAGGGCTGGAATTAAAACTCGAAACTCGCGAGTTAAATGAGCAAGTCGCAACTCGACTCGGCTCGACTCGAACTCGAAAATAAACGAGCCGAGCCGAGCTTCAATTTTTTTTCACTAAACGAGTTCGAGCTAAACGAGTCGAGTCAGCGAGTACTCGTTTAACTCGTTTAGCTCGTTGAAAAACATAGATACGTTTTTAGTGGAAAAAAAGCAGCGCTGTGCTTGATTTGTGGTATGTGGCCCAACTAGAAAATTCTGCCCGCGCAACAGCCCAAGCCCACCAGACACGACACTAGCCAGCTAGGTTAGCGATCGAATCCTCTATTCCTCATTCGCCTCCCTCCTGTGTCCTGTCTCCTGTAGCTTAGGAGAGGCGGCGCATCCGCAGTCCTCATGGCGTGGCCGCCCAGCCACCGCCCGCCCCCGTGGCCCCATCCCCGCCGGCCGCCAACCCGCCGTAGTTCACCCCCATCCCCGCCGGCCTTCTGCGTCTTCGCCATCGTTCATCCTTCCCGACGGCCACCGCGAGTCCGCGCCATGGAGAAGCAGCCGAGCTTGGCATCCAAGGCCATGGCCAAGAGGACTCGGGCTGGTCCATCCGCTGGCCTCCCTGCCGGCCGCCGCCCGCCTGCCGGCCGCCGCTCGTCCACGTCCGCGACGCCCGCCGCTCGTCCACATCCCCCGTCCCCGTCCCCGTCCCCATCCCTGCCGCCGGCCGTCCCTGCCGCCCGCCGCTCGTCCCTGCCGGCCACCACGCCGCCTCGTCCTCGTCCTCGACAGCTTTTATACCGAGTTAAACGAGCAACTCGCGAGCTTCACCGAGTCGAGCCGAGTTCCAATTCTGGACTCGACTGTTGAACGAGCCGAGCTGAGCTCGCTCGTTTGTTGAGCGAGTTTGAGCGAGTCGAGCCGAGCCGGCTCGGCTCGGCTCAAATTCCAGGCCTACATGAGAGGCAAATGCTTAAGAACCAAACGAAAGCATAAAACCAAATTCCCTTAAACCCTCTAAAACTTCTCCCCCATTGGCATCGATTGCCGAAATGGGAAGAAAAAATAAGAAGGCCAATATAATATGAGTTCCTTCACATGGTATACATTTCTCAAGATATGAGCGAAATCAAATGCACATATCCATTGATGAATAATAGAGGAAATCAAACTATATTGAGGATCCAAAGATTGCAAAAGGATGAAATCATTCTAAACATCTCCACAAAGGAGAAAAGCAATCAAGAAGATCCTAACCGAGAGTTCTAAATAAAAATAGAGAAGCTCCCCAATGTTCATGCACTATTGAGGAGTGCACAAATATGGAATCCTCACTCCCCCAGAATCATCTAGAACACTCACCAAGTGCAAGGATGTAAAAATTAAAGCAAAACAAAGCACTTGCACCAAAGATGTGGTTGAGCCATAAGGAGATACCAATTAAGAGAAACTATCAATAAAGGGCCCAACCAAGAGTATGTGTGTGTGACAAGACAATTAATTTGGTAAGACACATAGTCTTAATCAAACGGAGATAAGTTATATATCAAGTATTGACACGCACAACTTAAAAAGAAGATTAAAAAATATTCACAAGCTCAAAGATACCAATTGGAAATTACAACCAATCGAAAAAACAAAGAGCAAGTGAGAACATTTAGCCAACAAAATCAACATACTCACCGTGATGAGCATGAAGAGAAGAATCTTCCATAGAATGTGAGTGCGCAAAGATGCGAATAGAAATAAGACAAGCACTCACGAGACAAACTTGGAGCCACCAAAGAATTATAGATAAAAGACAAGGTGGCTTGAAAGAAAGTAGGATACCAAATAAAAGGTGACCTCTCTCATATGTATAGGTTTCTAAGTAGACAATGATATTCATCGACAAAGAAACTTGCACATATAAAATGGTCGAAGAAAAGAGACTATGGTAACCAAAAGGAAGTCATGAATATACAAAAAGAGATTATTGCTTAAAAGCATAGCACATAGCCCAAATTTATCTTATTGTATATAAATGAACTTCAAACACATCAAATGCATCACACATATCACTAAGGGAACAAGAGATAATGGAAATGCTTTGAGATAGGCAACAAGTATCACAAAGGAATAATTCCAATTATAGGAAGGTTTTTGCAATTTCATCACAAATATTGCAAAGATATACCAAGTGACGGAAATAAGCCAAAACCACAACAATTGCACATTTAAAGTTTTCATGCCAAAGGGCAACCTACACAAGGTTGAATACAAGAAAAATATGTATGGGATAGATACTTGTTACCGAAATAGCATTGGTGATGATGAAGATGAGAATTTTTGTTTATCATCAAAGCTTGACTCCAATAATCACATGGTGAGAACACCTTCCTTATGAATGAGGCAAGCATCCAATGCATCTCCATTGTACCTAAAACAAAATTCAAGTACAACATGGTTCCCAAACTCATTGGGTTCCATAGTAGTTAGATACACTACAATACATAGGAAACACTCCACATAAATATCTGCATATAGATATGAAATTGGATTTCATGCACATCTTAGCCGATTTAGGATTTGGTGGAGTATCCCCTATATATTGGATCAAGAAAGACTAGCATGCCATAAAATAAATATACTAGTAAATATGCATGCATGGACTTACAAGAACCAAATGAGATACAATTTGGACAAAACACCAAGTAAACCAAGAAGAGAGCACACCAAAGTGTGACACAAAAAGGTTGTCCAAGTTATATCAAAATCCAAATCAACACATGATTGAGGAAAAATCAAATCAACATATGATTGATTCCAAAACACATCAACACATGAAGTGTGATATCAATAGGAGTCAAATCAAACAACACACGAGAGATAAGACACCAATTGAAAAATAAGATACCAACTAGGAGACATGATACCAAGAAGAGGATAATACTTGACCAGAATCAAGTAAAGTCAACTAAAGTAATAAGGTATCAAAATTCTCACAATAAATATCAATTGAAACAAATATCTATGGAGGAGATATTTAAATTCCAATTAATACCAATTGAAGGTACCTAGGCAAGGCCAATGAGCATATACGATAAAAGAAAGAGACATGCTCAAAGGGTTTTCTCATTCTATAGGATAAACATAAAACAAGAAATGAGAAAGCAAGACTCCCAAGAGAGAGCAAGGTTACACTAAATAAACCAAGCACCCTTTACACTTTTCATGATGGCACAAAGCATCAAGAGAAAAAGATTTGTCTTCCATAAATACATACGATAGAAATCAAATGCCAATTTAAAGGATCAAATATTGATAGATAGGATAGTGTTCTAATTAAAAAGGAATGCTCCCCCAGGATTCATGCATTATTTTGATATTTGCATTTGAATACAAAATGCATGCTCAAGGGATCATTACTCTTCATATTTTATTTACAACACTAAACACTACCAATTTGAAACTTAGGATCCATGCAAGAGGCAAGGAAGGCAAAGGGAGTCAAAATAAATATTTTGGCAAGAGATGGGGCAAATAAAAGACAATGCCAATGTAAGGATAATCAAAAATATTCTATCACAAACATAGATATGGATTGTCCAAGGACAGTGACCATTTGGAATTATTTTCTCGATGATAAGATGTATCCAAGAATATCCTCACAAGATAAAACATATGGAAAGAGATAAGAAATAAAAAAACACCATATTTAAATAAGGTTTGTTGGTAGTTCCAACCATTCAAACCAACCGGCAAGGCCATGGTTAGAATAATATGGAGCAAATGGTTTCTCAAATAATATATAGGGATGCATATTAGAGAGAAACCATAGCAAGCAAACTCACACAAACAAGAGCCAAAGGATAGCTAAAAAGCAAATTGGAACTTGTTCGAGTTAATATGCCACATAGAAATAAGATAATTTACAATATCAAATCTAGGTGGCAAAACCTCAAATGTTCACATTTTATGGGATTGTAATATGCACATAGCGTATTGCTCCCCCACAATGTGATAATTCATTTCTTCTTAATAAGAGGCAAATAAAATCAAATAGAGATAATTAATAGACATTATAGAATTTGAATTTCTCATGAGCATGACACACCACATAGTTACTAGATAATCTTGATATATCAATACTAGGTGGTGTTACTCATATACACACATTTTTAGGTTAGTGAAGTGCACAAAGCATATCACTCCCCCAAAATGGGATAGTCCATTAATTTCTCAAAAGAGCCCATTGAAATCAACACAAGATCCAATAAGGACTCAACACAAAGTTTACACATATATGGAGCGCACATTAACATACACAAACTTGATTGCTCAAGGTAAGTAATAAGCACAACATATACAAGCACATGCTAGGAACAAAACTAACACATGCTAGGGAGCAAGCAACTTTCAATGTATATATATAATTTAAATATAAGTTACCGCAAGAAGGAGCATTGGATATGAGATATGACAATATAATCCAATTGACTTGGCTTGTGGAAATAATAATCAAGAAGATCCCTTAATTCTTCAAGGATAGCCATTCTTGACACCACTTTGAGTTCCCACATATTTGGCAAACACATTGCCAACCCTATCCTTCCTAAGAGAATAAACATCATCAATAATTATGGGGTTGGATAGAGTACCGTTTGTGCATGAAGAAGCCAAGTGGCCCTTCTCACGGCATAAGTAGCAATATCGACTCTTTTCTTTCTTCTTAATAGGCTCCTCAACTTGGGGAGCAATGACTTAAGTCTTCTTAGGAGGTGACCTTTGTTCAACCCGAGGTTGAGGATGAGATTGAACAATAGGCCGCTTCCCTAATTGCTTCTCACTAAGAGGTTTCTTCTTCATTGGGCAATCCCTAACATGATGCCCTTCAACTTTGCACTTGAAGCAAACAATCTTGGCCGAGTGATTGACTTGTTCTTGGCCCTTCTTATTGCTACACTTGGACTTGTTCTTGATATTGGAGTTGAATCCAAGTCCAGTCTTCTCATTGGGGGATTTTTGCACACTCAACATGTTGTCAAGTGTGGCCTTCCCTTTATGACGTTTCTCCACATCTTTCTTCAAAGAAGTGGCTTGTGCCTTGTGCTCTTTAGTCTTCCCTACAAGGTTAGTAGCTACACAAGTACTAGTGGAAGTTGAAGCTTCATTGTTAGAGCAACTAGGCACAAAATGTAATTCAACATATGATTTGGCACTAGTGTGAGATGAAGAATTACAAGGACTAGCACATGGAGTTATAGCATTTTTAGTAGAAGTTGTGCCATTGTCCACATGGGGCTCACTGGATATAACCTTGGTAGCGATAGCCTCATGAGCTAACTTTAGCTTATCATGAGATACTAGAAGAACTTCATGAGAGCTCGAGAGCTTCACATGACTTTCTTCCAATATCTCATAATTGCTAGTTAGCAATTTAAGTTGAGCCCTTAGCTCAACATTCTCCTTTAAAATTGATGCTTCACAAGAAATAGAGTTAGTAGCACAAGCATCAACATTAATAGCAATGGGAGAACAAGTAGGAAGATCTTTTAGTAATTGAGCTTGGAGTTGATCATGGGACTTAGTGAGATGTGCAAGAGAATCTTCCAAGGACTTGACATCCTCTTCAAATTTCTTATTAGCCTCAAGTAGTCTAACAATTTCAACAACAAGCTCATCATTTTTTATTTTAAAATCATTAGCCACCTTGAGAGCTCTATCATGGGTTTTATTTACTTTAGATAGCTCTAGAGTAAATGTCTACTCAAGAGATTTCTTGGTGGTTTGTTCTTCTTCAAGAGCTTCCTCAGGATCCGCAATCGTGTTTGCATACTCACGTTCGCGGCTAAGGCTTTCATTTTCACGAGCTTCCAAATTTTCAATAGTAAGCCCTCGCTCAACAAGGGTGTCGTGGGGTCACTCTTTGACTACCCCACGGTGGTGGTACCTGGGTCACGCCAAGAACATCTACCTTGATGACGAGGGCCCAAGGAAGGCCCAAGGAGGATGACGTGCGGCCCAAGATAGTCGACGTTAGGTCATCAGCCTCGATCGTCTTGTAAGTGCCATCGACACCGTTCCCCCGAGACCTAGCCTACCATATAAAGGCTAGGAGGGTCCCTCGTCTAGGGTAAGGCCAACACATACGCTCATAGCCGCCATATCAAAACCTAGCGAGATTGCCATCTCGCCATTGTAGCCACACTCAACATCAATACCAAACAAGCAGGAAGTAGGGGTTTATCCTCCGGAAGCCTGAACCTGGGTAAACGCCTCGCCTGTTAGCCGTCGTGATCACCAGCGCTCATCTCTCTCCCCCTCAATCAACCCGGGGTACTCGACCCAGGGATTTGCCGAGTCCTAGCCTCGTCAATTGGCGCCGTCTGTGGGAAAGAACGAGCGCTGGAACCATGGTTGCACCGGCCCCATCAACCTTGAAGATCGACGCCTGCACCAGGGAGCCAATCTGCTTCGGCTCCTTCGAGTACGTCAGCCACCCGCCGGCCCATCGCTCGGTGTACGCTGAACTGCGTGAAGGTATGTGGATCACCTTCGGTACCATGCACTACCTCATAAACAGCTGCGGAACACTCCGATCTACGGCGGCCGCGCTACGCGCGGTGGTGACACCCGCATCTGCCTCGACTACGTCAACCACGCTTTCACCCGCCGTGGAGATCGCATCTGCTGCGAATGCAGCGATCGCATCTTCAACTGCCGCGAAGATCGCATCTGCCACCACTACAACGACCACGTCATCACCTGCCGTGATCGCATCTACCGCGACTGCGGCGATCGCATCTTCGACTGCCGCGAAGATCGCGCTCGCCTCGACTACACCAACTGCCTCCATGGCAGAGATCGCGCCCAACGCGACCACGACACCCGCATCTCCGGCTGCCAAGGAGATCGCATCGACTGCGACCCCAGCGCGGATCAAGTCTACTTCGACTACCTTGATGGCGTCGCGGGCAAGGCCAAGATCTACATCGACTCCGACTACGTCAGCCACGGCTTCGCGCCGCGAGATCGCCCGCAAGCCAATCGCACCCGCGTCAACGACAGCGACTCATTTCTCGCGTCCGCGGTGAAGGTCGCGAAACTCTACAGAAAGAGACTCAATGGCGACTGTGGTACCCACCACATTGCAGCCATTTTCGACTCCGAGCACGGCTCGGACGAAGGAAGTAGCAGTGGAAGCATCAGCCCTACTTCCCAGATTTACCCCGCACAAGTCTACATGGCCGGCCCGTCGCGGGCCAACGGCGACGAACCCGCATATCCACTGGAGGTGGTCATGCCGGACCAGACGACGCGACTCACCATCACCCGCGACATGGCAATCAGAGCCGTGAAGCACGTTGAGGAGGGCACGTACCCCCCACCAGACGCACCCCGAGAGGACCTTATGGCGGTCCAGTACCTGCTGCGGAAGGAAGGCGAACGACTCCGCACAGAGAAGGCCGAGCTACTCCGACGCAAGGAGGAAGCCGACGCGGCGAGTGCTAGGAGGGCCGCTTATTCATTCACTGCTGCCTCGACAGAGGTCTCGCAAGGAGCAAGACGCCACAGGGCCCGCGTGCCCCGAATGACAGAAGCCGAACGCGCCGGAATCACCCGCAACCTCGAATCGTCATACATGACTGAAGACGCGGACGGGATACCTGTCGTGGGGTTGTCACGGCAAGTTCTTCCTCAGGGAAGATGAGTTCTGGGGCCATTGATGACTGAAGTACGTTAGAACGGTTAATCTCGCCAAGGAACAAGGATTTACCCAGGTTCGGCCCCTCTGATTAGAGGTAAAGACCTACTTCCTGCTTCTATGTTATTGCTCTTGATTGTATCTCGATTACAAGGACCCGGCTCCCACAACTCAGGAGCCGGCGACTTCTCTCTGGTGGCTAGGGTTTTTCTCTACTGGTTGAAGCTTAGCTCACTACGATCCAGGACCCCGCTTATAAAGGCTGCCGGGTCTCTGGAATTACAGGCTATACCGAGTCATACTAGAACACAGAGTCCTACTCTACGTCTTGGTCTTCCAAGTTTAGACTCCGGGTTGTACTTGGACTCCTCCTTTGGACGAGCCTCTTTCTCCACACGGGCCTTGGTCGGCTTGTCTCCAGCCCAGCCCATGTGACTTGTCTCGTGACTCGGCGTTGGC
>QRDG01000159.1:0-21299 GCA_012064385.1 Puccinellia tenuiflora | reverse complement strand
CCCGGGCACGCCGCTCTGGTAGTCGAAGCTCTGATCGGGGATTACACCTGAAAAAGGTGTTCATGGACGGAGGCAGCGGCATCAACATTATCTTCGCCGACACCTTCAGAAGGATGAACAGGCCAACAACAAACTTGAAAACATCAGAGACCACCTTCCATGGCATAGTAACAGGGCAGCAGTCACGCCCATGGGAACAATCACACTCGACGTCATTTCGGCACACCCGACAACTTCTAGAGGGAGGCGATCGACTTCGAGGTAGTCGATTGGAAGTCGCAATACCATGCGATACTCGGGCGCCCAACCTTTGCCAGATTCATGGCGATACCTCACTACGCCTACCTTATGCTCAAGATGCCTGGACCCAAGGGCGTCATCACAGTGCACGGCGACTTCGACCGCTCCAACAGCTGAGACCATGAATTCAGCCAGATCTCTGAGTTCTTGGAATGGAGGAGCACCTTGCGATGATGGCAGTCGACAACGAGAAAACCATCTTCCCGCCACACAAGAACCCATCAAGTCCACCCGACGGACGCCAGTAAGACAGTCAAGGTGTCGACAAGCCTGCCTATCGCATAGGAAGGCGCGCTCATCGAGTTTCTACGTGAGAACTGGGAGATCTTCGCGTAGCAACCTTCTGACATGCCAGGCATACCCAGGGAACTCGCCGAGCACTCCTTACACGTCACAAGGACGCCAGACCCGTCAATCAGACCATGCGACGCTTTTCGGGTCCTAAACGAGACGCCATCAGCAAGGAGATCGACCGACTGCTCCACGCCGGATTCATCCAAGAGATCAAGAACTCGGACTGTGTCGTGGGGTTGTCACGGCAAGTTCTTCCTCACGGAAGATGAGTTCTGGGGCCATTGATGACTGAAGTACGCTGGAACGATTAATCTCGCCAAGGAACAAGGATTTACCCAGGTTCGGCCCCTCTGATTCGAGGTAAAGACCTACTTCCTGCTTCTCTATTATTGCTCTTGATATGTCTCGATTACAAGGACCCGGCTCCCACAACTTAGGAGCCGGCGACTTCTCTCTGGTGGCTAGGGTTTCTCTACTGATTGAAGCTTAGAACTTCTCTCTTGGAACTTAGAGCTTGTCGATCTAAGGTCCAGGACCCCGCTTATAAGGCCGCCGGGTCTCTGGACTTACACTTTACACCGAGTCATACTAGAACACGGAGTCCTACTCTACGTCTTGGTCTTCCAAGTTTAGACTCCGGGTTGTACTTGGACTCCTTCCGGACGGGTCCTTTCTTCATCATGGGCCTTGGTCGGCTTGTCTCCAGCCCAGCCCATGCGACTTGATACGTGACTCGGCTTTGGCCTTCCTGGTCTTGGCGGGTCTACTTTCCGGGTCCATGGGCCTACCTGTAAAGTATCCCCCCATCAGACTGGGTAGCGAATCCGGTCCTGGTGGAGAAGAAGAAGACGAAGAAACTCCGCATGTGCGTCGACTTCACCGCCATTAACAAGTGCTGCCCCAAGGACCACTTCCCGCTCCCGCGGATAGACCAGATCATCGACTCGACTGCAGGCTACGCGCGCCTATCCTTCCTGGACACCTACTCCGGGTACCAGCAGATCAGGATGAAAGTCGCAGATGAAGAGAAAACTGCATTTATCACACCCCATGGTGTGTTCTGCTACCAAATGATGCCCTTCGGGTTGAAGAACGCTGGAGCCACATACCAACGCACGATGCAAGCCTGCCTGAAGGAGCTAATAGGGCAGATCGTCCAAGTCTACGTCGACGACATAGTCGTCACCACTCGAACGGAGGACAGTTTAATTGCTGACCTCCGCAAAGTCTTCGCCACACTCAACGAGTATCAGATCAAGCTGAACCCGGACAAGTGTGTTTTCGGCGTGCCAGCCGGAGAACTGCTTGGGTACCTCATCTCTGCTAGAGGAATTGAAGCCAACCCTAAGAAAGTGCAAAACATACTCGCAATGCCAGCACCGACCAAGCTTCATGAAGTGCAACGTCTAGCCGGTCGAGTCGCAGCTCTCAGCCGGTTCATTAGTGAAAAAGACGGATAAATTCGAGTGGACAGAGGAAGCGCAAGACGCGTTCGACAAGCTCAAGAAAACCCTCACGACTCCTCCAGTACTGGTGGCGCCACTAGAGAACGAGCCGCTGTACCTCTATGTGTCGGCCACGAACAGAGTGGTCAGCACGGTACTCGTAGTCGAACGAGAAGAAGAAGGGCACAGTCACCCTGTTCAGCGGCCCGTCTACTTCCTCAGCGAGGTGCTAACCTTGTCCAAGCAGCGGTACCCGCACTATCAGAAGCTAGCTTATGGAGTCTTCATGACATCAAGAAAGGTCGTCTACTACTTCTCCGAGCACTCCATCATGGTGGTAAGCTCCTCAGGGCTGTCCAACATCCTCACCAACCAAGCCGCGACAGGACGAGTCGCCAAGTGGGTTGTTGAGTTGAGACCCTGGGGGCTGAAGTATGCGCACCCGAAGGCAATCAAGGCCCAAGTTCTTCCAGAATTCACCACAGAGTGGATAGAGGCCCAGCTGCCAGACATACCCGACTTGTCCAACGCATGGACAATGTACTTCGACGGGTCCAAGAAGTTCAGATCAGCAGGGGCGGGAGTCGTCCTCATCTCACCCAAAGGCGACAAGCTGAAGTATGTACTGCAAATGGACTTCCCAACACCCTCCAACAACGAGGCAGAGTACGAAGCCCTAATCCACGGCATGCGGATGGCCAAAAACTGCGGCGCCACTCACCTCATGATCTACGGAGACTCATACCTTGTCGTGCAGCAAACCATGAAGCAATGTGACGCCATCGCCGACAACATGATAGCCTACAGGGACCTATACAACCAGCTGGAAGGCACCTTCGACGGCTGCGAGCTGCGGCACATCGGTCGCGAGAGCAACGAGGAAGCCGACACCCTCGCTAACCTAGGCTCAGACAAAGCACCGGTGCCACCCGGAGTCTTCCTCGAGTGCATCACGCAACGCTCCATCAAGCTCCGGCCTGCGTCGGGATCCTCTACACCGACAACGAGCACCACCAACCCGCCCAGCACGGAGAAGGAACCCATGGAGGTAATGCTGGTCGAACCCACATGGACAAGCCCATACCTGGCCTACATACTGCATCAGAAGGTGCCAACGAACCCAGTCGAAGCCAAGCGCATCACACGCCGCTCCAAGGGCTTCACCGTCATCAACGGGGAACTCTACAAGCGAAGCATCTCAGGAGTCCTCCAAAGGTGCATCGACCCAGTCGACGGTCAAGCCATCTTACTCGAGATCCACGCCGGCATCTGTGGACACCACGCCAGCATTCGAGCCTTGGTGGCCAAAGCCCTACGAGCAGGGTTCTACTGGCCCACCGCAATGCAAGACGCAGAAGAACTCGTGAGGAAATGCATCGGCTGCCAGGAGTTCGCCAACAAGCCGCACGCACCGGCATCAGCACTGAAGACCATACCACTCGCGTGGCCCTTCGCTCAATGGGGGCTGGACATGGTGGGTCCACTCAAGAAGTCTTCTCCGGGCGGACATACTCATCTCCTGGTGGCAGTCGACAAGTTCACGAAGTGGATCGAAGCCGCGCCCATCACAAGTTCGACTGCCTCCTCGGCAGTTAACTTCATCAGGTCGATCATCTTCCGGTTCGGTGTGCCACACAGCATCATCACCGACAACGGCTCGAACTTCACAGCCGAAGAATTCAAGGACTTCTGCTCGGACCAAGGCATCAAGCTCAATTACGCATCTGTCTCGCACCCGCAGTCCAACGGACAAGTCGAGAAAGCCAATGGCCTAGTCTGCAAGGGCGTAAAGAAGCACCTGCGAGTACCATTGAGGCGCACCGCAGGCGCCTGGGTCGAAGAGCTTCCATCTGTGCTGTGGAGTCTGCGCACCACGCCAAACAGATCTACCCAATACACGCCATTCTTCATGGTGTACGGCGCTGAAGCAGTCCTGCCGTGCGACATCAAGTTCGACGCCCCCCGAGTGGTGGCCTACGATGAGTCTGATGCAGAAGAGGCACTCGAAGATGACATGGACACCCTGGATGAAGCACGCGACATCGCCCTTACCCGCACAGCCGTGTATCAGCAAGACCTGCGCAATTATCACGGGCGGCGACTGCGGCCCAGAGCGTTCGTCCCTGGTGACCTTGTCCTCCGTCTCAAACAGAAGAAGGTGCATAAACTTGCCTCCCCGTGGGAGGGTCCATACATCGTGACAGAGGCAATCGGCGGCGGAACTTACCGCCTGAAGGACTCGAAGACGGGGACAGTCTGCAACAACCCGTGGAACGTTGCGCAACTACGCCGCTTCTACGCCTGATCGACCCCAATTTGTAACAGTACAATGTCAAGAAGTGGCAGGTTTCAGACGCACTCTTTCCCTCGCCAGGGTACCCGAGGGGACTGGAAGGGTTTTAACGAGGCGGCCTGCTCGCAAAAGTCAATAAAATGATTTGAGAAACAAGCTCTCCCCTTTACTTTCATCAGCAAGCAACATAAACCTAGGCCGCCACCTGACGCACTCGGGGGCTGCGCCATGTAGGTCCAACCCGAAAATCCTCGGCCGCCACCCGAACCACTCGGGGGCTGCGCTGTACAGGTCTAAGTCAAAACCTAGGCGCCACCTGACGCACTCGGGGCCGCGCCATGCAGGTCCAACCCGAAAATCCTCGGCCGCCACCCAAACCACTCGGGGCTGTGCTGTACAGGTCTAAGTCAAAACCTAGGCCGCCACCTGACGCACTCGGGGGCTGCGCCATGCAGGTCCAACCCGAAAATCCTCGGCCGCCACCCGAACCACTCGGGGGCTGCGCTGTACAGGTCTAATTCAAAACCTAGGCCGCCACAGCCGCGTCATGCAGGTTCAAATCAAAAATCCTCGGCCGCCACCCGAACCGCTCGGGGGCTGCGCTGTACAGGTCTAAGTCAAAACCTAGGCCGCCACCTGACGCACTCGGGGGCTGCGCCATACAGGTTCAACTCGAAAATCCTCGGCCGCCACCCGAACCACTCGGGGGCTGCGCTGTACAGGTCTAAGTCAAAACCTAGGCCGCCACAGCCGCGCCATACAAGTTCAACTCGAAAATCCTCGGCCGCCACCCGAACCACTCGGGGGCTGCGCTGTACAGGTCTAAGTCAACCTAGGTCGCCACCCGACGCACTCGGGGGCTGCGCCATACAGGGCTAACTCGAAAAATCCTCGGCCGCCACCCGACGCACTCGGGGGCTGCGCCGTACAGGTTTAAGTCAACATCCTAGGCCACACCCGACGCACTCGGGGGCTGCGCCGCACAGGTCTGACTCGAAAACGCCTCGGCCGCACTCGAAGCACTCGGGGGCTGCGCCGCACAGGCCTGACTCGAAAAATCCTCGGCCGCCACCCGACTCACTCGGGGGCTGCGCCGTACAGGTCTAAGTCAACATCCTAGGCCGCACCCGACGCACTCGGGGGCTGCGCCGCACAGGTCTGACTCGAAAACGCCTCGGCCGCACCCGAAGCACTCGGGGGCTACGCCGCACAGGCCTGACTCGACACACCTCGGCCGCACTCGATCCGCTCGGGGGCTGCGCCATACAGGTTTACAGAAGTCTACAAGATACAATTTACTCACTCGGAGGCTACCCCCACCTCGGCATACATACACTCATGTTCCCACTTGGGAAAAATATCTCTTACAAACTAATGCTACACAATAGCAGTCTGGTAGTCTTACTCTACAGGCTCATCCTTTGGCGCATCGAGTGGCCCTACAAGTTGCTCACTGAAGTTCTGGACCTGTTGAATCATCTGACGCGCAGCCGCAAGGGTATCGGCGTAGTCATCTGTTCCAGGCAAGCCGTCAAGCACCTTGTCCAAGGGAAGATGAGGCCGGTGCATTCGAACGTACGCCAGCGCCACGTTCGCCCCGCCAACAAGCTGGGCGTGCACGACTTCCTTCAACGCCTTGCCTTCGCGGAATCTCTCCAGCAGCGCAGCCAGTCCATTAGGCTGCTCGTTGTGCGGAAAGTACACCTTGTTGACCTGCAAGAGGGTCTTTCTACAACCTTCCAGGAGCAAAGCAGCCCGCCAGGTGCGATCCAGCATTCTAGCCAGTACGCTGCCTGCGGATTTGTTCGACCAAAACGTACGCGCTTCGGGTGAGTCACTTGCGGCCTCTTTTTCCACCCGCTCGTCCACTCGACTCTGCTCGGCCTTCCAGTCAGAATTCACATCTGCATCAAGACCCAGCACTTAGAACAGTGAAAGCATAAAGAAGCCGAAGCAAAGCGTTAGAAGGCCAACCTTGCAGCTGTCGACCGATCAAGTCCATCTGGCCAAGAAGGAATTCCTCACGCTGTGAGAACGGCGCAGCGGGCCGCGACTTCAAGCGCTCCAACTCCAACTCGGCAACCTTCAGCCTCGACTCGAGCTCAACAATCTTGTTTCTCATGAAGGTGATCACTCACTGGTCATTTACACTTCACGCAGGAGCCGGAGGAGTTCGACGGCGACGGCGATTAGGTGCAGCCGAAGAGGTGTCCTCCTCGTCATCCACACCAGTCATTCCAGCAACCTCAGGAGCCTCGCCCATCTCAGTCTGCCAAGTTCGACAGTGTCAAGCAAGGAAAAGAGCACATTCATTCTAGCATATATACGACAGAGGACTCGAAGGCACAAATTCACATTTCAACTTCAGCACGTTCACGGCCAGAAGACCCGCAAACTATATGGTTCATTACAGACCAAGTTCAAAAGCAGAGGAATCTTAAAATAAAGAAGTCTACATCGCAGACTCCGACCGAGAACGGCTCTTCCTAGCGGCAAACTCTACAGCCTTGGTGATTTTCTTCTCGAAGGTGGCAATCAACTTCTCAGCCAGCTGACTCGCCTGCGCCTTCACACCGCTAAGGGACGCGGTTCGGCCATCAGGCTTCCGAGGGAAGTCGCTGACAACCTTCTCAAAATCACCTACGACCTGGTGACCAAGTAGGAGCTGGAAAGTGAGCTCTGAGCCGCGTACCGTCTGCGCACGCGTGTAGTCCGCCATGGTGGTCGCGTTATCTCCAAACGGAGCTGCAAGCGCGTCAACAGCGACCGGCGGTAGCTGGCGGGGGAAGATGCTCTGGTGCACAGTCGCCAAAGCGCCTGTCGACTTCTGCAGCGCCGTCGAGGCATACGTGCAGACGCGGTCGATGAAGCCAACAGACTCTGTCAAGCCGACATTGGCACTGGAAGTTTCTTCTGGAGGAGCACCTCCGCAAGTCACTGCTCCAAAAGAAATCCACATCCATAAGGCTTCCGCAGTCGACAAAAAGCAAAGTAGGCAATGAGCCGAAATACTTACTTCCAATAGCATCGGCGAGTGTGAGCAAGTGTTCAACCTGGGTCTTCTCCAGATCATCCCGGTTCGCTCATGCTCTTGGGCTTCACCCAACGACTTCTCCAGCTCCGCGACCCGCTTCGCCATGCTCTCCCTCTCGCCTGTGGATCACCGGAGCAAAGTCAACAATGAAGATAGTTGAAGCACCACTCGAACGCAAGGGTCCACACTTACCTTTCGCCTGCTCCAGAGCAGTGCGGAGTTGATTCCTCTCCTGCTCCATGCGAACGAAGGTGGCGGCTACCTCCATCTGCTGGCGGTAATACGGCTGCAGGAAACACTAGACATCAATCTGCGCCCGACTATTCTAGTCACGCACATCTTCGGGGGCTACTCCCATCAGGAGCGCTGTTCTCGCACCCGATACAGATTTTTACAGACTGAGTTAAGGGACACTTACATGCTCAAGCAACCCAGCGTCCATCGGGGTCGCATCAGCAGTTTTCTCTGGCACGGAGGAGGTCGAAGCTTTCAAGGTCAAAGCGTCACCCGCCTGCAGCTCTTCTTCGGTCGTCTTCGCAGTCCGCTCGAACACGGGATCAAAAGTGTGCTCCATTTCTGGAGGCGAAGAACCAACAGCGCCAGTACGGTCGCTGCGACAAGATGACTCAATTCAAGGACTCGCAAAGTCAAAAAGTGCACTCGACAAAACAAGGCGATGGTTGCAAGACTAACCTGGTGACATCCTGATCATCTTCGCTGCCCAGGGAAACGGAGGGCATCATTGCGAATCCAGTCGGCGGTGCAGAGTTGAGGGGAGGCACGACCGAAGGCTCCGCCGGGTCGCTCATGTGCCTAGCGCCCGAGGACGACCCACTCGCCTCGTCCACGTTCTCCACCTCCACCTGCTTTGCGGGTGACGAAGCCGAAGCAGACTCGCCACTCTTTCGCTTCTGCCGCTTCAGCAGCGGCTCCTCATCCTCGTCATCCTCCTCCAAGGTTTCACTCTGAGAAGTGGCGGAGGGAACTTCATCGTCATCAACCTCTTCGTCCTCAGGGAACTCTGCCTCTTCATGAGGTCCATTCTCCATCAACGGAGGAAGGCTAACATAGCCCGAACGACCCTGTCAAAATATTCGGGTCAGGCAAAAGAAGATTCGACATAAGAAGATGCAAGACAAAAGCAAAACAAAGGAAGCTTACCTTAGGCACAGGGTTGTTCAGCCCATACGGCTGGGCCGGGCACTTGACGTTGCACGAATCGGCGGCTCGGAGACTGGTGATGCTCCTCACCTTCGACTCAACTTCATCATCGTCGAGTTCATTCCCGTGCTCAAGCGCCCACATCGGGTGGACGCGAGCGCGGAGCGGCTGCACCCGAAGCCTGAAGAAGGTGGCAATGAGATGCACCCCACCTGTCTCGCGCCCAAGGCTCTTCAGCATGCTACGGAGAAGCGCCAGCAAGGGTTGAGTCGCCTCCCTGTCCTCCTTTGATAGCGGGTGCGCCCATGCCTTCGTCTTCTGCAACTCGCGATCGGCCGCGAATGCAGGAAGCCCCTCCTGGTCGCACCTGACGTAGAACCACTTCTTCCGCCAGCTTTGGACGGAGTCGGATTTCTTCATCTGGAAGTAGGCGGTGTCGCCACGCACCTGGATGCCGAAGCCGCCCACCGGATACACTTGCCCGCTCTTCCCCATGTTCCTCCTGATGAGGAACAGCGACTTCCACAGCAGCCAGTGGGGTGCGATCCCCAAGAAGCACTCGCAGAGCACGATAAAGCTGGCGATGCTCAAGACGCTATTGGGAGTCAGATCGTGGATCTGAATCCCATATGCATACAGGAGCCCACGAACGAAATCGTGGAGGGGGAACCCGAAACCCCGCGGAAGAAAATCCACGAAGCACACGCGTTCCCCCTCGCGAGGGGCAGGAAATACCTCCATCCCTGGAGCGCGCACCGCTGCCTGGTCCGCCGGCGGTAGCAGTCCCTACGCGCGGAGGTCCTCGAGATCGGCCTTCTTCACCGACGACTTCGTCCAATCGCCGTCGGGCTTCTTCATCACGCTAGCCTCGGTGGCGGCGACGGTGCCGGCGGCAGACTTCCCCCTCTTCATCGCAGCCTTGCTCATGGAGGATGGGGAGGAATCTAGCAGAGGAGCAGCAATGGAAGGGAGAGCGGTGGAGACAACGGCGAAATGGGGATGGAGTGAACTGCTCCCCACCGCGCGGTGAAAAGTATATACCGCGGGATCAGTTCATCCTAGCAGTTCCTCACGAAACTGCTTTCCACAACCTCATCTGGCCGTCCACGTGTCCCGTAGAGATGCCAACCGTCGCCGCCCACGCCGCCCACTACGCGCGGAAATTGAGGCGCCATCATCATGCCGCGAAATTTTCACGCTCAACGGTCAAATCAGTCAAATACTGACACTGGGACCACCCTATCACGTCCCATCGGACGTAGAGTGCGCCGAAAACGTCAGCGCTGACATCACCTACGGAGGCGTAGCAAGTAAGCCAATGGGCTGATGGAGCACCCGGACAGTTCATTCGAGTGCAACAAAGATACTGTAATCTCTAAGAGCTGAGTAGACTCGACAAGTCCATTCGAGTGTCAAAGAAATACAGTAAGCTCCACGAGCTGAGCAAAACTTAAGCAGTAAGCCAAACCGGCCGAGTACAAAGTAAGTCACGCAAAGCAAGTTGCGACTCCATCAATTCGAGTCCCTTCTTCACTCCCATCGGGAGCGGGCTTTTCGACTGAAGAAAAATTGAGTTTAACCGAAATTGCAAGCAATTCAGCTTAATCTCGGGGGCTACTCCCATCGGGAGCGCTGTTCGCGCTCCCGAATGACTCAGAACAATCGCAGTCGAAAAATCACCGACCAAAGCAATACTCGCAGCTTTTTACTCGGCAGTCGATGTTTTGATTAAGGATTCCTCCATAAGCCCTGAAAGGCCGGAGTCGACCATTTCATTTTTTCCTTTCAGGAACCTGGTGGCATGCCCAGAAGGAAGGAGTCCTTTACCCGACTCTACGATTCGACTAAGCACTCGGGGGCTACTGTCGTGGGGTCACTCTTTGACTACCCCACGGTGGTGGTACCTGGGTCACGCCAAGAACATCTGCCTTGATGACGAGGGCCCAAGGAAGGCCCAAGGAGGACGACGTGCGGCCCAAGATAGTCGACGTTAGGTCATCAGCCTCGATCGTCTTGTAAGTGCCATCGGCACCGTTCACCCGAGACCTAGCCTACCATATAAAGGCTAGGAGGGTCCCTCGTCTAGGGTAACGCAAAGGCCAACGCATACACTCACGCTCATAGCCGCCATCTCAAACCCTAGCGAGATTGCCATCTCGCCATTGTAGCCACGCTCAACATCAATACCAGATAAGCAGGAAGTAGGGTGTTATCCTCCGGGAGCCTGAACCTGGGTAAACGCCTCGCCTGTTAGCCGTCGTGATCACCAGCGCTCATCTCTCTCCCCCTCAATCAACCCGGGGTACTCGACCCAGGGATTTGCCGAGTCCCAGCCTCGTCACCGAGATAAAAGGTCTTTTAGAGAAATATATTCACAAGCTTAGGGATACCAATTGGAAACTAAAACCAATTGAAAAAGCCAAAAGCTAGTGAGATCATTTAGCCAAAAAAAAAGAAAAAAAAATTCAACATGCTCACCATGGTAGGCATGAAGTCAAAGATCTCCAAGAAATACATGAGTGTGCAAAGATACCAATAAACAATAAGACAAGCACTCATGAGACAAATTTGGAACCGCCAAAGAATTATAGATGAAAAACAAGGTGGCTCGAGGAAATAGGATACCAACTAAAAGGTGACCTCTCTCATATGTATAGGTTTCTAATTGGACAAACCATTGAAGATATACCTCCGCAAAGAAACATATACATATGAAATGGTCCGGGAAAAAGAGAACAAGGTATCCAAAAGGAAGTCATAAATATACAAACGAGATGGTTGCTTAAAAGCATAGCACATAGCTCAAATTTATCTCATTGTATATAAATGAACTTCAAATATATCAAATGCATCACACATATCACTAAGGGAATAAGAGATAGTGAAGATGCTTTGATCTAGGCAACAAGTATCACAAACAAATAATATCAATTGAAGAAAAGGTTTTTGCAAATTCAACACACATATCACAAAGATATATTAAGTGAAGGAAATAGGCCAAAACCACAACAATTGCATATAAAAGCTTTTCATGCCAAGAGGCAACCTCCACAAGGTTGGATACTAAAAGGTATGCATGGGATAGATACTTGTTACCAAGAAGACATTGGTGATGAAGATGATGAGAGTGGGTTTATCATCAAAGCTTGACTCCGACACTCACACGGTGAGAACACCTTCCTTATGAATGAGGCAAGCATCCAATGCATCTCCATTGTACCTAAAACAAAATTAGAATACAAAATGGTTCCCAAACTCATTGGGTTCCATAGTAGTTAGATCAACTACAATATATAGGAAACACTCCACATAAATATGTGCATATGGATATGAAATTGAATTTCATGCACATCTTAGCCGATTTAGGATTCGGTGGAGTATCCCCTATATATTGGAACTAGAAAGACTAGCATGCTATAAAATATATATATACTAGTAAATATGCATGCATAGACTTACAACAACCAAACGAGATACAATTTGGACAAAAACACCAAGTAAACCAAGAAGAGATCACACCAAGGTGTGACACAAAAAGGTTGTCTAAATTATATCAAAATCCAAATCAACACATGATTGAGGAAAAAACAAATCAACAAATGATTGATTCCAAAACACATCAACACATGAAGTGTGATATCAAAAGGAACCGAATCAACACAACAAATGATCGATAAGACACCAATTGAAAATAAGATACCAATTAAAACAAAAATAACAACTAGGAGAAAATATACCAAGAAGAGGATGATACTTGACCGAAATCAAGTAGGGTGAAATAAGGTAAAAAGGTATCAAGTCTCCCACAATAAATATTAATTGGAACAAATATCTATGGAGGAGATATTACATTCTAATTAATACCAATTGAAGGTACCAACACAAGATAAAGAAACAAATGCCAATTGAAGGGATCAAAAATTGATAGATAGGTTAGTGTTCTAAATAAAAAGGAATGCTCCCCCAAAATTTATGCATTATCTTATATATTTGCATTTGAATACAAAATGCACGCACATGGGATCATTACTCTCCGTATTTTATTTACAACACTAAACACTACCAATTGAAAAATAGGATCCATTCAAAAGGCAAGGAGGGCAATAGATAAAGCAAATCAACGCAAGAGCCAATGTGAAGATGGTCTACAAAATCCACCACAATTAGTAGAATCACTTGTCGTGGACAAGGAGTATATAGAGACATTTCTCGGTGGTATAAAGGAATGATGTATAAGACCAATTTCACCACAAACTAGCAAATGGAAAAAGATAGGAATTAAAACACCATTTTATAAAGAGGTTTGTTGGTAGTTTCAATTATTCGAACCAACCGGCAAAGCCATGGTTAGAATAAAAGGAAACAAATGGTTTCTCACATAATATATGGAAATGCATATTAGAGAAAAACCACACCAAGCAACCTCACACAAACAAGAACCAAAGGGTAACCACAAAGGAAAATTGGAACTTGTTTAAGTAAACATGCCACATAGGAAATGGATAATGTACAATATCAACTCTAAGTGGAAAACCTCAAATGTTCACATTTTTATGGGATTGTAATATGCACATAGCTTATTACTCCCCCATAATGTGATAATTCATTTTATTTTTAAACAAGAGGCAAATAAAACCAACTAGAGAAATTAATGGACATGTAGAATTTGAATTTCTCATGAATATGACATACCACATAGTAGCTAGATAATATTGAAATATCAATACTAGGTGGTGTGCTTCATGTACACACATTTTTAGGTTTGTGAGGTGCACAAAGCACATCACTCCCCCAAAATGGGATAGTCCATTAATATCTCAAAGAGCCAAATGAAATCCACACAAGATTCAATAAAGCTCAACACACAAATTACACATACATGATACACATCTAACATACACAACCTTGAATAACAAGATAAGTAAGGAAGGAGCATATCACATACAAACACATGCTAGGAACAAAACTAACACATGCTAGGGAGCAAGCAACTTTCAATGAATATGTGAGTTAAATACAAGTTACCGCAAGGAGGAAGCATTGGTTATGAGATAGGTATGTGGTAATCCAATTGACTTGGCTTAGATGGAAAGATAACCACGAAGATCCCTTAATTCTTCAAATGAAAGCCAAGTCACCAATGTCCTCCAGAACACCTATTGATCAAGTTGAAGCTTGTTGGTCCCCAACCGAGTTGGGTCCTAAGAGGTTAGTCACAATAGGTTTGGGAACCCAAATGGTGCTTTTCTTGCCACCACTTTGAGCTCCCACATACTTGGCAAACACATTGCCAACTCTATCCTTCCCAAGAGAATAAACATCATCAATTATGATAGGGTTGGATGGGGTACCGTTAGTGCATGAAGAAGCAAAATGACCTTTGCCACGGCAAAGGTAGCAACACCGACTCTTCTTATTCTTAATAGGCTCCTCAACTTGAGGAGCATTGGCTTGAGTCTTCTTAGAAGGCGGTCTTTGTTCAACCCGTGGTTGAGCACGAGATTGAACAAGAGGCCGCTTCCCTAGTTGCTTCTCACTAAGAAGCTTGTTCTTCATTGGGCAATCCCGAACATGGTGCCCTTCTAGCTTGCACTTGAAGCAAATGATCTTGGCCGGATTCTTGACTTGAACTTGGCCCTTCTTCTTCTTCTCAACCTTGGACTTGGTCTTGATGTTGGAGTTGAATCCAAGTCCTCTCTTGTCCTTCGGGGATTATTGCACACTCAACATGTTGTCAAGTGCACTCTTCCCCTCATGACGCTTTTCCAAGCTTTTCTTCAAAGTAGTGGCTTGGGCCTTGAGGTCTTTTGATGGCTCTACATGGTTAGTGACAACAAAGGCACTAGAGGAAGTAGAAGCTTCATTGCAATGACAACAAGGCAAAGCAAGTAATTCATCACAAGATGTACCAATATTTTTAGTGGATGAACTACTAGGACTAGCACAAGGCAATATAGCATTTTAGTTATGGTTGTGCTATTATCCACATGAGGCTCACTTGATGTTACCTTTGTAGTGATGGCCTCATGAGCTAACTTGAGACAAGTATAGGATGCTAGAAGTTCATCATTAGAGCTAGATAGCTTTTCATGATTTTCTTCCAACTTCCCATAGGATGCTAGAAGATTATCATTAGAGCTAGATAGCTTTTCATGAATTGCTTCCAACTTCTCATACTTGCTAGTTAGCAACTCAAGTTGAGCCCTTAGCTCAACATTCTCCTTCGACATAGATGCTTCACAAGAAATTGAGTTAGTAGCACAAGCATCATTGACATTAGGGATGGAAGAAGAAATCTTAGCAAGCTCTTCATTTAATTTAGCATTTTCATTTTTCGTGACCTTATATTTAGCATGAGCATGGTCACGTTCTTTAATGATTTTAGCAATTATGTCATTATGAGACTCCTCGATAGATTCTAGTTTCTCCTCAAGAGAAGCACGAGTCTCTTGCTCTTCCACAAGAGCATCTTCTAACGATGCTTTCTCCATAGCATCATCTCTTTCTATCTTACCTTTTTCTTCAAGGCTTGCTTCCAAAGCCTCAATGGTTTCCCCACGCTCAATAAGGGTGCTCATGATTTCAAAGAGGTTAGCTTGGGCACTTTTATTGCTAGGAAGGGCTTTAAGAATCATTAGGCCTTTATTTTGAAGCAAAGCATTAACCTTTTCAATATCATCTTCTTCATCATTATTATCATCATCATTATTATCATTATTATTATCATTGCTAGAAGAAGATTTAGCCATAAGGCAATGAGTGATGGATGAAGAAGAATAATCAATTTTTGAACTACTCAAGTTCAAATCTTGTTCCACAATTAATTTGGTTTCCTCTATATTAACATTCATGCAAGAGTTAGAGGGAACACAAGCATTTTTATCATTAGAACAAGATAAAGCAAGCATATCATCATTAGATTTATCTAAGCAATTTTTGGATGATATACAAGGACTATAAACACTAGCATGTATGACATTAGGAGTGCTAGAAGAGTTTAAGTCCAAAGATGAGGCATTGCAACAAGCTAGAGATAAAAGATTATCAAAGAATAGCTCACTATCAATATTGCAAGACCTATCACTACTCACCATCATATTGGATTGTGGCTTACCACATTTTGGTGAAGTAGACGAAGATGAGAACTCGTCACGGCCGGAGGTGGAGGGAGAGCAATCATCCTCAAAAGAGTTGGACACTCCATATTTTTCTTGTAGCTTGGTCCAAAGCTCATGAGCATCCCGGAGAGGCATGATTGACTCAAAAACTACAACACTCACAAATTTGCAAAACTCGTTAGATGCTAGACCATCTAGTTATAAGTTTTTCTCATCCTCTAAAGTCGTACTTGCGTAGTCCTTTGGAGGAGAAAAACCTATATCTAAGATACGCTCAATATTGGGGTCCAAGACCCGTAAGTGATCAAGCATATGAGTTTTCCAAACATTAAAATTTGTGCCATTAAATCTAAACAAGAAATTATGCACTAAATCCCTAGACGACATCTTACTCTCTAGGCGGTAAAGCCAAACAAGAGAGACGAGGCTCTGATACCAATTGAAAGAACAACTATGCCCGAGATGTCTCCTAGAGGGGGGGGGGGGGGGGGGGGGTGAATAGGTGTAGCGCCCCGACCCCAGAACTATACAGTGGAACGTTGTGTAACCGGTCATGCTACACAATCGAGGGTTACTGGGTTTACCAATCCCAGGCCAAAACTCATTGGCAGGTGTGCTCGGAATGGATCATCGGCACACAACACCCCGATCATGCCATAAGCTCAGACATCGCTTCCATGTATAGTAAAGAGACCGAGACTTGTGGAACAACTGGCACATTGCATGACTCTACGACACAAAATCATATAGCAACTCATATAACAAGAAGAATACAAATATTACACATCAAAAGGTCGTAGACCATCAATTCATCAAGCGGAAGCGGGTAGCGTTGTCTAATACAACAAGATGCAAATTATGGCCTAAGAGGCCTACAGATAAACAATTCCCAGCCAGCTTGTTCCACGGTCCCAAGCTGCCACCTGGGAACCCCAGACTACTCGTCGATGTCAATAAAGAACCCACCTTCCAGTTCGGTGACGTCCTCCTCTGAAACAAATAATAATCAACAAAGCAAGGCTGAGTACGACGTACTCGCAAGAATTAGTAGGGCGATATAGGCCCGATGACTGACGGAGGCTCTAAAGCTTTATATGTATTTCTTTTGCATAAAGCTAAGTTTTCATAAACCAAACATAAGTGACACGAGGCATTCGTCTACTCAGAATAGTTTTCCGAAAAGGGGTAAGAGAGTAACATTTGTCATCACTGGTTCTCGTCGAACCCTTTGGTAACCATCACCACTCATCTCCACCAAAGGCACTCCCTCGAATCACCCTCGAGGAAATGAACCTTTTACACACACGTTGAGTTGCAACCTCTAGCTGCCAAGTTGATTAATTAAGGTTAATATTCTCTATGATCCCGTAAATCCATTCCCAAGGCGTCCATAACCGTGGACACGGCTTTTCGAAAAGATTAAACCCTGCAGGGGTGTACTATGTGAAATTCGCCAGGTTCCCGAGGGACCTCCCAGCTTCTTATCCATTGGTACCGTCCGGCTCACCTAGTTGGCCCTCTTCCGGGGAAGGCCAGCAAGCAGGCGCGGTTAAACCTTTACCTCGCATGAGACTATCCAAGAGTCATCTGTGGCCACAGGGCAAGTTTACCCAGCCTCAGCCCCTGCCCCATCGCCACATCCTAACACCACCATCCTCATCATTTCTTTTTCCGCTCACACACACGGCAAATGGAAATAGCAAACTAGAGGACCCTTGGATACGCCCGCACAAGTTATTTGGTCAGTAAGGCGCCCATACACCCACCAATGGCAGCACGCTCAAACCTTGGTTCCGAAGACAGGAACTCGCACCTAGGGGCAAGAGTGAGGCAAAACACCATCCCCGATGGCAACTCACCCAAGCCTTCTTAACATTTTAAATAAGCACCCCACATATCCACCATGTCCGAAACATTCCATCAACATCAACAATTATGGAATTAAACAACGGACATAACTAGCATACGACTAAGCATGGCTAAGCATAGCTAAGCATATATAACCAACAAGTATATCTTTGTCTCCGGCCAACACATCAAACCTAGGGTTTATAGGAGGGGAAGCATGTGATGGTTCATGAGATAAACATGCATTCATAGGATACTCTACATCTTGATCAAAAGAGACATTTGAATCGCATGCAATATTCTGGTGGATAAAATAAGTTTATAAAACTTTAGGATGCTAGATGCCAAGAAGGTTAGGTTAGCTCTTGCCTTGCGGATAGTACTGGGCGCGTTGATCGTCGAGGTATTGTGGTGGAACCTCAACTCCTGAGTCTACCGAAACACAACAATAACGGAAACGAAATAAATAACACGAATACAAGGTGCAATGCACAATCATGATGATATGGTCATATTATGCATTAAAATCATATTGGGCATCTCCCACAAGTTAAATGGAACCCCTAAAATAAATATTGCAATTAACGGGTCAAAACTCCATCTTTAACTTAGTGATTTGCGTTATTTATCAAAACGTCCAGTACTGAAATATGGGTCCTAAATGCATGAAAATGACATTATTTGATAGGTATTAATCCACTAATCATTTTGGTATATCATTCGCAATTTTTGAGTTAATATTGAACAAGTTATGACATTTCCAATATTTGATTTAATTCTGCCATTTCATTTATTTTTAGGGGCAGCACCAAAATTAATTCTACAAGCCTCAAAAAAAGATATAAACTTGTAGTTCATTACTTACTGAACATTTTGAGCTATTGAACATAATTTTTGGATAAATAAAACTCAAGTTATGAATTATCTAAAGTTAGAATTAAATCTGCCATTTTAGTAATTTTAATTAAACAGCAATTTAAATGTTCATCATTGCATGGAAAATGGAACTAGCATTTAGATGTTGTTTTCCTGAACATTTTGAGGGCTTAACCATAATTTTTGGACAATTATTCATAAAGTTATGGAATTTCTAAATTCAACATTTATTCTGCCATTTCTGTTTTTATTAAATAAGGGCAATTTATTTTGGCCAATTAATTCTAGCAAGTGCACTAACAGATAGACATTTTGCTGCTGAACATTTTGACATATTATTTGCAATTTTCTGAATTATAAAACTCTAGATATGAATTTCCAAAAATTTGAATAACTCACAGATGATTTGCATTTCATATTTAAATTCATGTTTTTAAATTTCATTAGCATGGATGAATTACATATTTGGACAGGTTATGAACTGATAAACATTTTGATAGCTCATTCATGATTTTTGGATAATTAAATCTCAAGTTATGAAATTTCCAATTTCAATTATAATCTGCCATTTTGTAAAATTAATTAATTTAGCAATAAAAATTATTTATTTGATCATGACAATGACACTAACAGATAGAACTTATTTTTGTGAACCACTTTGATATATAACACTTTTAGTTTGCATCCATGGATTAACATATATGGCATTTTCCAATTTTCTGTCAATTTCTGAAAATCCAAAAATTAAGAACAAGTGACGTCATGCTGATGTCATCAGGGGGCAGGCGGCAGGTTGATCATCGATTCTTCGGCTTGGGCTGGAATTGGAGGAAGGCACCTACGCCACTAGCTAGGGAAGGCCGAGGGGAGCAGGGGGAGCGGCGAATGGGACCAAATGGTCACCGGCGGCTCGCCGGCGACCAGGTTTGGCGGCGGCCGACGGCGGTGCACGGTGGTGCAGTGCATAGAGCGGGAAGGAGAGAGGGAGGAGAGGTCCCAGAGGACCAGTGGCTCACCAGGGAGCTAGGGGAGGGGTCCGCGAGGCCGGAGGAGCGAACGGGACGCCGGAATCGTCCCGGGCGGCGGCGCGGCCGATGCGGGGAGTCGAGGACGCGTACGTCGCCTCCAGGCGACCCCGGCCCAATCCCACGCGCCGGGAGGGAGAGGAGGATGCGGCGGAGCAGATGGGGGCGTAGGCTGGCTCCGGGACGGCCTGCATCGACGGCATGGTGCGGCATGGCGGCGGCGGAGGCAGGAGCTCAACAGGAGGAGCTAGGGTTAGGGTTCGATCCGGAAAAAGGGGAGGGACGAGGAGGAGAGAGAGCAGGGCGGCTCGGTGGCCTCTTTGTACACCAGGGGGAGAGGGGGGCCGGCAGGGTGCAAGGCCGCACGGCCACGGCGGCATGGCGCACAGGGCGCCACTGTGGCGACAGGAACAAGACGATGACGATTTGCAAAAACCCCCCTGGCAACCTTTAATCAATTTGTAAAAAGGTCCTGAGGCAGGCTTTAGCAATTTAATGGAGGCACCAGGACACTTTTATAAAATGTGCAAAAATTCATATAGGCTAAATTTAACTTTTAGAACCTCCACAAAATTTGGTGTTGCAATTTAAAATGTTTTGGACAGCGTTTGTTCATAGGGTTTAGTTATAGTCATTTTTGACAATTTCCAAATATAAATATTTGGAGCACTTAGGCATTTCCAAAATAGTGAAATTAATCATGGAGGCTCCTCATATAGTTATGAAACTCCCTATGATTTTAGTTTGAATTTTTGAAAAGGTTTAACTTGGGTTCACAATAGGAATTGGTTTAACTCAAATTTGATGTCCCAATTTATTTAATTGGTTGGTAAAATTTGACTTTGCCAAATCTTTATGAAATGCATTCTTGGAACTTCCTGGACAAATATGTAAGCTCAAGAATATTTTGTTTTGCCAATTTGAGCAATTGCATTTGGGTTGGATTTTTAGGAAGTGTCTGTTCCCTTTTAATGTTTTCCATTGGTTTCAATATTTAATTTAGCAATTTAAATATGTATGCCATGATGCAATGCAAAACAAAAAGTGAAAATTTGGCCCATATTTCAGGGTATCAAATCTGGGCTGTTACAATAGGCGATTAACACTTTTTCTATTAGGGGCTTGATAATTGCGGAATAAAACTATGTGTTTAAATTAACAAGCCAACAACCTAATTACTAGGCTCACCTATGTGCACCAACAACTTATGCTAATCAATACAAGCAACAAGGTGATAGCAAGATATAAACTTGAAGCACGAAGGCTATCACAATGTAAAGTGCATAAGTAAAAGCTCGGTCATAGAGATATCCGAGGCACGCGGAGACGAGGATGTATTCCCGAGTTCCTCCTTGTTAAGGGAGTACGTCTCGTTGGAGGGGTGTGAGCTCGCCACAAAAGGCCTACTCAAGATGCCACAAAGGCCTCACCCTATTCTCCGATGAACCTCACCCAAGGGATTGGTTCACCTTCCACTATCGGAA
Source organism: Puccinellia tenuiflora (assembly GCA_012064385.1). NCBI lineage: Eukaryota > Viridiplantae > Streptophyta > Magnoliopsida > Poales > Poaceae > Puccinellia > Puccinellia tenuiflora. Next base: position 421 of record QRDG01000159.1, on the reverse strand, counting down.
TCCTTCGGGGCGGATTCCGGAGCCCTTTACAACTTCTCTTGGGGCACACACCCACAACTCAATTGGGGGCTCCCAAACTCGTGTCGAAGCTTCACAACTCGAAGTCTTCACGGCACCTTCAACCGTCTAGGGTACACAATGCACCCAAGAGGCAACAAGCTCTTGGGAACACAATGCACCCAAGAGTAACAAGCTCTTCAACCTTCAACTTCACGTATCACCGTGGAGAGAGCAACCCGATGCAACTAATGCAAGAGGCAAGAACACACGAAGTGGTCAAGTCCTTCACTCTCAAATTCCAACCAAGCAACAAATGCTTTGGGGGGAATAAGAGAGTAAGAACAAGGGGGATGAGCACAAAGCAACCCCAAATCTAGATCCACTAGGTTCCCCTCACTTAGACGAGAATTTGATTGGTGGA
>QRDG01000158.1:563936-645857 GCA_012064385.1 Puccinellia tenuiflora | reverse complement strand
AGTGCTCTTGGTATGCCAGGAGCTCAAAAGCTTAAATCTACAAAGCTCCAAATGGCTGAGCTGGAAGCTGCGAAAGCTAGGCAAGCTAATGAATTTCTAAGGAATGATATGGATGAATTCAGAGTTGATACCAAAGCTCAGATTGATGCCTTGATGGAAGAAGTGGCCAACCTGAGAAGGATGGTATCACAACCTGCTGGAAACAACATTGTTATGCATACTACTGAAATTCAACCTGAAGCTAGTGTAGGAGAGTATTCTACTGCTGACAATTCCCTTGATGATGCCCATATCATTGTTGAGGATGAAGATGTCGTGATGCAAGAGTTGATAGAGGCACAAAAGCTATTTGAAAAGAAGAGAGCAGAAGCAACATTACTGATTAGGAAGAAGAAGGAAGCAGCCCAATGACTGAACAACGAAGCAGACCAGCAGAAAATGAGGAAGGAAGCAGAACTACAGAAAAGGAAGGATGATGTGCTACTACAGAATAAGAAAGGAGAAGATCTGATGCAAAAGAAGAAGGATCAAGACTTGCAAAAGAAGAGGGAAACTGAACTGCAGAAGAAGAAGGAAGCAACAGCTACACAAAAGAATCATCAGGTGACTTAGGCCTTTTCTACTTCAGTTTCTTAATTTTGTAGGAAAAAAATAGTTGCTACTGCTTAGTTCTTACTCCAGTCTCACAATTTATTTTCAGAAAGGAAAATAAGTGATCCTGTACAATGTTTACCGTGATCATAGTACACCTGTGGCAAAAGCTACCATTCTATCAACTGATAGGAACAAGATCGTAGGGGGTCATGCGCTTGGCACTGAATGTTGTGAAGTTGTCGTCGACTACATCATCAAAAGAAATGCCTTATTGCCTCGTCCCATTGGGAATGTGACGACCATGGCACAAGCTCAAGGAAGAACTATCGCTTGGCTTTATAAGCATGTATGATTTTTTTCTTTAGTGGCAATACCAATTGATTATTGTCTGAAGTTTCTAAAAAATATTTATGTCATATGCAGCTGGAGGTGGACACGTCCAAGGCAAAGCAAGCCTCGCCGCCACAAGAAGAATGACTCCCCAAGAGGTAATAAAATAGTTGTCGCATTTTCCTCGCTTATTATTTCAGTTTTGAAAAATAAGCAACAAGTGATACTGTTGTTCAGTCATATATACAGTTTTATTGCCTGATACTTTGCTTGTGATGCTTGCTAGCTACAGCATATATATATTCCTACTTGTAACCCTCTGCTCCTAATGCTTTGCTCCTTATGCTTGCTAATCTAGATGGGTGCATCACGTACATGTGCTGTACACTGCTAGTTGAGAGTAGCCATTAGTAGTACTCAGATTAATTTGCCTGTAACCTTTTTTTTTGAAGCATTACTTATATTACTCATACAGAAGAGTTTTCAATACATTCAGTTTTCGCTTGTTCAAGCACCCAGCAGCAATTGCCTGTATATCTCAGATCGCTTGTAGCTAATTTCCAGTTTTTGGACTAGTACATAGTGTTGGACACTAGTATATTTTATACTGCAACATTGCACTTGTTTGTTGAGCTACATATTCATAGTTAAGAGTTGACATATATTTGTTTGCACATATTTTGGGGCAGATGCTTAGTGACTCTCATCTTACTTTCTTTTCTTCAGGTTAATTAACAGCACAAGAGGTTGACCAGCCATCGCAAGAAATAGTTCGGATGCTCCATGGACTTTGATGAATGCATCTGTCTTAGACATATTTATGCACTGTCATTGTCTTAGAAACATTCCTATGCACTGTTGTTCGTTTTGTTGTCGGTGTGTGACTTATGCATGCTCTTGTGTGTACTGAATTCATTTTGAATGTGTGACCTGTGGATGGATCATTATTTATGAAGAAAACTTGACTTATGGATGCAGTATTTATCTGTCAAAGTTTGAATGAATTATGTTTTTGAGTATTTGAGCCAGTTCCAGCCCTCCAGGGCAGCAACATTGCCGAAATAACTGAGAGGGAGAAGTTTCATAGCCCAGAGAAGATAACTGCCGGGAATAGTCCAGACTGCCGGCACAAGTCATTCCTGGCAGACTAGTGGCTTGCCGGGTGAAAATTGGGCCTGCCGGGGATTGTCTCCAAGACAGGGCAGGCTAACTGCCGGCAAAGATATAACTGCCGGCAAAGACTTTTGCCGGCAGGGTTATAGCGGGCAGGCCGGCCTGCCGGCTAAAAATCTTTGCCGGCAGTTATATTGCCGTGTTAAGTGACTTTTCCCGGCAGCACGGGTGCCCTTAGGTTTGGTCCATGGTGTAGTGTTAAGAAATTCTCATTTATGTCTCAATCACCCACAAAATGTGCATGAGTTGCATTTTTCTGGGAGAAATGTGCAGTTGCACTTTTCTGCCAGAAAAGTGCAACTCGTTCTAGTTGCACTTTTTTAAACTATAGTTACACTTTTCTGAGGTGATTGAGACTTAAGAAATTCTCAGTCAACTGAGATATAGGCAAACCCTACAAATAATAATAGGAGTGGTCATCCAATCGTATCTCCATGTGTGTGCATTCACGGCGTGTGCATTTATGTAAAAGGCCTTTTCTTTCCGATCCTAAAAAAAATCGTGTAGTACATCAGATCGGTTCACTATTTTTTTGTGTTTCATAAGCCCGGTTTTTTAGCGATCAATCATCAATGACGACTGGACGTAGCTGTGCCAGTGTAGTTGGGCCGAGGTCTATCAAGGCAGCGTGTTAGTCTTTTTTACCGATCATGGTGCGATATAGGATGCTGAAAATCGATCAACAACTCGTGTGCGACACGGACTGCTGCTTGTTGACTCATGTACATGCAAATCAATGTACAACTCCTTTACACGGACAGACACGGTTCGTTTAGGAAACCACCTCTAATCTAAACCGTTACAATTTTTGGAGTATAGATCAACGATGGAGGTATCACGACTTACCGTTGAACCATCACCTATTGCAATATTATAGTTTAGAAGACTAGCAGAGTGCCCGTGCGTTGCCACGGAATCACAATAAATACAGTGAAAGTTCGTAACTTGTATAGAAATATCATCTATTCTATTTAAATTAAAATATTGTGGAACAGCGAAAATTATAGGCTAAAACATACACGACGAATGAACCATCAAGTATTTGATACGGATAATAAATATTGTTTTGTCGATTTTTTGGTTCCTTGTAGAATTATCACTGCGAGCTCACATCCAACCTGGAATCACAACCCGAATTTTGGATACTGAAAAACAAGTTTGAGCATGAACTTGCCATGGTTATCTAGAGGACAAAGTTTAAAATATCCTTGCTCACTGAGTAAGTAATTATTTAGTTATGCATAGTAATCACTATCGTACTGTTTTTCTTTCATAAATGTGACGTAAACAGAATAGAAAAAGGATGAACGCAACAAATCTGCTGCAACAAAGATAAGTTTTACCCAAACACACAAGTAAACACCATGTATGATCTTACATAGCAACTGAAATATTTACGTCAAAAAGCAACTGAAATAGAATATATTCCAAATAGCCATTTTGCTGGTCAAATAACAACACACATAATCTTCAATATCTTATTGCAGAACGTGTAGTGACTCAAGCACCGATCAGTGTGGTCCTGCAGGTGCATGGAAAGGATAAATCATTAGAAAAAATAAACTATATTTGTTCTATCCAGATCAAATGTAAACTCAAATTGGGAATATGGAGTAATGCAAAGGTCACTTCCTTATTTTGGTGCTTCGAGACCTCTCCTCCTTCCCTTTGCTCCGTTGAAACCCTCCATTCTCTGAAATTGAAGTAGCAGGAGAGTTTATACAACAGCAAATCATTATATTTGATATAGTAAAATCAGAATAGCAGATTTCTCTCGGATGACAGTGCAATTCTCTCTAATTTTGCCTAAAATTTAACTCGGTGTATGAACAGTGGTACAGCACATGGAGCCTGATTATCCAAGTTCTGTTCAGCTACAACAGAAAGAGAGTTAAGAGACACACGGAAAGGAGGCAGCAGACCTTGGAGTCCATCCTTCTTGGTTGGCAGCCACAGCGTGCAGTTCACCGTCGCCTTGTTCCCAGGGAGCTTCCTCGCGATCTCCCCTCTTCACAGCATGATACCTACAAACCGAAGAGGGAAAGGACCAGAGCTACAGACCAAGGGGAGAAAAGGGCGATGGCGTTCTGGGCGTCGAAGGCGACGAGGCCACAAGAGATGCAGGAGTGAGTAGTGACTTCCCTTGGAGAGAGGACGTGGCAGAGACAGGGGCGCGGCGGGGTCCGGGGACGCGCGGAGGAACCGCCGACTGCGTGAAGCTCTAGGCCGTCGGCGCCATGGAGTAGGTCAGAAACTTGGTCTGTCTCTCTCCCCAAGTTCGTCCGCCTAGGACGCCGTCGGCGGCGCCCGACAACCAACAAGGACGGACAGGAAGGCATGAGGCGCCTCCTTTCGTCTTCCCACAAAAGGACCAGGTCGCCAACCGTTGCTACCGCGTCGGAGAGCGGCCTCGTCGCGCAGCTGGAAGACCAGCGCCGGTCGATGTTTAAGGTAGATTTTATCCGGTCTCTATTATGATCCGCAGAAGGATAGAGACTGTATGATTTTTTTCCTCTCTTTTGCGGTGTTCACGTTCAGCACGACGGGAACATCAGGCCAGTAGACCCTGCAGTAGACTCTCGCGCGGGATCGTTTTGACGGACGACGTACCACGTACCCGTACCATACCAATTCCAATTTAATAGTTTAGATTATATAGTGCGTGGGGTCTTCGGTCCGACTAGGATTGCTAGTCCGTGTCTAGTTCGTACTAGTTCAAGTCTTGGTTCGTGTCGGGCTAGACTAGCTAGTTCGTGTACGTGTAGGTTTTAGAGGTGTTACCGACTTACCGTGCATATGTGTTGATTCTGTATCCGAGTATCTGTATAACTCCTACACTCCTACTAGGTTAGTGATCGCAAAAAAACCCATCTAGTGTTGACCCTATTGCAAGCGTTGTAAACAATATATTAGGAAAGTGTTTTGTTGTGATCCAAATTCAGTTAAAAACTATGAAGACAAGAGACTAATCTTAGTTTTGTTTATCATTTATTTACCTATCGCTTATATATAACACGTACCTAGGTTAGCTTTGCTTTTTTTAGCCATGCCAGGGGAACACGGTATGTCACTAGACCGGCCAGCACCATCAACCTCAGATAAGCAAACCAGCACTATCAACCTCAGATAAGCAACCGGAAAAGAAGAAACTACTAAACGCTCGGTTACAAACCGCGTCAGTTCCAGGAACTGAAACTAGCCACCCGCGCATTCCTGTCACACCAAATTCTCTAAATGACCAGACTTACTAGCGTACTGAACCTATTCTTTTCTGAACCCTAAAGATCCGGCCACCCTGAGACATACTAGCTAGGAAATTTATCTAAAAATAAATGCTTCCTCAGCAACCCAGGAAAGCCTTCCACGTCATGGAAACAAATTGCGCCTAGGGGATTTTATAGTCTGGCCACACAGATTAATCTCCACTAAATTCTGGAGTTATTTTAAGCATTTTTATGTAATCTACTATAATTTCACAACCAAACTAGCTTGACACGACAAATATGTGCCGAGCATTATTGGGAAAGATACTTATAGCATATTTAAAAAATTAATTATGCGATGAGTAGTTTAAAAATCCAATTAATAAATTGGATGGATTATATATAAGAGAAGATGAGAGGGGTGGCTTACTTTTTAAGCCATCAGAATTAGTCTAGCCGATGGCTTGAACTTCCAATGACTGGCTGGAAGATGTGGGGCTGCTATTTTTTTTCTTCGTGTATAGAGCATTCTTTAAGGTGTGGGGCTGCTAACTATCTGTCATCGCTACCAAAAAAATTATAGTATTCTTTAGAGTAGGTGATCTCAACATCTTGTGCAACGGACCCCATTACCTAATAACAGAACATGGAAAATTAGCATTCTCTATTCTTTTTGAAACACCTTGCACTTGAAATGCTTGCTATTGCCAATTGGCAAAGCATGATATTATTTTCCTTGGTAGAATTTGGCACCACGACAAGAGGGTGCTCCGGTTCTCTTTCGCGAATTTGGCATCACCTCAACAACGGGCGGGAATGGTGCTAAAAACTAATACAGATTTGGGACACATTGTGGCTCACTAGTGGAAAAACAGCCAAAGGATGTTACCCTTAGTACCGGTTTGGTTACAAACCGGTACTAAAGCTAGCACTAGTACCGGCTCCAGAGCCCAGTGCGCCGGGAATCTGTAGTACCGGTTTGTGCTGGACCTTTAGTACCGGTTCGTTACGAACCGGTACTAAAGGGTTTCGCGCCAAAAATGCTGCGGCCGCGGGGCCGGCGCTGCACCTTTAGTACCGGTTTGCATAGCAAACCGGTACTAGAGGGTGTGCAGCCTATTTCATCAACCCGACCCGCTCATTTTTTCATCTCCAACACATTTCCAACATAAATCTCTCCTCTCACACTCTAAACAAATCTCCATTTTTCTCCACCATTTTGTTAAGATTGGCGGCAACCATCTATCCAAGGGTTAGCAACATGATCCTTTCTTCCGGCGTTCCTAATTTAGCTCATTTCGTATAGTTTAACTCTTTTCACTTTTTTAGTGCTAGCAAGGTGTTTGATGAAATGTCTAAGTTAGTGATTTCATTCATTTTATATGCAATTTGAGCTCAAATTAAAGTATGCTTTGTTGGTTTTAGTATCTTCCCCGTCCTCACCGCCGTCGATCGCCAGCGCCGTCCCTAGCCGGCACCACCTCGGTGAGCCTACTTGTTTTTATGTTTTATAAAAAAACTTAGTTTTATGTGATAGATGCATAGTTTTACTTTATAATTTTCTTACTTGTATGATTGTTTTTTTATGTATAGTGCCATGGTTTTGATATCCGTCCCCGTCGGCCCTCGTCCGGTCTATGATTCGGATGTGGTATACTTTTATAACTATTTGTTTCATTTTGTCATGTGACAATTATGCCGACCAACTTGACATAGATATTTTATCTAGGAGGTAGTTGAACCAGAAATTACAACCGACCCTCTTGTCGAGATGCTCAATTTATTTGAGAAAGAAAATAATGATTTGAAAGAAAAATTGAAAAGAAGTGAAGATCTTCGTCTGCAATGACTAGAAGAGAAGATGAAATTGGACTTGAAGTTTGCCGACGTCGTCGATGATCACCAGATCAAGATGGATGCAATGCGCTTGAAGATTAAAAAGATTAGAAAATATGCCATTAATCAAGAGGCTTGGTATCATTATGCTGTTGGTTCAGTAGTTACCTTAGTTGCGATTTTCATCGCATTTTTTGTTGGTTTTAATTTTTTTAGATAGTTGTATGTTAGTTTGAGTGTATGTTTTATGAGAACTATGTATTACATTTGGTCAGTACTCTAATTTGCTTTTAATGTGATGAACTTGAATATTAATTAATTTTGTCACTCATCTATTTATGAAGTAGTGTAATTAACGGTTATTGATATACTTATATAATGCAGATGAACCGACAATGGATGTACGGTGACCAACGTTGTCCCGAGTTTATTAATGGCATGCATAATTTTCTCCACGTGGCTGAGGCAAGCAAGCGGTCGAATGGTTTCATGTGTTGTCCATGTAGTTCCTGTAAGAATATGAAGGATTACTCTACCTCAAGAACCATTCACGCCCACCTGTTACAGAACGGTTTCATGCCCGGCTATAATTGTTGGACAAAGTACGGAGAAATAGGGGTTATAATGGAAGACAACGAAGAAGAAGAGGATAACGACAACTATCCTATGTTCACTGAACACGATGATATGACAATGGGGGGAGACGAAGACGCAGAAGAGCTCATTTTGATGACCCCGATGATGATTTAGGTCGGGCCATTCATGATGCGAAGATTAACTGCGGAAGTGAAAACGAGAAGTTGAAGTTGGAGAGAATGTTAGAGGATCACAACAAATTGTTGTACCCAAATTGCGAAGATGGTTAGAAAAAGCTGGGTACCACATTAGAATTGCTGCAATGGAAGGCAGAGAATGATACTTCTGACAAGGGTTTTGAAAAGTTGCTGAAAATAATAAAGAAGATGCTTCCAGGGAAGAATGTATTGCCCTCTAGTACGTACGAAGCAAATAAGGTTGTCTGCCCTCTAGGATTAGAGGTGCAGAAAATACATGCATGCATCAATGACTGCATCCTCTACCGCGGTGAGAAGTACGAGAATTTGAATGCATGCCCGGTATGCGGTGCATTGCGGTATAAGATCAGGCGAGATGACCCTGGTGATGTTGAGGGCGAGCCGCACCCCAGGAAGAGGGTTCCTGTCAAGGTGATGTGGTATGCTCCTATAATACCACGGTTGAAACGTTTGTTTCAAAACAAAGAGCATGCCAAGTTGTTGCGATGGCACAAAGAAGACCATAAGAAAGACGTGATGCTGAGACACCCCGCTGACGGGTCGCAGTGGAGAAAAATCGACAAAGAGTTCAAGACATTTGCAGATGACGCGAGGAACTTAAGATTTGGTCTAAGTACAGATGGCTTTAATCCTTTTGGAGAGCAGAGCTCCAGTCATAGCACCTGGCCAGTGACTCTATGTATCTATAACCTTCCTCCTTGGTTGTGCATGAAGCGGAAGTTCATTATGATGCCAGTGCTCATCCAAGGCCCGAGGCAACCCGGCAATGACATTGATGTGTACCTGAGGCCATTAGTTGAAGAACTTTTACAGTTGTGGGATGAAGAAGGTGTACCTGTGTGGGATGAGCCCGAACAAAAGGAATTTACCTACGAGGGTTGTTGTTCGTAACTATCAATGATTGGCCTGCTCTTAGTAACATTTCAGGACAATCAAACAAGGATACAATGCATGCACACACTGTTTAGGTGAGACTGACAGTATATATTTGGGAAACAAGAATGTGTACTTGGGGCATCGTCGATTTCTTCCAAAACAACATGTCGTAAGAATGGGAGGAGGCAAGCATTTCAGAGGTGAGGCAGATAGCCGGACGAAGCCTACCCGCCCTACTGGCGATGTTATATATGATATGGTGAAGGATTTAAAAGTGATCTTTGGAAAGGGTCCTGGCGGACAATCTGTTCCGAATAACAGTGCCGGACACGTACCCATGTGGAAGAAGGTGTCTATATTTTGGGAGCTACCCTATTGGAAAATCCTAGAGGTTCACTCTTCAATCGACGTGATGCACGTGACGAAAAATCTTTGCGTGAACCTGCTAAACTGCTTGGGCATGTACGGGAAGACAAAAGATACACCGGATGCACGGCAGGACTAGCAACGTATGCACGAACGAGACAACCTAAATCCAGAGAAGTATCAAGGTATTGCCAGCTACGCTCTTACAAAAGAAGAGAAGGAGATCTTTTTTGAAGTCCTGAGCAGCATCAAGGTCCCGTCTGGCTTCTCGTCGAATATAAAGGGAATAATAAACATGACAGAGAAAAAGTTTCAAAACCTAAAGTCTCATGACTGCCACGTCATTATGACACAATTACTTCCGATTGCATTGAGTGGGCTTCTGCCAGAAAATGTTCGAGTACCCATTGTGAAGCTATGTGCATTCCTCAATGCAATTTCTCAGAAGGTGATTAATCCACTAACTCTATCAAATTTACAGAAGGATGTGGTGCAATGTCTTGTCAGCTTCGAGTTGGTGTTTCCACCATCCTTTTTCAATATTATGACGCACCTCATAGTTCACCTAGTCGAAGAGATTCACGTTCTCGGTCCTGTATTTCTACACAACATGTTCCCCTTTGAGAGATTCATGGGAGTCTTAAAAAATACGTTCATAACCGTGCTAGGCCAGAAGGAAGCATCTCCAAGGGCTATGGAACAGAGGAGGTCATTGAGTTTTGTGTTGACTTTATTCCTGACCTTAAGCCGATCGGTGTTCCTGAATCACGCTATGAGGGGAGACTGCGTGGAAAAGGCATGCTAGGAAAGAGAGCAAAAATAAATATGGACGGACATTCTTTCACTAAAGCACACTACACAGTCCTACATAATTCCAGCATGGTGGCTCCGTATATATTGGAACACAAGGATATTTTACGCTCAAAATATCCGGAGCAAGGTGAAGATTGGATTGATGGAGAACACCAGACGACTTTCGGCGGTTGGTTGCAAACACATCTCATTAATGACACCACTATTGAAGAACAACTATACTTGTTGGCCAAGCAACCATCGTTTTGTATATCGACTTTTCAAGGGTACGAGATAAATGAGAATACATTTTACACGATCGTCCAATATCAAAAGAGCACCAATCAAAACAGTGGTGTCCGCTTTGATGCAGCAGACGACAATGGGAAGAAGGTCACATATTATGGGTACATAGAGGAGATATGGGAACTTGACTATGGACCTACTTTCAAGATCCCTTTGTTCCGGTGCAAATGGTTCAACCTGAAAGACGGGGTGCAGGTAGACCCACAGTACGGAATGACTACAGTGGATCTCAAGAATCTAGCATATGAGACCGAACCATTCGTGCTTGCCAGTGAAGTGGCCCAGGTTTTATATGTGAAGGACATGTCTACCAAACCGAAAAAAAGAAAAGAAAGGCAAGAGGACACATCATATGATGAGCCAAAGCGCCACATAGTTATTTCAGGAAAAAGAAACATCGTGGGAGTGGAGGACAAGACAGACATGTCAGAAGATTATAATAAGTTTGATTATATTGCACCCTTCAAGGTGAAAACTGACCCAAGCATCGTGTTAAATAACGAAGATTGTCCATGGTTGCGTCGCAATCAGAAGAAAGGGAAACACACGAAGAAAACTCAGAAGACTAGATAGGGATGTGTTGGTGATGTGTAATAATAAACTTGGCATAGTTTGTTTGAATGGGTCCATATTCCACACAAACAGGCATCTTGGAAGCACGGACAATGTATTAAACCTTTTATCAAATGCACACGGTTTCCCCGTCATACAGCCCAACGGTGGCTCGTGAGTGCCTGCATATCAAATGCACCGTTGGGCTGTATGACGGGAATCCGAATGATTTGCATATAGGGTCATGTGGCTGATCCAACACTGATTTTGCCCATCCGGAAGCTTGCGCATCCGTCTCGCGTCATCGTGAGCAGCGAATCGACCTTCGATCCAAACAGCCCCAAGACATCTCTGATGATCTAACGACCGTCCCAAAAAGTGTTGTAAATGTTGTAGATCATCAGAGAGCCTTGGAGCTGCTTGGATCCGACCGAGGGGCATGGCTACCACTTCCACCACCACCACCACTCGTTGTGTGCCGTTTCGCTGCAGGGACGTCGCTATTTATAGGCGTGTGCTTCTGATCCAACGGCTCACAAGAGCTCTAAAGAAACACACCCCTGATACAACGGCTCACAAGCGCTTGAAAGAAACACACGATCCGTGTGCTTCTTTAGTCCCGGTTGGTAACACGAACCGGTACTAAAGGCCCTGATCCAACAGCTCACAAGCGCTCGAAGGAAACACACGATCCGTGTGCTTCTGATCCAACGGCTCACAAGCGCTCTAAAGAAACACACCCCTGATCCAACGGCTCACAAGCGCTTGAAAGAAACACACGATCCGTGTGCTTCTTTAGTCCCGGTTGGTAACACGAACCGGTACTAAAGGCCCTGATCCAAGCTCACAAGCGCTCGAAGGAAACACACGATCCGTGTGCTTCTGATCCAACGGCTCACAAGCGCTCTAAAGAAACACACCCCTGATCCAACGGCTCACAAGCGCTTGAAAGAAACACACGATCCGTGTGCTTCTTTAGTCCCGGTTGGTAATACAAACCGGTACTAAAGGCCCTGATCACTCTATATATGTAGGCTTGGCCTCCATTGCCATATCACATCTAAACTCATATCTGCAACCTCATCACTCTTCCATTGTAACAAAATTTTGACTTAGGCGTTTTTGACTTAGCTGTTCTCGGCGACGATGTCCATGTTGGACCAGAGGGGCGATGTGCGGGACTGGGCTCCACCGGGCTGGCACTGGGAGGTGCTACCTTCCGGGACGCGCAGCTTGGTGAGGAATCCAGGTGACATCGTCGACCCGGATCTTCTGTGGTGGCAGTCGCGTGGGCCACGCTCGGTGCAGAGGGAGCCGGCCTCCGAGGAGGTGGTACGTCGCCGTATCAGGGAGGAGGATGAGCACGTCCGTCGCTACATGTATCTATTGGATAGGCAGTATGACAGTAGGTGGTCGTTTCTTCAGAGGGTTCCTTCTCACGTGAGCTATGACCCTGTGAGGGTTCCTTCTCTTTGGATGCGCAGCGCCGGAGGCTCAGCACCCCGTGGCTCAGGAACTTGGAATATGTCCTAGGCAGTACGACAGTTCTGTTGAAAACTTGTTCACAACAAAGAGCTATCTCTTCCTAACATTCTAGGGTTTCTGTCGAAATAACGGGTGTTATGGCCAAATACATGGCATAGTTTGTTTGAATGGGTCCATATTCCACACAAACATGCATCTTGGAAGCACGGACAATGTTGACGAAGGAAGTTTTTTTATTGAATAAAAAAACCATTTTCCATTTTGCGAGTGTCAGAAATGGTTTTTTTTTGTGAAGGACCTACCAGAAATATGTTGCAAAACTTGGGTGATTCATTTTTTAATATGCTAGAACATGTTATATGCACAATAATCAATTTGTTTTCTAAGAAAAGATTTCCATCCACCTCTTTAAAAATCACAAATTTTCTGCCGATTCTGCTGGAAACGGGACAAATTTCTAGACTTAATTATAGTTTCTAGAAATATTTAATTCCATTTGAAATTTAAAAATTTGAAAATGTTACAAAACATCACAAAATTATTATGGGTTGATATTTTTTAATTTTACAAAATTTTAGAAACTAGTTTCATGTCATTTGGACTTTTCTTTCAAAAGTTATAGTTGTTTTAATAAATTAGGAAAAGAAAAAGAGAGAAAAACCCTTTGGTACCGGTTGGTGAGAAAAACCGGTACCAAGGTCGAGCGGTTCGCGCCCAATTTTGGTGGATCTTTGGTACCGGTTGGTACCTACAACCGGTACCAATGAACCTTTGGTACCGGTTGGTGGCACAAACCGATACCAAAGGTCAGAAAGAAGGGTCCAAGAGCGCGGGACTTGGCCATTCTTGGCCAAATCCAACGCAGACGAACCGACGCGCCTCCGGGCTCCTGATCGCCGACGAGACGCCGTCAGGCTGCCGCCGTGCCGCCGCGCCGCCTCCACACGCGCCTCCGCCTCCTCCACCACGCGCCCCTGCGCCACCGCCGCCTCCACCACGCGCCTCCGCCTCCGCCTCCGGCCGCCACCACACGCGCCTCCGCCTCCGCCTCCGGCCGCCTCCACGCGCCCGCGCCTCCGCCTCCTCCACCACACCGCCGCCGCCTCCACCACGCGCCTCCGGCCGCCTCCGGCCGCCACCACAACACGCCTCCGCCTCTGCCTCCGGCCGCCTCCGCCTCCGGCCGCCTCCACGCCGCCTCCACGCGCCTCCGCCTCCGACTCCGGCCGCCTCCACGCGCCTCCACCTCGGTGACCTCGGTAGAGGTACTAGTTTTTTTTTGTTTTTTTTTCTTAGTGATTATTAATATTAGTAAATAGAAATACTAAGAATTAGTATTAGAATTTAAGTAAATAGAAATACTAGTTTCTATTTTTACTTACAAATGTCTCAATATTGTTATACATAAATTTAAGTAAATAGAAATACTAGAAAATTAGTATTAGAATTATTAGATACTTAGAATCATTAGAATTTTAGTACTTAGAATGATTAGAATTTTTAGTACTTAGAATTATTAGAATTTTTAAGTACTTAGATATTAGTTTTTTTAGTACTTAGAATTATTAGAATTTTTAAGTACTTAGATATTAGTTTTTTTAAGTACTTAAATATTAGTTTTTTAGTACTTAGAATTATTAGAATTTTTAAGTACTTAGATATAGTTTTTTTAAGTACTTAGATGTTAGTTTTTTTAGTACTTAGAATTATTAGAATTTTTAAGTACTTAGATATTAGTTTTTTTTAGTACTTAGAATTTTTAAGTACTTAGATATTAGTTTTTTTAGTACTTAGAATTATTAGAATTTTTAGACTAGAATATTAGTATTAGAATATTAGTATTAGAATTATTAGTATTAGAATTATTAGTATTAAAATATTAGTGTTAGAATTTTGTAGTGAATTGCTATTTAAATTTTCTATTTCAAATTTGCCAAGTGAATTTGCTATTTAAAATTTTGTAGTGACATTGAGCTATGGATCCGGACTCCCCCCCCCCCTTCATCCGAAATGAGGAGGAAGAAGATTTGGTGCAACAAGTGATATATAATAATGCCCGACCATATGAGGATGACGATGGCGAAGACTTAACCACACAATTTCTGAACGACTCCGGTGAAGGACTTGAGTCTGAAGAAGAAGGGCCGACGAAGTGCCCTTAACAAACTCCGGCAAGGTGTATATTATGGCAATGCTATATTAGTAGATGCATTGATTTATTTGTATTGCACTTATTAACGAACCTTTTTTATTTTAGCCTTCTGGATCATCGAGCAAATCTGCTAAAAAGCAAGGTCCTCGAGGCCCGACGAAACCTCTATCGGGCGAGGCTAAATTATCCCTCACCGCATTTAAGGCTAGTGGCGAACCGGTGGAACCAGCAGAGAACGTCAAAAAAATTATAAGTCAGGCTGGAGTTCTTGGTAGGGACATTGTACCGATCACCATTCCAGATTGGCATAAGCCGAAGAAGGCGGGGGTTGGCGATGAAGCTAGTTACGTCAGCGACACTACAAAAGAGGTACTTTGGGGGAGTCTACTGCCATACTTCAACCTACCGGTAGGCTTCACGGAAGGCCAGACGAAGAAGCTCAAGGAATGGACTTTTAAGAAGATGGCCGTACAATTCCAGACCTGGAAGAAAAAATTATGGGACAACTATGGACCTGAAGGTCCAGAATTCACTGGAAGATTTGAGAAGCTAAAAGCCCTCTGGCCCGCATTTAAGGCGTATAGGAGCTCGTCAGAGTATAAGTCCCGATCAGCCATAAATGTAGAAAATGCTAAGAAGAAGCAATATTTTCATAAATTGGGGTCAGGTGGCTACAAGAGTGCCATTCCTAAGTGGAAAGCATATGAAGCTGAACTGCTGAAAAACGGGGTCATGCCACAGACATACGACTGGCCCGAGCGGTCCAAGTTCTGGTTGTACGCGCTCTTGATTGCGCTTCGCTTGGTGAAGATTCACATGACGCTCCCCCATACACCAAGATGGGGAAAGCATTCCTTCGGCATATCTTCACTTGGCCTTTCTCTCGATGACGAACACCTTGGCCTTGATCAACAAATGATCTTCTTCCCTTAACCTTGATCCAACACATGGAGAACAAGCAAGACCTTGACTCCAACAAATGGAGACAAGCAAGCTAATGGACACCTACAAATATAGCTCAATGCAAATATTAGTCCATAGAGATTGTCATTAATTACCAAAACGATGCATGGGATCAACCATGCACTTTCACCGGAGCACCTTGCCAGGTCGAGCTTCCTCACCTCCTCCGTGCGCAGCTCCCCTGTGAGCCCCCTGTCCGTGGCTGCTGCTTGTGTGTTTCCATGCCTCCCTGATGCGCTTCCGTCCCCGGCTGCGTGCCTTCGTGCTGCTGTCCCTGGTGTCTTCCCGCGACCGGTGCACGTTTCCCCATTGTGTTTCCGTCCCAGATGTTGTTTCCCGACGGGAACCCGCCAAGTTCTACGTCCCCGTCGTGAAGACCGGAGACCCGACAAGATCTTCGGTGCCGTGAACCTCGACAACCGGATGACGATACGACAAGATCTTCCACGACTCCGTGAATGACTACTGGTGCCCATACGATGACGACCCGCCAAGTTCTCCGCTTCGTTGTTCGCATTGTGTGTCGGCCGCCTTCGTGCGTGTCCGTAAAGACCGGTGCCCGATCCCCGACCACCGTGAACACCGTCGAACCCGGAAGCCGGAATGCCAAGGTCCGCTACGACGACGACCCGAGTACGACTACTTCAATGACGTCGACTATGGAACGACTACTTCAGCTACTTCGACGACGTCGACTACTTCTTCCCCGATCCAAAGACGGTGATTCCAATCCGAAGATCCTCGATCCAATGTGTGACCCCAACCCTAACCCTATACCATATATGCGTATCTTATAAAATCATGCGTAATTAATTAACATCGCACTTTTATCCATTTAGTCGAATTAAATCAACTAAATTAATTATGGGGTTTGTCCGGTGCATTTATATTGTGCACCGATCCCATTTAAAATGCTTTTCCATGTGTTAGGGATAAAAATTGAATCACTTTAATTTGTCATGCATTCATGTCATCAACATGCCGCTTCTTTTGCCGAAGTAGTAAAATGCATTTCTTGCGCTTCCAGTGTTCGTTGCTTCTTCGGGAATAGGATGATGAGTTGATGTGAGAAACGACAGGTTCTGCTACCTATACCGGATTGCAGACAAGGACTACTCACTTGCTATATTTACTTGTTTTCTGTCTCTTACTCCTCCTATCTTTTATTCCTTGCTAGCCTTATGTTACGATGCTTGTGTCTTGATCCTATTTGCATGTTTACCTTACAGCCATGATAAACCACACCCCCACATCCTATTACCCTGTTGCTTGTTTACCGTGTTAGCCTTGCGAGTCGTAGTGCATGCTTAGGTGCTTTGCTTGAGTCCTGTTATCTCTTTATCTAGTCTTGTTGTTAACATGATAGCTAGGCTCAACTTAAATGGTAATCTTTAATTTCTGTTGCGATGGGAATAATATAATAAAGATAAGGCACCGGCGGAAGGCCAATCGTGGTGTTTTGTTCTGCTAGTGTCGCCTAGGACCCGAGTTCTTTTCCGCTGATCCAAGACTGAGCGCACTAACCACATGTGGGAGTTCTATGGGCCTCCCCGCAACCTATTTACCGGATCTTCAAACCTGTCCAGGAGCCACAACTTAGTTCGGGTGTTTTTATTTGCGCGCGTACGATGATGATGATGAGCAGGTAAGATGATGATGGTTACGTGGTTACTATACGGTAGGGTTTGCGGGATGAGCGTTTACCGCATGTAAAAGGAGGGCAATCGTATGAGTGTGCCTCCCGACACCATTCACGCAACGGTTAGGCCCACCTCGGAGCTTCGGCCGGACTTTCAAGGTGGATCAGACCTAGCTATGTGGCTCCCTGGACTTGTTTGTAGAGAAGGGAAGTGTTGCGTCGAACGCTCCACCGGTACACCTCTAAGCGAGTGTTCCGATGCGTGTGGGTTCATTGGTGCATCCCTGCAGGGTGAAATCTTTTCGAAAAGCCGTGTCCGCGGTTATGGACGACTTGGTGAAATGCGCTAGCTAAAAAGATCATAGACAAATTGCACCTAATGATTATAACTTGATTAGTAAGTTAGATTAAATGAATAATAACTCATAAAAATGTCAATTGCGTGAGTGTCTTTGGGCTTGCTGCTCGTGGTTTTAAACGGGCCGGTAAGGAATCGGCTGGATTATGTTTGGTGTTAGTATAGTTGGTTCCTTATGCGCTCTCTTATATTGTCTCTTTTAGACGAAAGTTGTAACGTGTCTCTATAAGTTGTTAGTGCTGCTTGCCGCCGCTTCAATCTCTAACCCCTTTTCCTCGGAATTCAAGCGTTGATATCTTGTGAGTATTACTTAACAGTACTGTTTATAGTACTGACCCATTCGGGGCTGCTATTCCAATGCAGATGACAAGTTTGAAGTCTGACGACGTTAGCTTGAGAATCCCTCCGGCTTGGCCTGGGCAGGGATATGGTGCTTTCGTTTATATTCAGGACTCTTAGTCCACATTTGTATTCTTATCCGTAGCCAGATACCTTTTCGCTTCCGTTGTTATTTGGATCTTTGTATTGTATCTTTTGTTCTTGACTCGGTGGGTGAGTCGTTGTTGTATATATGTTTTTTTGTGGTTCCATCGAGAACTGTTATAATATTATCACAATTCCACCCGCATAACGTGTGTGTTGCGACGTGCATGCTATGCTTGGTGGGCGTCATAGGATCGTTATTATGCGGATTTGGCGGGAACGCTTAAATCTACATAGTACCGATCCGGGGGGCGTTATGTTCGGGAACTGCTCCAGTGCTTATATAGGATCCTTACCACTTTCACGGGTCAACCCAAATGGATTTTGTGGATCTGTTGCGCAGCGCTGTGCTGGACTCTTTCGAATATTAGAAATAAATTCACGATTAAGGATACCTTCCATACTCAACCGGCACCTGATTGCCTCTATAAACTCAGGTGTGGAAGTCAGTGGCTAGGCGACGAGACCGGGAGGCGTTGGAGGGGACGATAGGCAGGATTCGCTCTCTCTACGCGGCAGTTCGGGAGGCTCTGGAGTGACCTCTCTTCTGATGCATGTATCGGATCTCTTCTAGTTAGGGTGTAGACTGTTGGGTAGTCTTCGCGTCGAGGCTTGCATGCCTTCTGTGTTTTTTTTTTTTTTGGAGTAGGGGTTTCCCCTTGTAAGACCTTGGACGTTGTTATTACTCGCCGGTGATGGCTTCATTAATTTAAAATCGGGCTCGCCTCGAGCCTTCCATCTAAGGTAAAGGTGCCTTTCCAGACATGAACTGACGGAAGGTGTATGCAGACAGCAATATAATTACTCGTTGCATTGCTAGCTACACATACACTCCTACATATAGTAGCACAAATTTCAGTACAAAAACATGAGGGCATCACCTGCTACCTCAGCAATTGTTGATTTCTCTATGTGCCAACTTAATATTGCGTTCCTCTGTTTCTTCTCTTCTCTCGACCTCCTTCGCCGAAAATACATGGATTTAATACATACATATCCACCGTCAAACGTACATCTCCATCTCATTATTAGAAGCCTTTGATTAGTCTATGGTCCACTCTGGCGCCACTTTTGGCCTGGATCCGATCCCACATCATGGTCTGTTCCTGTCTTCTCTGAATCCTTCTCCGCTTGCCCAGACACAAGGAGACCGTGCAGGTACAGGCAGTGCCCGCTTGGGTAGGGTATCTAATCATATTTGCAAAAGCATTGGCATAGTAATCTTGATCCCTGGGAGGTAGGGTTCATTCCAGTCATGTCATGAGTCACAAGATGCTACCAGTCATGTTAAACGTTTAACCTCATATCCGAAAATGCAACTCCGCACCGTTGTCAGAATTTCTGCCGAAGCTCAATCTGCCACAGTCTGTGTTGGCAACTTGGAGATGATCCGGGATTATAACTGCTGGGTTATGTTCATCGAACTTTGGTGCAGCTACTCTTCGTCATGCATGTAGGCTCACACCCTGCTAGACTCCTGAACTGCAAGAAATGCTATAGTCAGAAGATAAGATGCAATCCATACAGAACAAGAGAGAAAATAAATTATGCCCAAACCAACCACAGTCCAATTTGGTATACATATATATTTGTACAAATGCACAACCTGAAAAGAAAATTATGATGCAAAACCAGCAGCACAGAATAACATGCCAGTCTGAAGTATTTTCAGAAAGAAACGAGCTAGCTGGGTTCTTTCAGTCTGCCATAACTATATTTTTTTCTATTCCAAATTTGTCAGTCTAAAGTTTATTCAGACAGAAATTAACAGCATAATATCTGAATTATTCGAATATGCTTTAGGTGTCTACTTTTTAAAATTGGAACCAAATAATAGTCATCTCTGAAGTTGATTATTGGCCTCTTGCTACTAGCTTCTCAACCCTAAACCGTATCATAACACATATGGCAAGGGACAAATGTACAGAACCGCACTCTTTCGCCATGGCATAACACTCTAGCTAGTAGCTAGTCTCAGCCTTACAGGGGACCTCGCCAAAGAGTTAGCGCTAGGGAAATGAAGCTTCATGGGGGCAGGTCACTAGGTAGCGTCGTATGGAATTTTAAGCTCAATCTATTTGATGTTCTGTAGACTGTACAGTTCGTTCCTGTAACCAGCAATTTTCTTCTTTTAGTCTCTGCTTCCACATTCTGACCCACTCCACTTGATGTAAGATATTCCTCTGTTTTTAGCCTTGTTGTTTTCCCCGACAAAGTACAGCAGGCCAGAGTATTGCATAAACTCTGATAGAGATATTGCTAGCATGGGTATAAGAATTACAGCTATACTTTGCGGGTCAGTTTGACTCACATGAATCATTTTCTGTTTAAAAAGACAGTTCAGTTATGTTCACACAAACCGGTCGCACCACCTCAAGTTCAAACAAAAACACCAATACACATATATCTCATTGACCACGCCATGCAAAAACGTCAGGCTGACCACACGGCGAAGGGCGCTTACCCGTTTAGTGCGATACATGCAGAAGCAAAAGGAGAGGTTTGATAGCAAGTGAATAACAAGACTGGCTGTTACCTGCAGATTAATTACTCTCCAAAAAATAACAAACTATTAATCAACAAAGACCACCAACATCGTAGGGGCTAATTTAGCTGTGGGTCTGGCTCGACCTACTATTATAGTATTTAACAAGTTAACAACCAAGTGTTGATAATTGTTTCGTCCACTTCAACAGCCGGACGTCACAGCAGAGGCATGAAACCAGCCTGATTGGGCATGGAAGCGTGAAGCTTGCATGCATATGTGCACTCCTTTTCCAGCTTCTTCTAGACGGCAGCCAGCCGTTGTACTGCTACATATACACATCCCAGTGCCTGTTCCATATTGCTCATCAAGCAGCAGCTCGATCGATCAGTTCACTCCACTATCATCTTCTTGTCAAGACAAGTAAAATGGAGTCCCAAAACAAGGAGGTCGATGCGTTGGTCCAGAAGATCACCGGGCTCCACGCCGCCATCTCCAAGCTGCCATCACTCAGCCCGTGCCCCGACGTGGACGCGCTCTTCACCGACCTTGTCACCGCATGCGTTCCACCGAGCCCCGTGGATGTGACCAAGCTCGGCCCGGAGACGCAGAAGATGCGTGAGGGCCTCATCCGCCTCTGCTCTGAAGCCGAGGGAAAGTTGGAAGCTCACTACTCCGACATGCTTGCCGCCTTTGACAACCCGCTCGACCACCTCGGCATGTTCCCCTACTACAACAACTATATCAACCTCAGCAAGCTGGAGTACGAGCTCCTCGTGCGCTACATGCCCGGAGGCATCGCGCCGGCCCGCGTCGCGTTCATTGGCTCCGGCCCACTACCATTCAGTTCATTCGTCCTCGCCGCGCGCCACCTGCCCGACACAATGTTTGACAACTACGACCTGTGCGGCGCGGCCAACGACCGTGCCAGCAAGTTGTTCCGTGCGGATAAGGATCTGGCCGCCCGCATGTCGTTCCACACGACCGATGTCTCCGACCTCGCCAGCGAGCTTGCCGCATACGATGTGGTATTTCTGGCCGCGCTCGTGGGCATGGCCGCCGAGGAGAAGGCCAAGGTGATCGCCCACCTCGGCATGCACATGGCGGACGGTGCGGCCCTTGTTGTGCGCAGCGCGCACGGGGCGCGTGGATTCCTGTACCCTATCGTCGACCCCGAAGACATCGGTCGAGGTGGATTTGAGGTGTTGGCTGTGTGCCACCCAGATGACGACGTGGTGAACTCTGTCATCATCGCGCACAAGTCCAAGGATGTGCATGTCAATGCGCTCCAGAACGGGCGTGGGCGGTATGCCCGTGGCACGCTGGTGGTCAGCCCGCCGTGCAGGTTTGGTGAGATGGTGTTGGAAGTGACCCAGAAGAGGGAGGAGTTGGCAAACGCAGAAGTGGCATTTTGACGCGAGGGGTCGCACTACTTATGTGTTGCAAGTTACTACTTGTTGTTTGCACCCTATGGTGTAACACACGTGCATGTCTATGTCCACCTCATTTCTACCCCTAAAGGTAGAGTAGAGGGCAGTGTGTGGAGCAATAATATGTGTTCGTAAGTGTATGCGTTGAGAATAAGACGATATATATATTTCGTTAATAAGTATAAAATTTAATTGGTGTCAAATTAGTACTATGAAATAGAGATATCTCGATCCGGACAATAGATCGTGTTCTATCAAATGGATATTAAACATGCTCTCTTCCAAGATGGACCTGATTGCGCTCTCAAATTCTGTTTCTGGGTCCTGGGTGTAAAACAGGAGGACTATGTTGTAATTTCTATTTCTTTTGAGGTTCTCTTTGTAATTTGTATCTCCACTGTTGAAGATTAATGCAGTTTCTGGGTCCTTCGGGGCCCTTCCCTTGTTCAAAAAAAAAACATGCTCTCTTCCATCAAAGGGGCGTGCATGTGTATGTTTGCTCGGAGGTTGTGTTTGTTTATTTCGCGACCTAACTCGGTAACTCCTAACAAAACGTATTTGACCCACGTTATTCGAAGAGATTGATCATTGATATGATGGATAGGATAGATATGGATCATGGATGCATGGTCTAATTATTGGATGGAGCTGCCAAAGGTTAGCGTGGATCCCTTGAGCGCCTCCTCCACGATCCCGTCCAGCCGCGCCGCCATCGCCGGCGTCATGCAGCTGCTCATCCAGTCCCCGACCGCCCCGTTCCTGAAGAACGACTCGTTCTTGAGCCCCAGCAGCGTGGTGCCGCTCCTGTTCACCTCCAGCCCCTTGAGCTTCCCCAGGCTGCAGAGCTCCACGACGTTGCGCACCACCCCGGCGGCCTCCTCCTCGGGCGAGAACGGGCACCCCATGAACGCCGCCAGCGCCCTGAGGTTCCCCGCCGGGTCGACCAGCATGTCCTCGTACCTGAGGAACAGCACCCGGTCGGGACGCCGGCGGCTGGCCTCCCAGAACTCGACCGCGTGGCGCCAGTGCGGGCCCGACACGCACCGGCCCTCGCAGAAGAGCTCGAACGCCTCCTCGAAGGTCGGCATGGTGGGCGGCGACGCGCCGGCGACGCCGGGCACCCGGAGAATCGCCGCGGTGGTCTTCTCGTGGAAGTGCCAGAAGGAGGCCAGCGTGTCCTTGAGGTCCCGGCACACGTACACGATCCTGCAGTCCGCCGTGACGCGGTGCGGGAGCAGGGAGTAGGGGAGGTGGGAGGCGAGCATACGGGGGGAAGGGATCTCCCCGTACAGCTCGTCGTCCCCGGCATAGTCGGTGGCAATGAGCTGGGGGCTGACCTCGAGGAAGCCGACCAGGTCGTGCGGGCTACGTGTACTGCGGTGGAGCGGGTGTTGGGGGAGTACGGCGGGTGGGCGGCGCGGTTGAGCGCGCACAAGGCGAGGGCCTTGAGCTAGGTGGTGCCGGACTTGGGGAAGCTGGCGAGGAGCACGTCGGTGGGTCTCGCGTGGAAGCGCGCGTGCGGCGCGGCGACGCCCTTGAGATACATGTCTCACAACCAGAAGCCCTCATAGAAGCTGAGCGGGTAGGGCGGGAACCCCGGCCCCGTGGGGAGAGAGGCAGATGATCTTGGGTATGTCGGCGTGTGGGGGGACTGTCGCCGGTGCCGCCCCTTCTTCTCCGGCCACGGCGCCGCCCGTGGGAGCAGCGGTCCAAACGTACATGTGTTAGGGTCGCGCTCACAGATCTCACTATAGTATCACGGATGAATACAGAATTGGGATTCGGTGTCTAGGAATTTGAATTACAAGGTCTGTTGCAAAGGAAGACAGAGGAGGGAAAGGAAACTGAAAACGCAAGGTAGGCAGAAGCCACCAACCAATTTTCCATCGTCTTCGCTTGTCGACACAGCTCTTATAGATCGAGCCAATCGTCGGTCGCCAGTTGTTCAGCGGGTCCACGTACTCGCTGGATATCACCGGCTTTCCTGGCGCGCTCGCTTCTCCCTTTCTGCCACTGCAGGTGGGGCTCCTTCTTCAGTAGCGTTGCTAACATTCCCCCTCCCTTGAACGTCGGCTTGACCCCAAGCCGGAGAACGGGGAAAGCGTTGGCGAAGTTCATCAGCGTCTTCCCATGTCGCCAGTGACTCCGGTTGGCCAGACCATTGCACCAAGACCTGCGCCACTGAAACAGGGCCTTGCTGACGGAGGCGACGCTGAAGCACCCGAGTAGGAACCTGCAGGACATCCAACGGAGAAGGTAACACTGATTGCAGTGTCACATGAGGGCCAATAGCTTTCTTCAGTTGTGAAACGTGAATCACTGGATGAATCCGACTTGTAACTGGTAAATTCAGACGATAAGCTACTGTTCCAACTCGTTCCAGCACTTCATAAGGTCCATAGTACTTGAAAAACAACTTGTGATGAGCGCGAGGAGCAACTGACGACTGTACATACGGTTGAAGTTTGAAGTAGACATGATCACCAACTGCAAACGATCTTTCACTATGTTTCTTGTCAGCTTGGTGTTTCATACGCAGACGAACACGCTCCAAATTTTGCCGCAGCAGGGTTTGCATTAACTGACAATCTTGAAGCCAAGCTTGCAAATCAGGTTGAGAACATGCACTATCAGGAGAGAGACCAAAATGCATGGGAGGAAGACCATAGAGTACCTCAAATGGCGATTTACCCAGAGTTGAATGGAGGCTTGTGTTGTACCAATACTCTGCTAGAGACAACCACTGCACCCATTTCGTGGGATAGGAATGTGCAAAGCAACGAAGGTAGCCTTCTAGACACTACTTAACACGCTCTGTCTGACCATCTGTTTTAGGGTGATAGGAGGAACTCATCGCCAATTGTGTTCCTGTAAGAGTGAACAACTGTCGTCAAAATTGACTGTAATGCGATCTCGGTCAGAAATGATCTGTTCAGGCAAGCTGTGAAGCTTAAACACATTGTCCATGAAAGCAATTGCAACACATCAACATCAGAAAAGGGATGTGCCAATGGAATAAAATGAGCATAACGACTGAATTTGTCAACCACTACCATGATACAATTAAACCGACCTGACCTCGGCATGCCCTCAATGAAATCCATGGAAATAATCTAAGCTGCAGCAGGAACAGGCAGGGGCTGTAGCAGGCCAAGATACCGGGATCTGTCTGGTTTAGCTTGTTGACATACATTACATTGCCGCAAAAAGTCATGCACAGTTCTGGACATACCTTTCCAAAAGAATCACTACAAGAGAAATGACTTTTAGTGACAAAATGGCTGATGACAAAGTTCCAAACCGTCATTGATATGGTTTAATCGGTGACAATTTGCCTATTTCGTCACGGATGTACATTAATCAATGACAGTTGCATATTTTGTCACGGCAAACCGTCATGGATTCACCCGTCAGGATGGGCGACTTAATAGGTGAAGAAATTTAGACCGTGGTGGTTTGAAACCGTCACCGAATATCACGCTGAACCCACTCGTCAGTTTATGGAACATTTTGTGCAATTTTTAATATAACGCTATCTTGTGGGGCCCAATAGTCAGGTAAATACATAATGCACACGATTTTTAATGTCATATGGAACCCCACTTGTGAATATCACGCTGGACCCACTAGTCAGTTTAATGAAAGATTTTATGCAATTTTTAATATAACGCTATCTTGTGGGACCCAATAGTCAGGTAAATAAATAATGCACAAGATTTTTAATATCATACGGAATCCCGCTTGTGAGGTATAGAAATAGCTTTAAAAAAAAGCGTGGTCTCTAGGTCCGAACTCATGACCTCAATAAACAAACCAATGGAGTTAACCACTAGTTCACCGGACGATTGTAACATGCATCCACTTAAAAGTAAAGAAAAACAATTCTGCTGGAAGCACAGACTTGAACCCACGATTTCCACCTAGTGAGCCAGCAATTACGCCCAAATGCAACTTGTGTTCTAAATCATCGATAGTGTTTACTTGTACGTTTCCTGGCATGGCGACAAGTTAATTAAAAATGGCGATTTGATGGGATTCGAAACGAAGACCAACTCCGTGTGACGGGCAGCCCGTTACCACCAGGACAGCTGGTTAATTATGATTTATAATCAACACAAAGCGTACTAAGTATTCTAGCTGGCTAATACATAGTTCTATTACATTGGCCTACATATTTGGCTGCACAACTCCTTTTTAGAAATTAAACAATATCACGTTGAGAGAACAAAAAAAAAGGAAGTTGTTTGTCTAAAAAAAAATACGAAAAACTATCACGGTGATGACCTTTTCATACAAACTCATCTTGATGGCTTATTTTCACTCGAATCCAGATATGTTTGGGATGAGCACCAATGCAATTTTGACACAAAGTTGAACATGTTTGATGGATAACCCCAGATATTATGAATTTTCTCTCTATCTAATTTTTTTCCATTTAAATGTCTTTATGCTGATTTTCTGAAAGTAATTCAATGAACTACAAGTGTGTACAATTTTGCTCTCATGTTTATCCAAAAATCAATTTAAGGTATATAAGTTGTGATTGTATCCCATAATCAATGATAATTTAAGGTATATAAGTTGTGATTGTACCCCAATATTACGAATTTTCTGGTTTTCTATCTAATTTCACCTTTTTAAACTACTTTATATTGATTTTTCGAAAGTAATTCACATTTGAACAACATGTATGTGATAATTTGGTCCGAAGTTTTTCCAAAAATCATTTTTTGGTACAATATTAGTAATAATATTACAAAATCGCCGATTTTTTTTAAAGATTCGACCCCTTTCTATGAATAGCCATGCTGGCCTTTTTGACATTATTTTGAAAAAAAACTCAAATGAAATGTAGAAATTTTCATATAAAAAATTTTATTCCTCATGAAGTAATTTGATGTGTATTGTTTGATAGTAAAAATTCTAAAATTAGAATATAACATATTTGAAAACAAAGTCTTCGCTATAAACACTATCATGTATGAAGATTCATGAGTTTCGGGCCCAATGAGTGAGATCATGGTCATATCCATGCCGTAGTTCAAGATAATGTGCCTATATTTGGCAAATAGGTGTATTTTAGAATGGTAAACGATAGTGCAAAAGTAAGTTTTCAAATTATTTATCAAAATATATTTTTCCATTTTCTAGGTGCCAAAATGTCTTTTTTGTGACAAGTTACGAAATATGATGCAAAATGGCGTCGATCCAATTTTCATACAAAGAAGGGCTTATCGTAGGGATAATATGAAAATATTATGAATTTACTCGTTTTCTATCTAATTCTGCCCTCTAAAACTTTATATAGATTTTTAAACAATTCAAACTTTAACTACGAGTATGTGATAATTTGATCTGAATTTTCTTTAAATAATTTTGACGATAGTTTTGAAAGATTCGACCCCTTGCTATGAATAGCCATGCTGGACTTTTTGACCATTTTTTGAGAGAACTCAAAGAAAATGAAGAAATTTTCAAAAATAAAATTCATCCTCGTGAAGTCATTTGATGTAATTTTTTTGATAGTATGCTAATCTTATAAAATGACATATCTGAAAACCAAGTCTTCACAATGAAGATTTATGAGTTTCGAGCCAAATGAGTAAGATCACGGCCATATCCATGCCATAGTTCATTATAATGTATCCATATTGGTACATAGGTGTGTTTTAGAATGGTAAAAAATTATTTTTTACAATGGTAAGCAAGTAGTTTATATCACAGAATCTACGCTAGTTTTGAAATATTCTACCCCTTTCCATGAATAGCCATGCCATTTGACCCCTTTTTGAAAAAAAAACAAAAAAATTGAAGAAAATTTTAGAAAATGAGATTCTTCCTAATGAAGTCCTTTTAAGTTTACTAGTTGCTATGAAAAATTCTAAACTTTTCCTAGGTACTTGCAAAGTACATAGATACCAAAATGGGGCCTAAGTTCACGTGTCTGTGTCACTATGTTATAAGATGTTCGACCTTTTTTCTAAACCACATGTATTTCTACACATTTTTTTTGAATTTGTCATTTTATTTGTTACACATTAAATATAAAAAAAATCTTTTAATTTGGAACGCTCAGCGTAAGGCACAATTATTTTAATTTTGTTTGAAAAACCATCAGTATATTTACGTGATGCTTGGGAAAAAATTTCCACAGCCCACATGACGCTACGTTTTCCCTCTAATATTGGTTAACCCACCAAATTTTCACGGTTCCTAAACCGTTCACGCCATTCTAAGGCCCAAAGCCCAGTCAAACCGACTGCCTATAACCCTAACCTTCCCACTCACGCGCCCACGATTCTCCCAATCCGCTCTACACCAACGCCTTCCGCCTCCACTCCTAGCACCCGCCACCGCCGCCCAAACCCTCCGTTATCGACAGAGTAGGCCAGCGTCCGCGCCGCTAGGGCAAATCCCGGATCTCTCCCCTCCTTGCCGCTAGTCGGTGAGGTGGCTGCCACCTGTGGCATGATTGGTCGGCGAATTGACCTCCTCTCTGCTTCACCCAGTCCGCCGCCTTCGCTACCGGTGATGGCCCTGGCGGATCTGGCCATCAAACGCCTTCGCTGTGGTGAGTAGGCCACCATCGCCGATAGCCCTACCCCTACTTCCTCTAACAACAATGCCAGGAGGCTTCGTAGGTTGATCCTCGTCGGCGCATGCAGGACACATGAGCGTGGAGATCACCCCCGTGAGCTAGCTGGTCTACCCCGTGAACTGAACCTCTACACTGCATAGTTGTCGTTGTCTCAGGTTAAGAAGCTCCCATACTTTTGAGTGCTTGTGTTGCTGGTATTGATGCATTTCTAATCTACAGAGTAGTATCCAGACCGTGTGGTGTTGGTGCTAAAAATTATATGCTTTTGTTTAAATCTGTTGCTAGTGCTAGCAGTTAAAAGGTTCTGGATTTTTTTCAACCGATCTCATTTATTTGTGAAGGATCTAGTATTACTGAAAGTCCCGAGAGTAGTACAGGTTGTGTACACGCACTCCACGAGATGAAAAAAAAGTGATTTGCTTAGGCAACCTATTAGTGTTAATCTGAATAATGACTTCATTCAGTATACAAGTAATTTAAAGACAATACATATGTAAATCTTCACTGAGCAAGGTGTTGTTTTCATTTCAGCTAGATGTAGGTTTCAGTCGGTCTAGTTTTTGTCGAGTTAGATGTAATTTTAGTACTAGCAAAATATGATTTAGGTGTAGCATTTTTTTTCTTTAGCATCATGTGAAACACTTATCCAGTTTTAGTTTACAATTTTGTCTTTAGCACCATGATTGATGATACATTTTGTTTTGTTGTAGGATGTTCGCGGAAAAAGCTCACAAGGAGTCATGTAGAGCGGTTTGTTTTGTGTACTTAGGAACAGGTAATGAGTCCCTTCTAATTATAGCACCTGTCAGCTTGCAAACCGATTGTTGTGCACCATAAGTGTGTTCTTTTGTCCACATTTATGTTGCAGGGCTACTTTCCACTATTTTAAATTTTCTTAATCTCATGGCTATAAAATTAGCCAGTTTACGCTGTCATTTGCAATCACAACACGTATGGGAGGTGAAGACACATCTGATTGCCTTGTTAGAACTTCTAATCAGGTCCTATCTTGATTTTGTGGTTTGTTTCGGTGATTCTGGCGGGATCTGCAGATAGCTGTTTCTGCAACTTTGATCTACTGTTTGTGATTTACAGGGAATGATGACCTTCTATTACATGTTTGTAAGGTCGGCATGCTTCCCTAGACGCCCTTTGGTAATTTATCAAAGCTAATCATTGCATGTACGTACTCTTATGCTAACTGAATTTGTAGTATACTTTGTTCGTTCTTAGTTATTTTCTACAACGAGAGCTTATAGTCTTGTTTAGATTCATTAGGTCAGTTGTTTTGTTTCTAAATTTTATTACTTACCTGTTATTTGATATACTCTTTCTACTTGACACATTGTAGGTTTTGCAAAAAGTAAGGGGAGATACTTAAGATGCAGCGTGTTCAAGGATATGAAAATGATTTCATTATATGAGCTAAACTTAAGGTCTCTGGAGTTCTAGATAGAAAGCCATATTTCTGATATGGTGTTGAACTTGTATTTTATTTGTGTTGCATCGTACATGTGATTTGTATTTTCAAATCGGAAGTATGTAAACGTGAATGTGTGCCTGAGGTATTGTGAATCTATGATGTTTGAAGTTCAATTGGTTCTGAATTCAATATATGATGTTAGAATTTAATTCTATTTAAAATTCTTCTAATCTATAGTCGTAAATATATTCATGCACATTGGTCCCCCATCGTATGGACCCACATGACAGCACTCACGTCACCAACTGGGTCCAACTTGTCAGCATCGCGCGGGTCCCACATGATAGAATGTGACGTCACTACCATCTGGACCACGCGTCAGAATCCACCTCACCACCGTTGGACCCACATGTAAGAAGCCACATCAGCATTTGTTGACCAGTCCTACACTCACATACAATCTAATAGTGACAAATTTTCATACATACGGTGACAAATCATGGTGTCACAGATTAACCATGATCATTGACAAAAATTCCTACCGTCACTGATTCAATCTAAACAGTGACAATTTTTTTCATCCCGTCACCCCCATGAATCTATGACGGTCAATCAGTGACAAACCTAATGACGCCCCTTTTTTGTCATCCACACCTAATCAGTGACGAAAATGGGGTATTAAGTGACAAAAGGATTTTGTCACTAAATCCTATTTGCCTTGTAGTGAATAACTGCTTGAGACGCCTCAAGTTGACTGGAATACCTGAATGTCCACCTACTGGAGATGCATGCAATTCCTGAACAATTGATTGTTGTAGAGCAGGTACATTAGGTATCCATATCTTGCCATTCTTGCGAATAAGACCAACTCTCAGAGAGAAGCCATTGTCATCAGAAGGTTTAATTGCCAGTTGATCTAACAGTGCCTGAGCTGCAACATATTGCTGATAAGCATCCATGATAGTCACAACCCATATAGGTTGACAGCAAGAAATGGCCAATAGCTGAGACTCTTGGTGTGGGCGACGAGATAAAGCATCAGCCACTCTGTTGTCACATCCTTTGTTGTAGACAATGCGATACTGAAGGCCTGGTAACTTAGTGAAAACCTTATGCTGCCACGGGGTATGCAACCTCGGATCAGTGAGATGAGTTAGACTCACATGATCCGTGCGGATAACAAATTCAACATGTTGCAAGTAAGAACGCCATTGATCCACAGCAAGAAGAATAGCCATATATTTTTTTTCACATGTACTCAAGCCTCTGTTACGTGGGCCTAGTGCTTTACTGACAAAAGCTACCGGGTGCTCGTTCTGAAGCAACACTGCACCAATACCGACATTACAAGTATCAATTTCAACAATGAATAGACACTCAAAATCAGGCAATGCTAAAACTGGAGCTGAAATCAATGCAAATTGAGAGTGTCAAACGATGTCTGTGCTTCAGAAGTCCACATAAAAGGTGTATTCTTATGCAACAGTTGAGTCAAGGGTTTACTGATGGAAGCATAATTGCGCATATATTTTCTGTAATAACCCAGCATGCCTAGCACACTGCGTAACTGTTTGGCATCCACAGGCACTGTCCAGTCTCGAATTGCACTAACTTTGGACTCATCAGTTGCAACACCTTGTGCAGAAATCACATAACCTAAATATTGGATACTGGACTAAGCAAACGCACACTTTGACAGCTTCACTTTCCAATGATTATCAGCCAATAATTGCAAGACCTGTCGCAAGTGACACAAGTGATCATTGTAATTTTTGCTATAGATGAGGATATCATCGAAGAAAACCAAGGCACAACGACGCAACAATGGCGCCAAAGTCATGTTCATCTCAGCTTGAAACGTAGCAGGTGCACCCGTCAGGCCAAATGCCATCACAGTAAACTCATAATGGCCATTGTGAGTATGAAAGGCAGTTTTGTATTCATCACCCTCTGTCAATCTAATCTGGTGATAACCTGCTCTTAAGTCCAGCTTAGAAAAATAGCTAGCACCATACAACTCATCCAGGAGCTCATCAATCACAGGAAGTGGATATTTACTTTTAGGGTCTCCATGATTGGTCTTTCTTCTTAACCATCAGCAAGGGAGATGCAAAATTGCTAGTGCTTGGCCGAATTACGCTAGACTGCAACATTTCAGATACTTGTTTCTCAATTTCAGTTTTATGACCGGTGCAAATCGATATGGCCTTATTTGTACTGGTCGAGCTCCATGAAGTAATGGTATGGAGTGAGATAACTGTCTTTTTGGAGGAAAACTAGTGGGTTCAGAAAACACTTGTGGAAATTCATTCAACAACTCTTGAATTTCTTTAGGTACTTGGCCAATAGGTTCCAACAGTTCAGACAGCAACTGTAACTAAATTACTGCACAAGCAAATTCAGTCGGCAACTGGCCTTGCAAGCAAATCCACTTACCCCCATGTTGGAATGCTAACCATTTTTTACTCTAATCCACCATCTGAGGGCTATGAGAAGACAACCAATCCATGCCTAGAATTCCATCATAACCTTGCAATGGAAGGATTTTGAACGAAGAACAAAATTCATAAGGTCCACACTGCCATGTACACTTAGGCAAGAATTGTGTGCAGTGCAACACACCACCAGCAGCAACTTTAACACGACGAGCAGACGGAAGATTTTCACTGCCTCCAATCTGCTCAGCCAGATACACACTAAGAAAAGAATTGTTGCTGCCTGAATCCAAAAGAAACACCACTGCCTTGCCTTGCACAGAGCAATTCAGAATGATAGAACGCTCAGGAGCAGAGTCTTGTGTCGATTCCGCTGACATGAGATTTAATTCCATATCATCAGATGTTGCTGAAGGAGATATAAGCTGAATCATCATGAGACTGGAAGAATTCTACCATCTCTTGCACCACGTGGAGTTGTGATGACGTGGATCACACGTTCGCTGGGAGACCCCAAGAGGAAGGTATGATGCAGCAAAGCAGCAGTTTCCGTTGATTACAAAACCAAGATTGTCGAATCCAGTAGGATTTGGAGAAGTCTTAGCAAGGTGTCAACGGCGCCGTTTTCGATAATTGACGTGGACCTGCACATAATCACAAATAAACTACTTTGCCCCAACGAAACAGAGAGGTTCACAATCTCTCCGGCTTGCTGAACACAAAGAATTAAATGTGTGGATGTAAAATATGATGAGAGTGAAATATGACCAGCAAGCAAATGATGATGAAAAGCTATTAAAACGGTTGTAAGCAATGTAGGAAAATAGGACCGGGATCCACAGTTCACTAGAGGTGTCTCTCCAAAAGATATACATGATGGGTAAAAAAATTACAGCATGACAATTGACAGAATTGTGGGCGCACAACAAGGCTATTATAAAACAATATAGTTCACAGTTTCATCTAATATGGGCATTACGTCAAAATACATAACCGTCTTCCAACTGCATCTATGACTAATAATACAGCCTGAGATCGCTATCCAGCATGTCACCCAAAAGTATTAAGTTGCAAGCAACAGATCATTACAATAAGCAAAGTGCATAATGTAAGCAATGTAAATAATACAAGGAAATCACACCGCTGTTTTCTACCTAGTGGCAATATCACATCTCTCGTCTTAATCGTTTCTGTCAGCCCGAGCTCAGACAAGAGAGACATGAACCCACTATTTAGCATAAATACTCCCTCATAAAACACTAATAATTACTTGGCCAAAGTATCCACTAGCATCGGAGAGCATGCAAGATCATAGATAAAACACAACATATAGATGAACAAAAGCAATGACTTTCACAATTCATCGGATCCATGCAACCACAATCATGTACTCCCTCCGTTTCACAATATAAGATGTTTTAGATGTTTCACATGTTGTCTAGATTCGGACTAAAAGAATGGAAAGTGGGTGAACACATACACTAAAACATGTCTAGATACATGTGGTACAAATACGAATGTGGAAAAGGGCTAAAACATCTTATATTATGGAACGGAGGGAGTAGCAGTTACAGATAATATGATCTTCGTCATGATAGGCAGCTCACAAGATCTAAACAATGAAGTACAAGGTGGAGAGATAACCATCTAGCTACTGCTATGGAACCGTAGTCCCGTGGTGGACAACTCACGCATCACTCCGGAGTTAGGCATGATGGTGTAGATGCCTCCGATGTCGATTCCCCTCTCCGGCAGGGTGCCGGGAAGAGCTGCAGAACTCTCCTGAACTAGGGTTGGAGATGGCGGCGGCCTCGGACGTCTGGCGGCCTCGGACGTCTTCTGGGAAATATGATCGGCCTCTTAGGATTTGTGCGTCGAGGGAGAATTTATAGGCGAAGAGGCGACGCGAGGAGGTGGGCCACCTGTCCAGGTGGCACCCCGGCGCGGCCTGCGGGGGGCCGCGGCCAGGTGGCGTCTGGAGCCCCTGGGGCTCCCCTCCGGGCGTCCTTCGGGTTCCGTCTTTGTTTCATATTGGAAATAATTCCTGTAAATTATCAGCGCAGTCCGAGAAACTTCACAGAACAACTTTTCTGAAACAAAAAGACAGCAGAAAACAGGAACTGACACTAGGCATCTTGTTAATAGGTTAGTTCCATAAATTGTGCCAAAATAATATAAAAACATTATAAAAACATGTGGAACTGATATATAATCAAGCATGAAACATGAAAAATTATTAATACGTCG
Organism: Puccinellia tenuiflora; assembly: GCA_012064385.1. Taxonomy (NCBI): domain Eukaryota; kingdom Viridiplantae; phylum Streptophyta; class Magnoliopsida; order Poales; family Poaceae; genus Puccinellia; species Puccinellia tenuiflora. The sequence goes on along the minus strand of QRDG01000158.1, from coordinate 611,337 downwards.
GAAACGTATCAAGTTGCACTGTGGACTGACATTTGTGTTCTTGTCCCCAACGTTCTCCACAAGTAAAACATAAGCCCTTGGCTCGACGGTAATTCTTCAACACAGTGAGCTTATCATCAGAAGGACGAAGTGATTCCGGTTCTCTCATACTGTCCATACTGTGACGGTCATCAGATTAACGAGACTGATAATGATTCACCGATTGAGCTCTGCGATTCGTCGCACTGCTAGAATGTTGTACCTGCAAACCATCTCCCACCTCTTCCTGCACCAAAGCAATAGTATATGATGTATCGAGGTCTTGAGGCAGTTGGACAGCTACCAATACTCGAACTTATGGTTTAAGCCCGTCGATGAAACGAGTCACATAATGCAATTGATCAGTTTATTCTCATAAGCAGCTAACTGATCAATCAACTTAGCGAACTGGTTAACATATTCTTCTACTGTCGATGTCTGTATGAGCTTATACAACCGCCTAATCAGAGACTGATGCTGGTTACGGCCAAAGCGCAAAACAGCTTCCTGACTGAATTCCTTCCAAGTATACTTACGAATTCATGATTGAATCGACGACAACCATCGGGCAGCAGGGCCGTGAAACTGCAGCGATGCCAGCCTGACCCAGAGCGACGGTGCCGTGCCATACATCTCAAAGTAATCCTCACACTGAATTTGCCAGAGCTTCGGTTGACCCCATCAAATTTCGGTACATCCATCCGAGGCATGCGATGACGAGAAGGAATATCAGCAGAATCTTCATCCAATTCGAAGGAACAAGGAACAACTGTATGGGCTTGCTGAGATCGTATACCTCTTGCCGGAGGCGGTATGTAGGGACCAGCGGCCCCTACGCCCGGCCTCCGTGTAGTCGTGGTACCGTGGTACCCATACGGGTCGGGATCCTCGGCGGCGGCGAGACCCACTTGGATGTGAACTGCCTCCAAGTTCTGCTGGAGTGTTGATTCCACGCCATCGGCATACACCTGCATATTCGCTTGTGCTCGCGAGGTGTAGCTGCGGATCATGGGCTCGATGCGGCGCTCCATGGCCGAATCGATGGCTTCACAGATAGAGGACGAGATCATGGCGTGGAGGTCCTGCTGATGCTTCTCATAACGTACTTTGCCACCGTGTCGTAGATTGCGCGACCTTCATCGAAGAGGTTCTCCATGGTCTGTAGTCGAACTCGCTCCGCCGCCGCCTGAGATCTCGTCGTCGCCAGAACAGAAGGTGGGGAATTTTTTTGGCTCTAGATACCAATTGTTAGTGTCGCGCTCACAGATCTCACTATAGTATCACGGATGAACACATAATTGGGATTCGGTGTCTAGGAATTTGAATTACAAGCTGTGTTCCAAAGGAAGACAGAGGAGGAAAAGGAAACTGAAAACGCAAGGTAGGCCGAAGCCACCAACCAATTCGCCACCGTCTTCGCTTGTCGACACAGCTCTTATAGATCGAGCCAATCATCGGTCCCCAGCTGTTCAGCGGGTCCACGTACTCGCTGGATATCGCTGGCTTTCCTGGCGCGCTTGCTTCTCCCTTTCTGCCACTGCAGGTGGGGCTCCTTCTTCAGTACCGTTGCTAACACCATGGTACTCTGCTGGCTGCCTTCCGCTGTGATTCGCAACTACCGCGTACCGGTGTTGTGCTTCAGTTTAATTAACCAGCATCAGCAGACAGCAGCATGTGCTCGTCGTGTCACTTGGCATCCACACAAATCTTATCACGTCACCACTATGACACTTGCCATCCTATAAATCTGAATGATACGGCGGCCGCTGCTCCTTCCCAATCGTCACACGGCTGCTGCTCTGATCGATCGAACCCAAAGAGCAAATCCACCCGAAATTTTGTGCTTTTCTCTTTTCCTGCAATGCGCCATCATATTTTCGCTGTATTGGCAGGCCAAGAACAGCTTGTTCCAACGTAATTTTTATTGTTTCAGGCACAAATTAGCAGAGTTAATTCTTCTGATGGAAATTTTCGACCTGGTATGCGAGCAGTAGGTACGTATACAACAAGTTAATTCACTCTCTCCGTTCCGATTTAGATGACTCTCAAATCGATGTATCTAGACATAAAATACGTCTAGATACATCCACTTAAGAGTCATGTAAAGAAAGAAAGAAAACAGTACGAAGGTGATATAGTGCACTAGCTCATCTCGTAACAATACACACCGAAAAAGCAAATCCCACCTGGACTTAGTGCATCCCCAATCCGACTGGACTAATTGAAGCCCTTATTTATCTAAAATCACCATCCCAATCTCACCAACGTCATCAACACTATCAACTTCCCCAATTGGAACCATAACAAGAGCCGGAGGAAGAGCTTTACAAGCTGAGGTGAATCTACTTGTTAACCTCCGTGTGATATTCGTCCCTCCGATAATGGCTTGCTATATCATTCAAATACCTTGTATGTGCTTAGGTATGAAGATCTGGAATAACAAGACACTAGATATGCAATCAGAGTTAGGAATTCAAGAAAGGATGCCAGAATAAAGTATGGATGTGTATCTTCATTGCGTCAGACTATCCAGCCCCAGCATGCCGGACGGTCCGGTGCCTGGAGCACCAACGCATCGAGGGAGCCAGAATGTCGGACTGTCTGGCCTCTAGGGCTCCGGATAGTCCGGCGCATTGCCTATAAGCAGACCCTTTCACCCATAGCCTATAAATAGTTCGTGCATCCGCAAATCTAGCGTTATATATGAAAATAACGAACTGAGACTAGATCTTTTCTCCTCCACATCCGCTGAACAAATCGAAGACCATCCTCTTGTGGAGTGCAAGATCTCTTTCTAATCGATATTAACTTGTAGGATTCTATTAGATATTCCAATCTTTTGTTGCGAGGATTCTACTCCGTATTTGTTCAGTGGACCGGCTGGATTGAGAAAATTGATTCAATTAGAGTGTAGTTGACTAGTATTTGAGATCCAAAGGCAACACATTGGTGTTTATTGTTGACGCAAATCCTTCTAGGCTCGTCTAGTTATCCTTTAGTTTGCCTTTGTTTACCTTACATTTGTCATTTCCGAACTACTTGGACGGTTGGTTTTTACTAACTCAAACGTGGGATTATCCTTCACGCCTCACCCAAAATACAGCTACTCCTTCCGATCCATATTAATTGTCGCTAAATCGGATGTATCTAGCTAGCGATAATTAATATGGATCGGAGGGAGCATATAAGGTGGTGGAGGCCAAACCGTGTGTTCTCGCACCCAGGGATGGAGCTGCCTTAGGGCCATTGGGGTCAGCTGACCCCAATGAAAAATACAATATCCTTCACTAATTAGTATAAAATAGTGTTAATTTACGAGAAGGGTCAACCGACAATGTAGTCCTACACAGGGAGAAGGGTGATAAGATTTTGTGGAGCGTCTAGTCGGCGTACCTATGACACCTTCATTGCCATGTTGGACAATGGTGACAAGACTCCCGTCTCTTCTCCATGTCACTGCTCGCGATGCAGCTCATGTGGCCATACCTCTAGCCAGTTGGTACGAGTGAGGGTAGATGTGCTACGCTTTTACGTGTTGTTTCTTCTCATGGCTGGTTGTCACAATTATCTCTATCAAACAAATTACAAAATTCCCTCGATTTTTCGAGAGTTGCTAATTATTTCAACTTTTTTTTTTTTGAACAAGAGGAGGGGTCACACGACCCCGGTGCTGCATTATATTGAAGTAACACGTGGCGGGTACAAGTTTACAAGGAGGCCCAAAACATCAACTCGCACTAAGAACCTAATATTTGAAGATAAGGGCTCCAATCTTACAGAAACCCCCCCAACACAACAAGATAGAAAGCAATCATGTGCCTGGGAGCCACCGCCACCAGTCGCCGGCGACCTCGAGGCGCTGTGAACGCCGAGATCGGAGAGAGTGCTCGGAGTCTCACTTCCAGCGACGAACCAACTCCGCCAGCCAGCTCGCCATCTTCGGGGACGAACCACTTGAAGGCAGCGAGCGACCGAGCTCTGGCGCACGGTCCGAAAGGCCTCCACATCGGAGGTTGAAGAAATGCCACCATTCTGGCTGTAGATCACGGCAGCAATCAAGGCTGCCATGTAGGTCGCGCAGATCTGCAGCACACACACGAACCACCACTTCACAGAAGAAGAAGGGAACCAGAAGCACCTCTTCCGCCCCTCGCCACCACGGCCGGCCAGAGGAAGAAGTAGACCTTGCCCTTCATCCGCTGCAAAGCAGTCACCACTGGCCTCCAGAACCGGAGACCAATCTTCGAGCTTATGAGAGGAGATGGAGGATGCAGCGTCCCAGTCCTCTGTATGCGTCTCCGACCACCGGAGCTCCGCCAGAAGGAGAGGAAGCACCACCAACCAGCAGACACAGCTCGGGTGCATCTGCCGGCAAATCCTCCTCGGCATCACGCCATTCTGCACGTCGACAAACAGCAAAGAAAAGTCAACCCTACAACTACAACCTAATCTACAGCTATACAGAGGGGGCCGGCACCCTACAGCATCCCCACACCAGCCGGCGAAAGCGCCAGCGGCGGGAGCGGCCGGATCTGGCCGGAAACGGCGGCGGCTGACTCTCAAGGGAACGCGTGGAGAAGGAGAGGGGAAAAGAAGAGTCGCTCAATTATTTCAACTTAGAAGAGTGAAATCCAACGTGCGATGCGACGACGAGCAGAAAATATCGCATTTGGACATTTTCTTCCTTCCCCGCGTTCATTTCCTCGGACAGGCCTAGAAGGCTTCGGCCTCGGCTAAAATTCTAATCTGCTTCTTATATTTTTTTTAGATCAAGTGCTTCTTATTATTATTTTTAGATCAAGTGCTTCTTATATTTTGCAGGACAAAAAACAATTTGCATCCCGGCCGGGTGTATCACCAATCGGCACGCACTGAGTAGACAAAAGAGCGATCAGCTTGCCCCGCTCCGTCGCTGTCCCCGCCGTCGCCAGCGGCGCAGAAGATAGGAAGTGAAGTGCTACGAAAAGTAGAGGGAAACCGGGGCAGCCAGCCACCAGTAGGCCGCCCCATACGTCTCCGGTTTCGCCCTCCGTCCTCGTCACTCCCCATACGCCGATCGAGATCTACATATAGGCCGCGGCCGGCGGCAGCAAACCACATCAACCCAACCAAGACCAAGCCAACAACCTTCTTCTCCGATCAGTGTGAGTCAACGCACCATTTTGATACTATTGGCGTATATGGCGGAGAGCAAGGCTGCGCCTGCGCCTGCGCCTGCACCTGCAGCGGCGGCGGTGGCGGAGGAAAGCGGTAGGAGCAAGACGGTGGTGCTGGTCGCCGTGGACGACAGCGACCACAGCTACCGCGCGCTCGAGTGGGCCGTGCGCTACGTGGCCAACGCCGGCGCGCCCGCCGAGCTCGTCGTCGTACACGCCAAGCAGGCCGCCTCCTCCGTCGTCACCGTCGGCGGCGCCGGTACGCGTCCCCCTCTCTAATCCTCTAATCCTTCCTTCGTTGTTATTCCGTCTTCCACTCCGGAGTTCGATCTCGTGCTGAATCGGAGGAGCGAAGCTCTGACTGGATTCTTGGGGATTCGATCTCGTTTCTTTCAGCCGTCGCCGGGGACGTGGTGAGGTTCGTGGAGGAGGACCTGCGCCGGAGGGCCGACGACGTCGTCGAGAGGGCGCGCCGCCTCTGCGAAGCCAACTCGGTACATGCATCCCCTTGATTTCCAGCTCACCTAACCTCACTCCTTGTCCTACTGCTTATATTATCCGGGATCAATGGCAGGTGCAGGGCGTGGTGGAGGTGATGGAAGGGGAGCCCAGGTACGTGCTCTGCAACGCCGTCGACAAGCACGCCGCCGACCTGCTCGTCGTCGGCAGCCACGGCTACGGCGCCATCAAGAGGTTCTTGATTGATTTTGCTTCTCTTCTCCACTGATTCTGCAGGTTTCGTGATTCTGAACGAACTCTGACCCTATTTTCTGCAGGGCGTTTCTTGGGAGCGTGAGCGACTACTGCGCCCACCACGCGCACTGCTCCGTCATGATAGTGAAGCAGCCCAAGCCCAAGAAATGATCGCCATTTTCCGGTGTGAGAGATCGTGTCCGATTACAGACTGTCGAGATTGGGCCATCTGCGTGCTGACGTACTGTATCGATACTTTATTATTACTACCAGTTGAGTGCCTCGTGTGTTGCCACGAATTTTTATTTTTTGGATATGAAGACATTGACAAAAAACATTATTGTAATTCACAACGTATATGTCGCATGCGGCTTGTGATTGTGTTGCGACAAATATTGCTTGTATTCACTTGCTAATAAAACAGAATTTTGGTAACTCCTACTGAAATTCCATGTGAACATATTTACCATTCTGAGTCAATTTTGCTTTAAGAATCTATCCTGATGCTAGCTCTTGTCGAAATCTCGTACAACTTGAATGATATTGGCTTCATATTCACTGTCCTTACACGTTCTGGTTTCGTAGGTCTCACCCCCTCTTGCACTTGCTTTGTATATCACTATTATGAAGAGAGGTCATGTCTGCAATAAACATGCATACCCAAAAGTCGACTACTTATGTAGTTCAATGTTCAAACTCTGTGCGGGCAACCAATATATGTATTGGACAGTTAAACAATTATATTTTTCAAACACACGCCGAGTACGAAATGAGTGTAATTAAGCTTGTCTACCCTCATCCTAGCACAAGACGGGCCACCGTTTTCCTCGAACGGGCTTCTACACGGGTGTCATTTTCTTTCGCCTGCCTCTCGCTCTAATCCATGCACCACCACTACATCACCACAAGACAAGGCGTTTTCCTACGTTCGACCTCTCAGCTCTAATCCCCACCGCCGCCGCCAGGTCTCCACTTCACATCCCAACGAAATTACTCAGATTTCAATTAATTCAGTCTTTGACATCACTCATTAGTGCAAGATTACAACAGAATAATAGATTTGAGCCCAAGGAATTTTTCCTCCAGCTTCGCCCCTGGGTGGGTGTCGTCATTTCCATCTGAGGTTATGGCCCTGACGTCTGGAGCCCACCGCGAGAGGCGGCACGACGAGGTCCTTGCCGCCACCTTCCACGGGCTTGCCCATTGACCACTTCAAGCAGCGGCGGGAGTGAGAGGGAGGGGGAGAGGTTTGTCGGCGGGCTAGCATGCGACCTCGAGTCACCTCCGAGGGGGCAATGCGAGGGAGGGGTAAAGTTTCTGGGCGCTACATTTCCGAGTAACGATTTTGTGAAGTACCAAAAATCAGATTTATGAGGACTAACCTCTATTCTAAAAGTTGGTTTTCTCGAACCAATAAACGTGGTACCCGAAGGGTGTTAATTAAGACACACGGAATCTAATAGTAGTAGATGAGAACGTAAAAGGTTGATAAATTACAAGGGGGTTGTCTAAATCTCAGCCGATTTAGATTTAACTAAATCTCACGACGCAAAATTTAACGGTTAAGCAGACGAATGAGATTTATTAAATTCGCAGTCGACTTAGAATTAGCTCACTCAACTTTAGTCCCATCAGATTTACATCGTGATTCGTGCGTTATGTCATTTATGCAACTAAAAAAATTCAGTTGTACAAAGATTACATATAGTTGCAACTGAGATTTCTCAGTTACACATGTATTACACGTTAGTTGCACATGTAATTGGATGACATCATCCGAGTAAGAATTAGCTTATTTCTCACATTAATTGCTCACTACTATATATATATAGTAGTAAAACCAACAAAGCGTAACGAAAACCGGGGGCACACTCCTCCTCCCTCCTGGCCGCCAGTATTCAGTCTCCACTAACTCTCGGGCCGCTGCCGGTTTCGCCGATATAAGTATCGCCTCCATCGCGCTGCTCTTTGAACCATACTGAACCACACACACAGCAACCTGCCAACCAAACCAAGAACTTCCTCTGAGAGATCAGCTTCCTTGCTTGCTGCTATGGAGGAGACGAGGGCTGCGCCGCCGGTGGAGGCGGAGGAGGAGAGCAGCAGGAGCAAGACGGTGGTGGTGGTGGTGGGCGTGGACGACAGCGACCACAGCTACCGCGCGCTCGAGTGGGCCGTGAAGCACGCGGCTGCCGCGGGGGCCGAGCTCGTCGTCGTCCACGGCAAGCCGGCCGCGTCCTCCGTCGCCAGCTTCGGCAGCCCCGGTGCCGGCCGTAAACCTCTCACCTCTTCCTAGCTAGCCTCCGTCTCTCGCTTCGGCCGTAAACCTGACTGGGGATTTTCGTTTCAGCCGCTGCCGGGGAGGTGGTGAGGTTCGTGGAGGCGGACCTGCGCAAGAGGGCGGAGGACGTCGTCGACACGGCGCGCCGCCTCTGCGTCGCCAACTCGGTAACATTTCGCCGCATTGCTCGATCCAGAGAATGATGATCAGAGGTTTCGTTGCTGTAACTTGTACGAAATGGCAGGTGCACGGTGTGATAGAGGTGATGGAAGGGGAGCCGAGGTACGTCCTCTGCAACGCCGTCGACAAGCACGGGGCCGACCTGCTCATCGTCGGCAGCCATGGCTACGGCGCCATCAAGAGGTAGCTCGTGGCTACTGGCTAGTGTACTTTTCAGCTGAGGGACTTAATCTGATGGGCATGGATCTCTCTTGTTGCTTCGCTTGCAGGGCTTTTCTCGGGAGCGTGAGCGACTACTGTGCCCACCACGCGCACTGCTCCGTCATGATAGTGAAGCAGCAAAAGCCCAAGATATGATCAGTGCAATTTCCGGTGTTAAATCGTGTCATAGTGTGCTGATCTTAATGTATAATAATTGCGTAGCTATATAGTTGTTTTGTCCTCTTGTAACATTGTTATGTCGGCATGCGTGCAACCCATACGCCAGACATGTGTAACGAAATATGAACAGCCATAGGTCTGCCCCGAGCGGCGCATCAGTTTTAGTCCGATTTGGCCTGAAATGGCGCAATTGGATCAGTATAAGAGCAAACGATCATTTCACAACCAACAGCATGTCAGCAAAAGTAATCAACAACTCAGCATAGACATATAATCATATTACATCAGGAGATCGGGAGCGTGATGGGCTCCTGCTCATATGTCGCATGCGGTTTTGTGATTGTGTTGCGACGAATATTGCTTGTATGCACTTACTAATAATAAAACAAAATTCAGGTAACTCGTACCATATCATCCGTGTGCGCATATTTATCATTGAGTCATTTTATTCTTACAAGTCTATCCAGGTGCTCTTGTACAAATCTCGTATAACCGGAATGATATTGGCTTCAAATTCACTGCCCTTACACGTTCTGATTTCGTAGGTCTTAGCCCTCTTGCACTTGCATTGTATACCACTATTATGAAGAGGTCATGTCTGCAATAAACATGCATACTCAAAAGTGGACCACTCATGTAGTTTCAATGTTCAAATTATGTGTATTACAACGGGCCGGCAATCAAGATATTTATTGGACATTTAAACAATTATATTTTCCAAACACATACACCGAGTATGAAATGAGTGTAATTAGTCTTGTCCATCCTCATCATACCACAAGACATGCCATCGTTTTCGTCGAACGGGTTGATGTCTTCGTACGTCTGCTCTCGCTCTAATTCATGCACTCTTGTAGTTTCAATGAGCCCCACCTTCATCGGCACTGCACGGGCTTGCCTGTTTACCACCTGCACGGGCTTGCCTGTTTACCACCTCAAGCAGCAGCCAGAGTGAGGAAATGGAGGGGAGCATGTGTGTCGGTGGGCTAGCATGCGCCCTCGAGTCACCTCGATCCGAGGAGGCGATGCGAGGGAGGGTAAAGTTTCCGTACGTTGCCTTTGGGAGTAACGACTTTCCAAAGTTCCGAAATCAGATTTAATAGGGCACTTCTAGTTTGAAAGTTAGTTTTTTTTTTTCGAACCAATAAAACGTACTCTGTTCATAAATATAAGACGGTTTGGCAAGTCAACCGAAGGGTGTTAGCACAAAAGGTAGATAAATACTAAAACTAAAACCGTTTACTCATAGTATTTTTTTACTGTGGAAGAGGGAAACAAAATAGGCAAGTGAACACCAGAACCAAGGGAGCTTTTGGTGTCTTTGTTCATTTGCTTTTCCCGTTCTCATCCCCACCACGACATCCTCGTGAACCAGTTGATCCCAATAATAGAATGGGCACGGATCATGTTCCCTGTCCAGCTTCCTATTCCTATCCTCGACGTTCATCCCTTGTCACTTGTCAGACCGCGACGTGATCATGTGAGTGCATCGTCATTGATCACTATGCACTGACACTGGCTCTGGCTGGGCCGTTACCCAGGCAGCAGGCCGGCAGTTGCAACTTGCAAAACCAACAAAACCGAAACGAAAACAAAACCGGGGGCACCCTCCTTCCCATCCCGCACACCAGTATCCAGTATCCTTTTCCCCCTCGTCCAAGCCCTGCTCTTGCTCTGTCCCCGATATATAAGTATCACCTCGATCGCGCTGCTCATTCCATAAACCGCACACTGCAACCTGCCAACCAGCTAGTGCCAAATCAAAGCAAGAACTTCCTCTGATATCAGAGTTTCCTTGCTGCTATGGAGGAGACCAGGGCAGTACCTGCAGCGCCGGCGGTGGGATTGGAAAGCAGCAGGAGCAAGACGGTGGTGGTGGTCGCCGTGGACGACAGCGACCACAGCTACCGTGCCCTCGAGTGGGCCGTGCAGCACGTGGCAGCCGCCGGCGTGGCCGCCGAGCTCGTCGTCGTCCACGCCAAGCAGTCCGCCTCCTCCGTCGTCGGCTTCGGCAGCCCCGGTGCCGGCCGTACCCCTTTCTTTTTCCTTAGTTTTCTACTGTACTTTTGCGTCCCCGTCTCTCGGTTCGGCGTTCACTCGTCAGCTCCTCTGACTCTGGATGATCTCGTTCCAGCCGCCGCCGGCGACGTGGTGACGTTCGTGGAGGCGGACCTGCGCAAGAGGGCGGAGGGCGTCGTCGACCGGGCGCGCCGCCTCTGCGTCGCCAACTCGGTGCGCGCTCTGATAGAGGTGATGGAGGGGGAGCCGAGGTACGTCCTCTGCGACGCCGTTGACAAGCACGGCGCCGACCTGCTCATCGTCGGCAGCCATGGCTACGGCGCCATCAAGAGGTACCTTGCCTCGGGCTCCCCTTACTTCCAAAGTTTTTGCTGAAGCTTGTGGCTAGTGTGTACTTCTCAGCTGAGGAACCTAATCTGATGGTGATGGGTTTTGTCTGAACTCTCTCGTTGCTTCGCTTGCAGGGCATTTCTTGGGAGCGTGAGTGACTACTGTGCCCACCATGCGCACTGCTCCGTGATGATAGTGAAGCAGCAAAACCCCAAGATATAAGGACTGTCAATTACTGTGTTAAATCGCGGCATTGTGTGCTCAGCTTAATGTATACCTAATGACTGTAAATTACTGTGTTAAATCGCGACATTGTGTGCTAAACTTTATGTATACCTGCGGAACTATATAGTTGTCCTGTACTCTTGTAACATGGTCATGTCAGCGTGTGTGCAACCCATGTCAAACAGGTGTAAGGAAACATGAACCGGCATACATATCAAATCCAGCTTGCATTTTTCAGCATTACCACAACATTACTGTTTTTCAGATGTCTTCCAACAACAATAAATAATCCAGGTAAATGCTACAGTGAAGAAAGTACATAAACCTCAAGAATCCATCCAAATAAGTTTACAGAAATATCATGCAGGAACCTAGAATAACAGAAACATAATATATGTCTAGCACTTCAAACATCGGATCCAGAAGCTGACGAGGAAGACAAATATGCAGGTGTTTGAAGACATGCCTCTGTTCCCCCACTGCCCCGCATCAGTTTTAGTCTGATTTGGCCTGAAAGTGCACAATTGGATCAGTACAAGAGCAAACGACAATTTCGCAACCAACAGTAAGTCAGCAAAATTAATCAACAACTCAGTATATATAGATATATATAATAATATTACATCAGGAGATCGGGAGCGTGATGGGCTCCTGCTTGGGCTACGTTTCATTGGGCTTGCTGCTTCACCATTGGCGGCGGGCTGAGAGAAAACAACCTAAGTAAGTTCCAAAGACAAAATTAACAAAAAAAATTAAGGTTGAGGATACTTACAGATGCGATAGGGGATTTAGATTTTGCTGGCGATCTGCAAAAAGTTCCAGAAACAACAGAATTCAATATCCAGAGTGGAGCTTTAACAGCTTGATTCCAAGAACCTCGGTACCTCCCAAGCATTGTAATGGCCAAATGCAAGTAAAATGAGCGCAATGAAATTAAAAGCAATCAGTTCACAAAGACATGCAATGAAAGTGTTTTGTGTCAAAGTTACGTTAACAGCCCTCCGATCCGAAGCCTGTGAAGGACAGCCAGGGGAACTCAATCCTCATGTACTCAAATCGAGCAAATACCACGTGCCGTCTTGTCCAAACCATCAATCCTTAATGCTCTACTTCAAGAGTTCCAAAACAATCCTCTATGCCCAAGCTCTGATGTGATCAGTTGCAGTACATTAGGTAAAAAAAAATAGATGATTTTTAGCTTCCAGTTCAGCTCCCAGATTATTACCATACCTCGGTCAACAAATGGAGCTGATGAAAATTGACCAAATCCCCATCCCATCCAGAATTTCCTAATACGCAATCCCTAGATCGCCGCACAATCCCTCATCTAAGGAGAAAATGATTCCAGGCTTTAAGAAACACCGGATACTAGCCAATTCAGTTAGACAAGAAACATGTGACACAAAGAGTGTGATAGAACTTGTGACAGTTCCCAAGCATCAGATAAGTAGTATGCCACTAGGTTTTCATTTACACTAGAAAAAACAGTAGGTTAGATTAAAAATCATTCGTAAATTCAGCATGCCGAAGCAACAGTATTATAGTGTCCTGGCACCTGCCAACATGGACAGTTCGGTACCAGACAGATTGATGCATCTTTTTTCACAAAGATTGCATCAAGAAAAATCATATTTAGTGTTTTCATAGAGTATTATTTTCAGGTTTCAACGAGAGCATACTTTTGTGCAGATGTGCCAACATAGCATGCAGCATTTTATGATAAAAAATAATGCACCGTTGCCTATATTTGTTCCATCCTTATTTTTCTTGGATGGGGGGAGGAAGGGATATTTATTTTGTAAGTCCAAATGGAAGGGGCTCAGTTACCTTGATGGAGAGCGTCCCTTTGACCCTGATCGTGAAGGGGAAGAAACTGATCTCGACCGAGATCGTGATGCTGAACGGCGTGATGCTTTTTTCTTTGGAGACTTGCTGAAAGCATATCCAATTTTTGTTAGTGGTTATTTATGTTATCCAGGGTCAAGAGAATTTGATCAAAGCCTGAGCAAACCTTGGACTCCTGCTTCTGCTGTAGCTGCGACTTCGGCTTCTGCTACGGCTTCGTGAATAGGAGCGGCTGCTTTTACCAGCATACTCCTTCACCTTCAGAAAACAATATTGTTGTGCATCAGTTAAATTTTCATAGCAAGTCAATGGCCAAAATTGACCTTAAAATAGGCATATTAGAGTACCCTTATTGGCGCCCGAGAGAAGGCATTTTTAAATTCAGTATCATCAAGCTTCCTTATCTGCAAAAGGTTTATTCAAGAAAATTATTCTTCTCCTTTACAGAAAAAAAGTAAAGGCACGGGGGATCTCAACGCTCGAAAGCAACATATCCGACAAGATTACACATGTAAGAAAAAACAGCATACATTGAAATGAAAATAAAAATTAGCAAGGCACAAGAGGTGACGCAGGAAAGGGGAAACAGAAGAACTTACAGCATACTTCATATCATCATAGTTTGTATAATCAACTATTCCGATTGTACCTAAAACAAACAATGATGTAGGTTAACAAAAGTTGCAGCAACATAGCAAATATGACTGAACCATTGTTACAACAGCTTCTTCATTAAAAATAATGGATAAAAATAGCCACTGCAACTTTAATCATAAAAAGAATTATGTAGGTCAACAAAGGTTGCAGCAACATAGCAAATATGACTTCACAGAAAGAACCATTGTCACAACAGCTTCTCCGTTAAAAATAATGGATAAAATTAGCCACTGCAATTGTAATCATAAAAAGCTAGACCAGATGTGCTAAACAAGGAGCCTTCTTCTGTGCTAAGCTTCTGAATGTGCATGCTGGCAATAAGTCATAGTGCACATCATATGCTCTCATATGCTAGGAGGATGCAATGCGATGAATACATTGTAAAGCGTAGTAAATAGTTATATAGTGCACATCATATGCTCTCATATCACATTCCAAAGGAACAGTAATAACAGAACTACAAAGGAATATATATCAGGACTAAAAGCAGGTGAACTGATTTATCTAATAATGCTGGCAATCAATTTGCAAACTGTTTGTCTAATGCATATGAAACTTTTGACGATCTCTGCTGAAAACAGTGAGAAGTGAATTGTAGCAGGGCCCAAAATAACTCACCACCACCCTCACGATACACCTCAGAGAAACAAACATCACCAGCCTTTCTCATGTGGTCCTGATAAAACATTTATAGAGCTTCAGAGAGGGGGAGTGGAAAAAACATGATAACGCGAAAGAGAGCTGAAAAGTTGAAGAATATATGATCTTGCACTCTTTCTGCAGACCTTTAGATCTTGCCATGATGCAGAAGAAGGTAGTCCGCTGACCAGAACTGTCAAAAAAGTGTTCACATGAGTTCAGTTCATAGACGAAATTTTGAGCAACAGCACCCATTAAGATACTTTGGCTTACCACGATACTCTGTATGCCTAGAGACACCACCACGGCGTCCTCCCCCACCATGGCTGTTCGGAAGGGCTGAAGAGTTAGCCCTCCCGCCATGTGCAAGTTCGACCTGTGCATAGCAAGGATTAGAAATATGAACTGAGAAGAGCAACACACACAAGTACACAACTCAGTACACCTACCCTAAGCCGATTCCCATCAAAGTTGTAGCCATCTCGACCATGAATCGCATCTTCAGCATCACGGGGATCTTCAAACTATATCACAGAATAACAAATGCTAAGAGTTAGGATGTATTGTACAATAAATCAACGATAAATCTGTGGTTCCTAATAAAGATCTCAATTCACATCAATTAGTTGTTGCTGTCAATCTAGTAACAAACGATTAGGAGGGCAAGCAAATATGAAAAATATTCAACGAGTTACCTCAACGAAAGCAAAGCCAGGTGGCCTTGGGGGGACCTTCAAGTCAATTTCAACTATGCGTCCATACTGCATGGAAAAGATTCAACATCAGATATTCACACAGAACAATACAGAGCAAATTAGGGACTGCAGATTATTTTCTTATAATATTAGCGAATGACACAACCATCGATACTATTTTGTGTTTGCGGAAATTTGACTACAAATTAATTCAAGTAATATAACATCAAAAGTACATTGTGTTCTTTTTTTTTTCTTATAACATTAGTGGATTTAGGACCGATATTCACACACAACCATCAATACTATTTTGTATATTCGGAAATTTGACTACAAATGAATTTAAGTAATATAACAACAAAAGTATATTGTGTTCTTTTTTTTTGAGGAATCAAAAGTAGTGTATTCCTATGTTCCAGGAATGGTACAATGAATAAAACAGAGTCCTAAAGTATTTTAGAGTCTAGCGCATCACTATTCGATAAGTAGAGAAGATGCAATGGAACTGAAGTACCAACCTTGTAGAACAGATCCTCCACCTCCCTCTCCCTGATATCCCCGGGAAGGTTCCCGACGTAAATAGTCCGGCTCCAGCGCCTACTACCCATCCTTCCTTACTGCAACCTATCACCGAAAAGAGCGCAGTTGCTATTAAAGAGATGATTTACAGAAGTGCCGCATTCAGATGCAGCAAAAGAAACAGAGTCACTATACACAGCTGAAAACAATAAGCGTTACCCCCAAAAAAATACAGAAAAAAGTTTAGGTTGAGATTTCCACGGAAAATATGGCCTGGAATTCTAATCCCCACGGGTCGTTTAAGGCGCAAGAGCTCCCGCCTCTAGCTGCGAACGTAACCGCGAACCCTAGAACACCGAGAGCTCAAACGGGAATCGGAGCGCGAGAGGCGCGACTACAGATCCACACGCCGTACTAACAAACCTAGATAAACAAAACATGCCACCCGAATAAACCCTAACAGATTGACCTTGAGAACGGAGTAATCGTCGCGAGAAGAGGATAGAGGGGAGATCGTACCGGAGGAACGGCGGAGGGTTGGGTTCGCACGCCGTCGCTGGGGACGAAGGGAGTGGAAGGAGATAGGGTTTACGTCTGGCTGACGCTTTTGACCTCCGGAGCGCAAGAACAGAGCAGCGGGTTTGGTCGGTCCGCACCGCACCGCACCGCACCGATATGTACACGTGTCATCCGGCTGCAATCCGGCTAGGATTGGGCCTGATGGGCTTACCGATGAGTATAGGTGGCCAAACGGGCCGGCACGGCCCGGCACGGCCCGGCACGGTGCCGGCACGGCCCGTTAGGCACGATTATAATCGTGCCGTGCCTGGGCCGGCCCGCGTGCCGCGGCCTGACCTCCGGCACGGCCCGGGAGGCACGCCGACGGCCCGGGAGGCACGGTTGGCCCGTTGGGCACGGCCCATTTAGCGTAAATGTGGCCCAAAAATTGAAAAAAAAAAAAATAGGTAAAAAAAATAAAAAAAAAAATCTAAACGGGCCGTGCCGTGCCGGCCCGCGTGCCTCAAACGGGAGCTGGGCACGGCACGGGCCGGGCCCGTGCCGGGCCGTGCCCGTGCCGTGCTTTAAAAACCGTGCTTCGGGCCGGCCCGCGAAGCACGGCCCGTTTGGCCAGCTATACCGATGAGGCCTGCAATACGGTTTGAACATAGGTTCTCTTTCACACGCAGTCACAAACTAAGAGCCTCTTTGATTTAAAGAAACTAGAAATATTCCCCGCGCGTTGCAGCGGGGACCCTTTAAAAACAATATTACGTAAATAAAAGGCTATAAAAATAGTATGATATATATTAAATTGTCTAAAGAAATATGCTAATTCAATTTGTTATAGTCGACATACTAAATTTATTCGACATGAAATATATGTGCATTAAAAAATATTAACATGGACAAATAAATGATTAAAAATGTAAGATGATGTGGAGTTTGCATGTATATATTAATTAATATTAGTGGGGATGACATGGACAATTGATTGGCTAATGGCATGGATGATGTGGATAGCTTGCATGTTGAGATAGAAAAATCATAAATGAACTTAGTGGGGTTTTGCTTTATAAGAGGTATAGATAGGACACGACTAGTTATAAGCGGCTTCAATTTGGCAAAAACGTACGCGGTGAGAAAATTAGCAAATCGGGGAGCAAATTAGTAAATCGGTGAGCAAATAGCATGCATGCACTAAATGACAGGATTGTTGTCCCGCATTAAATGCGAAATTAGAAATTTCAAAATGTTTCGTAGCCCAAACCCTTCATCCAATTTATGATTCGTTTTCACTGTTAAACTAGTCGCGTCGAGATATTCGAAACTAGATCCCATGTTGATATGTTTCGATGATATTTTTTTTGAACCAAAAGTTACCAACCACTAACACTTGAGTTACCAGGCTGTAGTATGTAAATTACCACCCCATATAACGGTTACATTTTGGTTCGAAACTATATCCCACTTTTGGTTGTTCTTTTGGTTGTTCTTTTGGATTCTTCCGAGTTTTGAACTTGCCCCCTACTCTTATAAGTGAGATAACACTTTGGGCGATATATCGTGTAAAAATGGGTAAATATACACTAAAACACATGTGTAGCTTCATAAGTATTAGGGAGATATTTTTATCGATTCCAAGGTGACAACTACACACCTAAAAGAGATGGATTACTGCATCACTACTAGTGGGTAACACCATCAGTCTAGGGTGGGTAACTCTATCGGTTTAGGTTGGATAATAATCATTACTCGGTGGGTAACTCATCACTTCTGTGTGGGTGACTTTATCAGTTTAGGGTGGATAACTCCATTACTACTGGGCGGTAACTTCATCAATTTACGGTTGGTAACTCGTTCAGTCTAGGGTGGGTAACTTCATCACTACTGGTGGTAACTTTATCAGTTTAGGGTTGGTAACTTTATCACGATGGAGGCGGTAGCTTCATCAGCTTAGGGTTGGTAACTGCATCATTTCTGGGTGGGTAATCACTATTGAGTGGTAACTTTAATAGTTTAGGGTGGGTAACTTTATCACTAACTTTATCAGTTTACGGTTGCTAACTCCATTGCTATTGGGTGGATAACTCCATCACTACTGGATGGGTAACTTCATTAGTTTAAGGTGGCAAATCCATCACTACGGGGTGGTAACTATATCAGCGTAGGGTGGATAACTCTATCAGTTTAGGGTGGGTAAATTCATCATTACTGGGTCGGTAACTCTATCGATCTAGCGTGGATAATTCCATCACTATAGGGTGGTAACTTCATCAGTGTAGGGTGGATAACTTCATCAGTCTAGGGTGTGATTGCAAGAAAGGGTTTTGAGGGACCATGTTTTACTGAGATTGTTATTTTGGCTTGCTGGAATATTTGGAAGCAGAGGAATGGATACATTTTTAAGGAGACTTTGCCTACATTCAGAAGCTAGAAGGATGGTTTCTTCGTGGATGTCACCTTGCTTGGGCATAGGGTGAAAGACTCTGTTAAACCTCGTTTGTCATCATGGCTTGACAACTTACAATAATCTTTGCATGTAAATTTTTGTAATTATTGCTTGTACAGTTGCTCTTTATTTCAATAAAAGGCTGTGGGGGTCTCCCCTACAGTTTAATTTCAAAAAAAAGTCTAGGGTGGGGTAACTTTATCACTAATGGGTGGGTAACTTCATCACTACTGGTGATAACTTCACCAGTGTAGGGTGGATAACTCTATCAGTCTATGGTGGGTAATTTTATCACTAATGGGTGGGTAACTCCATCGGTCTAGAGTGGGTAACTCCATCACTACTATGCGGGTAACTCCATCATTATTGGGTGTAACTTCATTAGTACTGGATAGGTAACTATTACCTAGAGAGTAGGATAATTATGCCGATTTCGTGATGATAACTATACATCACCGATAAATTTGTATTTGTTTCATCGTTGAATAACTTCTACACAAATTCATTGGTAACTACACCAAATAGGTAACTCCATCAGTTTAGGTTGGGTAAATTTATCACTACTAGGTTGGTAACTCTATCAGTTTAGTGTAGGTAACTTTATCACTACTGGGTTGGTAACTCCATCAATTTAGTGTGGTTAACTCTATCACTACTGGGTTGGTAACTACATCAATTTAGTGTGGGTAACTCTATCAATACTGGATTGGTAACTCCATCAATTTAGGGTGGGTAACTCTATCACTACTGGGTGGATAACTCTATCACTACTAGGTGGTAACTCTCTCAGTCTAGGGTGGGTAATTCTATCAATATTGAGTGAGTCACTATTACCCGAAGAGTAGGCTAACGACGTTGGCGAAGCAACATCTCGGGACGCTGGAGCTAGGCGGCACGAGCAAAGCAACGACGCAGAGGTAGATGTCGATGACAGCCGGAGCACGACGGACGCAGCAACGAAAGGTGCTGGTGGCAGAGGTACACCATGGTCAAGCAACACGTTCTCGTCCGACACCTTGACCCGTGTCTCACCTTGGCTGCATCGGGCGAGACAAGTTGATGGGCACGATTTCGACTGTCGGCTGCCCTAGAACCTCCCCGAGTTGAGCAATCGTGCAAAACTCGGAATAAGAACAACAAAAGCGTGTGGTACACGATACACTAGAGCACGACGAGCTGCGCAATGAGGTTCTAACTTCTACGTCGTTCCTGCACTGTGTCGAGGTTTGGACAATATTTGTGTCTGAGCGCCGCGACATGCGATGGAACGCGGCCTGGCAAAGGCTCTGGCAGCCGCAACCTCCTCTATGCTGACGAGCGTCGTGTACATGGTCCGCGTCGAGCAGCCAAACAAGTAAACAACGGAATAAGCGTCGCCCTTCCATCAAGAAAGCAAGCAACTTCTTTATTTCAGCTGGGAATAGCACGTGAATTAGTACTCCTCCAGTCCTCCGCTTGAAGTAGTACTCCGCTTGGAGCTGCGGGCTGTCGCAGTTCCCGTCCGAGGTCGCCTCCCACACAGCCGACGCACCGCTTCGTCTGCCCGTCCTTCAGCTCCTCGCTCGTGCGAGCTCGCCGCCCCTAGCCTCTTCCCTAAGCTCGCCCGTGCTCGGTTGTCTCTCTGCTGGCCTCTCGCCTCCAGCCATGACGAGATCGACGGCAGCGCTCCCTGGGCCAGGTTGTCTCTCTGCTGGCCGCTCGCCTCCAGCCATGACAAGATCGACGGCAGCGCTCCCTGGGCTAGGTTTGGCACGACGACGGCGGGGTGCGACCTGGTCCGGCACCGTGAGGAGATGCTGCTTGGAGACAGCCAGCGGGAGGTACTCGGCGGCGAGGTGAAGACCAGATCGACGCCGCGGAAAGCGCACCGCCGTCGTCACTCGTCAGTAAGCTCCTCGGACTGCCAGCCTTGGCTCGGGCAACTCGGCGCCGCCGGGATGGGTTGCTGCTGCGACTGCCACGCTCGCTTCAGATGCGGAGAAAACAGAGAGGAAGGAAGAGGATAGGAACGGTGGAGGCTCGCTTCCTCCGGAACGCACGAACGAAACCGGCGCGCTTGGGACAAAATCTGCCGTCCATACGAGAATCTACGACTCACGAGAGAGCGTGGAGTTACGCTAATCAGAAGCTGCTTCTGATTAGATTTTCCGATTTTTTAAGCATTGAATCCTAAAGAAAAAATTATGTATAAGTTTTTTGATTCATAGGATCATATTTCATAGGAATTACTCCTGTAGGTGTCTTGCAGTGTAAATCTTATAATAAAAAAGCATGAGGTCCTCATGAAAAATTCCTTCACACAATTTTATAGGTTTCCTATTTCTATGTTTTTCCTACCCTATGAATTGAAGAACCCTAAAGCAAAATAAATATCTCTCTAAAAAAAATCGAAAAGAACTAAACCAAAAAAACTATCCAAAAGCAGAAAAAAAAGTGGGGTCGTCATTGTTTTTTTAGGGGAGGGGTCGTCATTGTTGGTTTGCCACCTTTGTTGGTGTCGGGGACATTTCGTACAATTTTGACGTATGGCTTGGCTCGGACTTCACGGATTTACGCACGGGGGAGATGAGGAACCTGAAAAATAGGAGAGAGAAAGACGAAAGCAAAGAAACACAAACACGAGATTGGAACATCTTCTGATTCACGGGGATATTAAGTATTGATTATTCCATGTATAGTTGTGTAGTCTAGAATTTTTTTGGTTTGCCGCTTTCTTCAACTTTGACATGGTTTGTATTTTTCTAAATATAAATTTTCCGTATACTCGTTTTGTTATATGATGTCAGCTCATCAAAAACTTACGAAATGCCATGGCCTTGATAACCCGTTGGCTCAAGTTGCAAGAATTATCTATTGTATTGTTTTGTTTGCTTCACTTCTGATGATTTATCCTTACCATACTACCAGGTTCTAACCACCTAAGTATAGTCTTCGTCAAGCAAATTGGATTGAATGATTGATACATCGATTAACAACACTATTTCATGTCATAATTTACCTCTATTCGACGATATATTTCATATTATGATGCAACTCTAATATTGTTCCCTCTTATTTTGAATGAATTATAATTAAAGAGGGGAAACGTCGGAAGTCTGGAAACAAGAGAAAAACCATCAGAGGAAAAGTCTGATTTCCAGTGCCCCAAAATACGGGGAAAATCATAAAGTTATGATGGAGGAAAAGAAGCCAGGAGCAAGAATATGAGCCCCAGGGGCAACCGCGGGGCGGCATAGGTGGTCGACGTGGCCCACCCCCTAACGCCACCTCCTGGTGGCTCGCCGCCCGATGACCCTTCGTGTATATCACCCCCTTGATCTAAAACTACCGTGGAGCGATTCATATTATTTTTAGCCACCGTCCTGGGGGCGGAATCGAGACAGGGAGATATCGGCCTTCGGCAGGCTGATCCTACAGAGAAAGCTTCCCTCCGGGATGGGGAAATCGAGGCCATCGTCATCACGATCACGCTAAGCATCATCGTAGCCACCTTGTTTTATTGTTCAATCTATGAGTTGTAGTCTTCTATATGTCATTGGGATTATTTGTTGGTGTTGATTACCTCTTGTAGTTGATACTTAGAAGTTTATTGGTGAAACATTGTTATGTTCAAATTGTTAAACATTTATTCATACCCACTGATCATGATCCATTTAATGTCTTGTGAGTATTTTGTTTAGTTCTTGAGGACAAGGGAGAAGTCTTGTTACTAGTAATCATGTGATGTTGAGTTAAGTTCAATTTATGATATTTATGTTGTGCTGTTATTTCTCTAGTGGTGTTATGTGAACGTCGATTACATAACACTTCACCTTTATGGGCTTAGGAAATGATTATGTATTTAATTTGTTTATAGTTGCTGGGAGAGGCGGTTTAGTACTCAGATGGGTGCGTGCGCACCCCCCCCGATTGCCGTCTGATCCACGAAGAGATGTGTGTAGTTTGTTGCATGTGATGTTGACCGAGCATATAGATGATTTCGTTAACTCCACTAATTTTTTTGGCTGGTAGCGGTTTGCATCGATGGAAAGGCAGGCTACCACAGTTATCAAAGGCATAAAAAGTTGATTCTGACAAAAAGGTGTGGGCCTATTCCGCCTCCCGTGATTCTTTCTTCCTTATCCTCTCCACTAGCCTCTAATTCTCGACCAAACTAGTAGCCGCCGCCAGCATCGAGCTCCCACTACAGCGCCGCCCTCTGCAGCTACTCCGGTTGCTTGCCGGTGTCCACGCCCGAGGAGTCCAGCACGCCGCGACCAGCCAGGACGCCATGGCCGGGGATTAAGTCCTCGCCGAGGCCAAGCAAGGGCGTCGGGGCCAAGGACCGATTCCTCATGGGCTGTTCCCCATGGCCGGGGATTGAGTCCGTAGATACGTTTCTTGTCAGGATGAGGTGGCCAGGCTGCCATTCGCGTCCTTGTCGACGCCGGCTAAGAGCGCCTCCGACACGGCTGTCGTTCGCGTCCTCTGCTCCCCCTCCTCGTCGACCTCTCGAGCGGCCCATTCCTATTGCGGAACCTGGTGGAGCTGGCGGGCAAGTTGAGCTGCGGCTGTTGGAGGCGGCGACTGGACCAGTTCTCCCGCACATTCCGTTGCCGACCGGACCAGTTCTCCCGCTCCTTCATTGTGCGCGACAGCCGTGTGGGGGTGGGGGGATCCCTCGCTGGCCGGTTCCCCGCAAGGAGGCGAGCTCCGCCTTGAGCGTGGTGCCATAGCACGGCTGTACGGGAACGGCGTCGTCGCCGCCTAGTGTATACGGAGCCCCGCGTCGGCGCCGCCGTAGACGCCGTCTTCTGGCGCCTCTGGGAAGGAGGTTGGAGGCGAGTGGAGGAAAAGGAGAGAGTCACGAGAGGATAAGGAAGAAGCAGCGCATGCCTATAGTGTGAGAGACGGGATACTTTCTCCAGAAGAACATGCATGCATGGTTGGCCCCACATCTGTCTACCGTCAGTCAATTAACAGGGGAGGAGCTTCGGTTTGTATTAATCTAGTTTGACCAAGGGGGACACATGTCAAACGAACAGGGGATGCGTACGCACCCATCTGAGCAGCGAGTCATTTCCGTAGTTGCTGGAGTGACAGAATATATAACCCTAGTTTACAAACTATTGCACAAGGGAATGTTTGGGCTATGGAGGTTAATGATATGGTTAGATTTATCTTAATTACTCTCAGGTATTTACGGGTACTTACAATGAGGCTTTAATCATAAGTATGTTGCTAGTCCAAGTAAGGACGATACATTAGCATAACACTTATAAAATTAATAAAAGTTAGTATCAGTGATACTTAGTGAAAGTAATTAACTTGGCAACATTCTCATGTGTCCTCGGGAGCGCTTTAATCCTCGTAAGAATCACAACCGGCTTTTTTTAGCACCAATAAGAATTGGGCCACTTGCTGCAATTTACTACCTTTTTGTTTACCTTTTTATAAAAGTTCTCTTGCTGATAAACCTATAAAATTCTCTTACAATATTTACAGTAAAACATTGCTGAAATCCACTTAACAATTTTTTCTGCTCCTCGTTGGATTCGACACTGTTGTTTATCGAAATGACCATATATAATAGATCCAGTGATCAAGGTAATGTTGCCCTTTATGGTGGTGCACCCTGGTTAGTTTTTGCCATGTCCGCTTTGATACTAACCTTTGATCTCTATATGCATTCATGAACATTGTTTGTTTGTTTTTTGTAGGGAATATGCCACAAGAAGAGGTGTATTTTTTAAGCGGTCTAGACAAAGAACCCTTTGAAGTTTGATAACACTTCCTTCACACGGAAGTAAGTTGGGCTGGATGAATCGGGTCAGCCTGCACATGTAGGAGAGGAGTTGTTATAAGAACTATTTTTCAATGGAATTATCTGTAGACAAAAATTGATAGTTCTGGAACCTTCATGCGCATGGGTATTCCGTTCAAAAAAAAAGAACCTTCATGGGTATTTTATTCAATATAGAAGTATTAAGGGAGAAGACATTTTTCGTATGGCGAGCAAACTACTTCATTTTCTAGCATAAAAGATTCAGGTGTGCTATCACTTCATACTAGCAGGCATTGACACCAAATCGATTCTATTCATGAATTGTTGCAGCGCTGTTTTGGGTAGCACCCGTGTCTGTTGTGCGTATTTTGGTCAGATGATGTCCTGTAATGATGAAAAAATGATGAAATTTTTAACCCATACCAAGTTGCCACTAGATTTGATCAAATAGATCATTCTTATCATCTAGTGTTACTCCTATAGACCCATTAGGAAAAACTGCTTTTCCGAAATGGCTTTCTTGGTATACTGTGGCATACTCATAAGTACTTACCCGCTTGCGATGTCATCATGTGAGTACAAAAATGTATGTTTCGAATGTCCTTGACGTATATTCTATGAATTTGGGAGTTGTAAAGTTCAACCAAATCTTAGAAATGTTTTGCGATATTGTAATTTTCGTAATAGAGAAACATCAAATATGGCAAAACCTATGATCTCAACTACTGCCGGTCAAATTGAAGATAAAAATGTTTGGAAACACATATGGTCTTGCTTTTGTGTACCACTGCAAGCATTTCTGGCAACAAATCTACCGTAGTTTTCTAGGGAGACATCGTCTTACTAAGCTCTTGTTGAAATTGCATCTCTCAATGACATTTCAATACAAAATAATCCTATGAAAAGTTCTCTTGCTGATAAACAACCTATAAAATCCTCTTGCAATATTTATAGTAAAACCTTACTGAAATTCATTGAAAAATTATTTTTGCTCGTCGTTGGATTCGACACTCTTACTTATCGAAATGACTACGATATATAGATCCCCTATACTTACAGGTCATCGGTGATCAAAATATTGTTGCACTTTATGGTGGTGCATCCTGTTAGTTTTGTTCAGTCCGCTTTGATACTAAACTTCGATCTCTATATGCATCCATGAACATTGTTTGCTTATTTTTTTTTTTGTAGGGAATATGCCACAAGGAGAGGTATGTTTTTAAGTGGACTAGACAAAGAACATTTTGAAGTTTGATAACGCTTGCTTCACGCGGAAGTGAGTTGCGCTGGATGAATCGGGTCAGCCTGCACATGTTGGAGAGGAGTTGTTATAAGAACTATTTTTCAATGGAATTATCGGTAGACAATTTGATGTTCTGAAACCTTCATGCATATTTTATTCAATATAGAAGTATTAAGGGAGAAGACACTATTCGTAGGGCCAGCAAACCACTTCATTTTTCTAGCATAGGAGTTTCAGTTGTGCTATCACTTCAGGCTGGCAGGTATTGACACTGAATCGATTCTATTCATGAATTGTTGCAGCGCAGTTTTTGGTAGCACCTATGTTTGTTGTGTGTATTTTGGTCGGATTGCCCTGTAATGCTGAAACTTTGAACCCATACCAAGTTGCCACTAGATTTAATCAAATAGATCATTCTTAGCATTTAATGTTACTCCTTTGGACCCATCAGGAAAAACTGCTTTACTGAAATGGCTTTCTTGGGATAATGTGGCACACTCACAAGTAGTTACGCACAACGAAAGAAAAACTCAAAAGTAGTTAAAGACTGATATCTTGAAATATTTGACTATTAATGAAATGACATTAGTACTAGCTTCTGTTTAATTCTTCAACCCAATTTAGTTTTATTATGGTGAACCTACACTGATGTGTCCAGAATTGCTTTTGGTGATTAGTTCTCTTGCGATGTCATCATGTGAGTCAAAAAATGTATGTTTCGAATGTTCTTGACGTATATTCTATGATTTTGGGACTTGTAAAGTTTAACCAAATCTCTATAATGTTTTGCCATATTGTAATTTTTGTAATAGAGAAAGTTCTCAAGGTAAAACCTATGATCTCAACTACCGCGGTCAAATGAAGATAAAATGTTTGGAACATACGGTCTTCCTTTTGTG
Source organism: Puccinellia tenuiflora (assembly GCA_012064385.1). Classification (NCBI taxonomy): domain Eukaryota; kingdom Viridiplantae; phylum Streptophyta; class Magnoliopsida; order Poales; family Poaceae; genus Puccinellia; species Puccinellia tenuiflora. The sequence goes on along the minus strand of QRDG01000158.1, from coordinate 584,843 downwards.
TACCACTGTAAGAGCATCTCTAGCAGACCCCGCAAACACGGCCTGCATCGCCTGTATGCGGTTTTTGGCGAAAAAATGGACCAGGGTAGATCCCGCATAGCCGCCAAAACCGCAAATTATTTTGCAGGCGTCGGCAACCGCGGCTCTGAAAACCGCACAAAAGCAGATTTTGGTGCCCTATGCAGGCCGGTCTGCATCGCGTGCGAGGCGTCGGTGCGAAGGGAAAAATCTCGCGCGAAGGAACGTTCAGTCGCCCCTTCCGCGAGCAGCGCCGCCGCCGCCGCGCGCCGCCGCAGATCCCGGCCACGTCCGACCTCGCCCCCCGCGTAGGAGCGCCTCCGCCGGCTCGCCGCACCGAATCGCCGCTCGCGGGTGGCCGTCGGCGACCCAATCGAGCGATTCCCGCCCGCGATTCGAGCGCCGCCGCCGTCGCAAGGTATGCTTGTTCTTCGGCTTGTTTGACCATTTCTCGCCGGCCTTCGCCCACCTCACTCGCGGCGCCTTTGTAGATGCCGTTGAGCCCCGCGGCGCTGTTTTTAATGGAGGATTCATCGGACTCCTCCGACTCCGACATGGACGAGCTGCTCGATGACGACATGGAGGACACGGTGGTGCTTGTCGCCGCGAAGGAGCTCGCGGACAGGCAGAAGAAGTTGCGGGGCGGCTCGAAGGTCGGCCGCCTTTGCATTCCACGCAACCGCAAGCTCGGCAACGACCTGTTGATGCGCGATTACTTCGCCGAGGTACCGACATATCCGCCTCATCTTTTTCGCCGCCGGTACCGAATGCGGCGATCTCTTTTCAACAAAATTGTGCGAACTTGCGAGACAAATACTCGCTATTTCAATCGCAAGCGCAATGCCGCTGGATTGTTAGGTTTGATACAATTTGTTTAATTATTCGGATTTGAACTCTTGTTGTAATATGGATTATTGTTGAATTGTGTGCTGTTCAGAACTATGAATTATTATGTTTTATTCTGTTATATTATGCATTAGAAATAAACTATGTTGCATAGAAATGTTGAAATGTGCAAAAACCATGTTTTGCAGTCTAGTATACAGGTTTCGTGCGTGCTCCGGCCGAGCAGATCCCGCATGCGAAAACCGCATAACAGCATATTCCAGCAAATTTCGGCCTGCATATCGCGTTTTTCGCGGCCACGCGCGTATGCGGTTTGCGGTTTGCGGGATCCGCTAGAGATGCTCTAAGCATTTCTGGCAAAAAAATCTACCGTAGTTTTCTAAGGAGACATCATCTTACTAAGCTCTTCTTGAAATGCCTCTCTTAATGACCTCTCAATAAAAAATAATGCACAACTGGCATATTTAATTGCTAGTCTTTGATAAAAAAAAATTGGAAAAATATTGGGTTGATTGGTAGCTTGAGGAGTAAACATTTCAAGTATATAAAATAGATATACTTAAAAACATGCAAGCATCAGATTAAGCAGACGAGCGAGCAGAGTATACACACAAGCATTTAATCAGAACTCCATTGTTTGTCATGGATCTCTTCTACATACAGATCGAGTCTCCGAATAAACACACAGCAAGAGATTATCGCGATACAAATGAGGCGAGGCGTTTCGTACGTGCACCGCACCGCACGATCAGGTCCGCTTGACGGGGTCGAAGTTGGAGACGGCGACGACGGCTCCGGCGATGCCCGCGAAGACGACCCCGCCGGACACGATGCTGAGGAGGAAGTTCTTGAGCGACGGGGACAGACCCGGGGACGCGGCCTCCGCGACCTCGGGCAGCACCAGCGCGGCCGCCACGGCAGCCGCGGTGAGCCCGGCCGTCAGCTTCTCCTGCACGGACGCCGCCGACGACGACGCCCTGACGGCCGTCATCCTCGCCGCGGGCCTGCTGCCAGCCCTGACGACCGGCAGGGGCCGGAACGACGTCGCCTTCTTGAGCCCGGCGACGGACAGGGGCGCCGCGACGGCGGACAAGGACGCGGTGGCCATGGCGCGCGTGCGTACGTGTGGGTGGGCGGCGGCGGGCTGGCGTCTCCTTGGCTGGCTGGCTGGCGTGAGGTGTGTGGGGGACGGGATGGTTGGCGCAGAGAAGGTTAAAGTAGGACCTGGTGGAGGCGGAGGGGAGATCGCGGCGTGCCAGGTCGGCGCGGGAGTCCGACGTGGGGAGCTCTCGGCGCGCCGTTGCGGGATAAGCTTATCCTCGGAGGAGCCATGTGGCTGCGATCTTTCAGCTTTGGATTTCCAGCTCGGGATCTGATTGGCTGAGAGGTCCCCCCGTCTCTCTGTTTTTCAGCTCGGGTAACGCGTGAAAGTGTGAGCAAGCGAGGAGAATTTGTTTCTGGGACGTGTTTGATTTGATTCGGTTCAATTTTTGCTCCGCAAATTTGTGTTTTTCAGGGATTTTCTCATTGGTAAATACGTGGGTGCACCCGGTACCGTGTGGGTTTGCCTTTTTCGTGTTGAAAGGAAAGACCGTGTACGCTTACGATTTACTCCATTCGTTATAACATGAATTACTTACGAACTGAAATGAGTGCACCCGGTACTCATTTTAACGTGAGTTATATACGAACTGAAATGAGTGAACGAACACGGTACACACATCTATTGGTCCATATAATGCCATTCAAGAAAAAACTAGGAAATCTTATAATTCGAAATAGAGGGGGTATGTTGTACATCTTCCCACTTTTCTTTAGTTTTATGTGTGTGGACCACGAAACTGTAAATACTTGTTGTACAATGTGTTTGGATATGTACTAAATCCAACAATTCATATTTTATTTTCACAACATGTAAATGTGTCTTTGTTCATTTTCTCACGAATGGACTAACTTTATTGGTACAAATACAAAGTACATCAGCTTGAGTGAAGGAAAACAAATATCATCACCAAGGAGAATGATCCATGATAAAAGTAACATGTATATCAAGGTTATTTGAATTCATCGTATATGGTTTCATATCTTGTATCTCAGCTTTCCACCACGACTCTAGTGAAGAAATTTACCGAATACCTAGCTTGCACAAGGTGGACTAATCCTAAGTTGTCCACCCGAATAGGAAAGAATTTAAGACTATTAATCGCATTGTGGCAAGAGATGCACCTTTGAAACATGTTGTCAAACCATTATTTCGACATGGACGTGTATGTGAAGATGACCATAACCATAGGACATAAGAAGGTACCTTGACATAACACATTTGACATCTTCACTGCCACCACCCCCAAGTTAGGGTTGGAACGTCATATAGCAATTCGTGGGGATCAATGATCCCGAGACCAAAATACCATTGAAGTCGGTTGCCTTGACCACAACCACTCCATGATGGAAATAGTGTCGGGAAATTTCATTCCGAGCGATGTTGTCTTAATCATCGAGACACCGACACTATGAACACATCAACCCAACCCAGTTTAAAACAAAACTACACACCAACATAGATCGCATATATTCCTCCTAATGTAGAGGTCGATGGAAAGGAAAAAACACTGGATAAGAAACGCTAGTTGTCCCAAGCGGTGTTTTAATGTGCATTTCGTAGCAAACAATATGATCTTATCATTTTTCAACCACGGTAAATTATATCGATAACACTAAAATAATACGAACAAGGATCCCTGGTAAAACCAAAGTTATATAAATGTACTTCGAAGTCATTGTCTCTAGTTTCATGTTTCGTATAAATTTTCTCATGCTTCCGGTTGAAAAAACCTCACAATACCATCACTAATCTCAAAAGCTTTAAATAGTTGCACCCTCACTTAAAGAGGTGATAACTTAGACCGTTGAGTTCATGAGGGCTTTTGTTATGCAAATCGAGCATGCATATGTTTGCAGGGACATAACTTTATTGAATTCAATTTCAATAGTGTAATTGAGGTTGATGACTCGTGCGGGTGTAGAAAACTTTTGTGGTTAGCAAATAAATAAAAAAAGAGGTTATTTATACGTTTTTCCACAGGAAGCATGCAGAAAATGAATTCAAGATGCACCCGGTGCTCAACGTCCATATTCTGGATTAGCCCATGCTTTTTTTTGTTTTGAAATTAACACGCACTTTATTGATCACAGACCATCATGCAGAAAAATGAATATTCAATATGCACCCGGTGCTCAACGTCCATATTCTGGATTAGCCCATGTTTAGTCCATGAAGCCCTATGCTCCTCTTGGGCTTGGTAGCCTGGAGGGAAAAAATGGTGAAGCTGAATGGTCAACCAGTCGCATTCGTGCAGACCCCCACTCATCCCAGGCCGCCCACCGCACCGACGAGGCGACGACGGCGGCGAGCCATGTCCGCCGCATCGCCTGAGCCGCCGGAAGCCACCCGCGGAAGCCTCATACCTGTTCTGCCCGACGACCTGGCCATCCACTGCATCGCGCTCCTTCCACGCGCCGCGCACCCTTCCCTCGCCCCAGTCTCCCGCGCTCTGCACGCCCTCCTTTGCCGCCACCCGGAGCCCCTCCTCGCCGCCCGGCGCCGCCTCCACCGCTCCGACCCCCACATCATCATCTCCGTCCGGCCACCCTACTCCGCGTCCCCTCGCTTCTTCCTGCTGCTACCGCATCCCGGATGGCCCCCTCTGCCTCTTCCCTCCCCTCCGATCCCCGTCTCTTCCTCCTCGGCGGTCGCCGCCGCCGGGCACCGGCTCTTCCTCGTCGGCGGATCCGTAGCCGGGATCCCCGCTCCGTCCGTGCAAATCCTGGACACTCGCACCAGATCTTGGTCTATCGGCCCGCGCCTCTCCTCTCCACGAGAGTTCGCCGCCGCCGCGGTCCTTCCCGGCGTGCTATTCGTCGCCGGGGGCTGTGTTCCGTCGTCCCCCTTCTGGGCGGAAGCTCTCGATCTTGCTTCCCCGTGCGCCAAGTGGTCCCCGGTCCCCAGCCCGGACCACCTCCGGGAGAAGTGGATGCACGGCTGCGTGTCGCTCGCCGGGAAGGTCCTTGCGGTGGCCGACCGCGGCGGCTTGTTATATAATCCGGCGGCACCACCTGGCGAGGCGTGGGCGCCGGTTTCTCCGGTCCTTGACATGGGGTGGAAGGGTCGTGCTGCTGTTGTCGGTGGAATCCTCTACTCCTACGATTACATGGGGCAGGTCAAGGGCTATGACCCGGACACTGATGCCTGGAACGCGGTGGAAGGGTTGGAGAAGGAGCTGCCGAGGTTCCTATGTGGCGCCACTCTTGCCAATGTCGGCGGTCTGCTCTACCTGGTTTGGGAAGGAAAGTGTGAAGCGAAAACTAGTAATGGAGAAGGCAAAGCGAAGGGCATGGTGGTGGTTGAATGGGCTACCATTGAGGTGATGAGGGCCGATGAGGGACGGTTAACTGGGAAGGTAGTATCCAGGGATACTGTTATGTTCACAGACATGCCGAGGGGGTCAGCAATCACACATTGCATTGCTTTGGATCTATGACATGGTTGCTGCGGATGCAGAAAATGAGCACGCATTTTTCAAAAGGTAGAATATGAGTTGTTGATTGTTGTAAATGCGTTTTTGTGCTGATTTCTTACTAGATTGAATGACTACTACAGTAACTAGCAATATTTATATTTGGCTTGATTGCTGTTTCAGGTTCACTGTGGTCCGGGGAGACTTGAAAAGCTCAGTATTGTGCACTGCAGTCTAACATCTGCGAGGAATGCTTCACTGGAGGTAGGCATATGTTTTAAGCATAGCAATAGAGTCCGTAAATATGTGGAATAATGAACTTTTGTATCGGTAATGGAGGCAGGGAGTGCATTATTAGAGTTGAATGTGACTGTTTATCGGTTTTGTATGAACTGGTACGGTCATAACTTGTAGTTTAGTATGAAGTTGATTTATGTGAAGATAATCCGTCGTGTAGCTTGGCCTGATCACATGCGAGGTAGGGCATTGCTGATGAGCTAGTGAACTGGCGATGCATTTTGATTTCAGTTTCGTCTTACGATCAACATTGTGTAATGTTCAAGAAAGGTTGGTTTTGTCAGTTTTTGGAAGTAATTTGACACGTAAAAGCAAGATTGGCAGTAATGTTGGTTATGTGAATCTTGTTTCCAGTTAAGTGCCTTCTAATATCGAACGTTGACATACTTGACATAGTGTTGGGTTTGAGTAATCAAAGATATAAACCTGCAATTGCAAGGATAGCTTATAGCATGAAGCTCATGAGATTATACGGTGTGTTTTGTGCCACCATTGAGACCATATTGCCCCAAATCATGGATCACATCCTGACATCGATTAGTGAGGTCAAATGCATCGTTTCGGTAGCAACAATGATTATTATACCATAATAAAGATTTCCTCACAAGATGTGTACTTAGCACTGAACCAGACCACTCATCAATGAAAGGACCGTCATCGCCGAACTTGAAGCCGTGCCCAAAAGTTGTTGGCATCACAACCTGATGAGTTCTTTTAACTAGTTATAGATTCTGGGGCCTAAGGCCTTGTACTAGTTAGTTGCTACTCCCTCCGTGTCTTAATATAAGATGTTTTAGACTATCATGTACTCCGTACAAATTTTGTCACGTACAAAATATTTTGGAGTTTCCCGTTTTACCCTCCCGCAGACCACTCGCTCTCCCTCTCGTCCTCCCCGCCGTCGCCGTCCGCCCCCGCTGCCTCTCGCTCTCCGGCTCCCCACTGCCCTCGCCGCCTCCCCCCACCACCCCCTTTCTCTCCACCACACTGTTTCCTCTCAAGCACGAATCGGCCAAATACTGCAATTTTATCGCCGGCGACGAGCTTCTGGGCGACGCCAGTGCTGGATCTACGGCGTCAGCGTTGGATCTGCGTGCGCCGGCGGGGCGGCCGAGGTGGCTGTGCGGTGGTGCTGGTCCGCGGCGAGAGAAGGGAAGGACACGTGCCGGAGTTCGTGTTCCCGGCGCACGTGGGGATGCTCACCGCGGCCGTGAGCCTCAACGAGATCCCGAGTACCTGGTGCAGTTCACCAAGTACCACTGCAGCGGCTGGTGCGGACGCGTCACGACGGAGCAGCCCTCACCTACGCCGGCGGCAAGCGCGTCCTCCCCTCCTCCCTCCCCTCCTCCTTCCCCATCTCCAGTACGGCGCCCGACGGCTACACGGGCAGACTTGATGTGTGCCCCAGAGAGGTTGAGCTCTTGCCCGCGTCCACGACCAGTGCACTCCTACCCGGACCTCCTCCTCCTTGCGCAACTCTGACCTGTGAGGAATACTTGATTCCTGCTCTTGTTAGCATAGGGCTGATTCAGAGAAGTAGTTACACCTTAACACTACTGCTACTGTACTGAAAATACTACTGCTATTGACAGTAGGAAACTTGCAAAATATTCTTGACGTGGAAACTTTCAATTTATTATGTTGCTAGAGTATTTCTCATATTTCTGTGGAGTAGGAAACTTTCAATATATTTCTGACATATCATTCATTTGTTGTTTCGCCATGAGCATTTCTCAGAATACGCACGAGGCCACAAGCTAGAATATTTATTCCTTGCTACTTTGCTAGAGTATTGATGGCCCGAATAATTTTTCTGTCCCAGACCATGAGCAACTATGGTGCCACATGACCTTCTTGCATCTGTATACAATATTCCTGTCTATAATTAGTGAACAATATTGACAAGAGTATTTACTGCTTTATACATTAGTTTTGCTGCATATAACTACTCTATACACTAGTGAACAATATTGACAAGAGTAGTTACCCACTAAATGTGCACTAGTGCTTTACTGCATAAGGAGTAGTGGCCAAATCAATCAGCTCATCTTCAGTTCTTGCTGCAGTTCTTGTTTGATTGAGCTCGACTAATCCTTGTTGCGCAACCATTTATTTGTCACAGGCCTCCTGTGATGCTCTTGTACCCCTTGTACGCGTCGGTGCAGGCCATGGAGAGCCCGTCGAAGCTGGATGACAGAGCACTATCAGTGGCTCGCCTACTGGATCCTCTACTTCTTCGCCACGCTCGTGGAGATGGGAGGAGAGCGCTTTTGGACCTGGGAGGAGACGACCTTGGAGACGAGGACCTGGGAGGAGACGACCTGGGAGATGAGATGAGGACCTGAGACCTGGGAGACGAGGATATGGTCGGCGAGGTGGATCTGCTGGGTGAGATGGGCGAGGTGGGCTGGGATTGTTGTTGGGGGCGGCGAGGTGTTCGCGAGCCGCGATGGGAGATTCAAATTGTTCTAGCTAATCGTTTTTTCTCTTTTTTTTTGCTTTTCCTGGAATCGATGGGCATACATGTAATTTTCGCACTTTTTATACCTTGTCGGAAAACTCTCCAGCGTCTTATTAAAAGTTAAAACACGGAGGGGCGTAACCTCTAACACTTAGAAATAACTTGTTAATGGAATAATAATAATAAATATATGCAATGGGGCAACCGTCTTGCAAAATTAGCCTGTTTGCATGGCATGAAAGTATAATTGGTTTGTTTGGGTCTGGATTAAAGAAGTGACATTAAATGTCTCATGCAGAACTAGTGGATCCAGTGAACAATTCTTCTGTTCTGCAGGACTCCCCCACTCCGGTAGAACTATGCATCAAGTCTCGGTGCTCCTCTCCTTGGTGCTCCTCTCCTTCTCCTTCGTAACGCCTGTATCATCAATGTAACAAGGTTATCGTCAGCTCAAATTAGTACAACAATTTGCCTAAGCAGCCCTGGAACACACCAGCTAGAGTTTAACAACAAATTTGTGCACTAGCTAGGCATGAGTAAATCCTCACCCCAGCTGCCGGTAGGTCCATAGCCTTGTCATGCGATCAATAATCCTCACTTGGAAGCTTGTCAACACAGCTGTCATGTAAGCCTTCATCGTCTCCGGCCCAACACGAGGAGAACGATGAGCTCCGGAGAACTCGGGAAGCTTTACCACAAGATAACCAGTTTCCTCTTTCCAGGTAGAGAACTCAATTCCATAAATAAGGTTGTCATGGTAGAAGCCATTGTAGGCTAGCTTTGATATGGACAGGGTGTCACATGTCGGTGCGCGCGCGGCCGTGTTATGCAAAGTACATACTTAACGAGTATAGTTTCTGTTACACTTAACATAATTCAATATATATATATATAACAACAAAATATTCACATAAAACTTTAAGTGCATCGTTCCAATATACTTCCACTATTTTGCAATAAAAACTATGAAACATTTTTGTTGTTGGTGCGACTTCTTTTAAATAAACCTTTCATTATGTTGAGTGTCTAGATGTGAGAAAAATAAATTAGAACACAAATATGTCCGTAGATTAATTTGTTGCATATATATAGGTGAATAGAAATGTATATGTATATCTTGTGGTTCATTTGAATATAACCGAATATCCTCACAAAGAACTCTTAATGATAATGTCTAACATCTGTGAACTCCACGCGTTGTAAATGTGAACTTCTACAATACTTGTAGAATCAGCTATTGTACAATACTTTTGAACTTCCCGCCTCACATCTGTGAACTCCACGCGTTGTAAATGTGAACTTCCAGACGCAACATATTGATTCCCTACCTTCACGGAAAAAAATTCTAGAGCGATTTTTGATCCGCTTATCGGAAAGATGCATGCGATATACCGTTGGATAGCTATGGAAATTACGAAACTTTTTCATTTTCACAGGTTTTCGAAATTAGTTACGGTTTTTAAAAAATTTCAAATATACTAACACTTTTTTCGCGACCGTACAATATTTTGGTCGCCATTTGCAAACCGTTAATCGGATTGATGCAAATGATACGCCGTTGGAAAGGTATGAAAAATCCGCAACTTTGTTATCTCAGGATTTTTTTCGAAATTCCTTACGATTTAAGAGAAGTTTTAAATATACATAATAATGTTGTTCTGGAATTCTCGTTTTCTCTGGACTTCCAAAGAATCCGAAGTGAACTTCCGACGAGTTGATATGTGAACTTCCAAACAGAACATACAGTATTTTGATCGTATTTTTCAAACCGTTAGGCCGATTGATGTAAATGATATGGCCTTAGATAGCTATGAAAAATGTGCAACTTTGTTATCTCTAACCATTTTTCTAAATACCTTATGGACCTTCAATATCTTATACAACGAACTTCTCAAATTCACCGAGTGAACTCTAGTTTTTCTGTAGTGTTTTATTTGTATGATCTGGGTGGATTTCAATATCTTATGCAACCGGAACTTCTGGTCATATTTTAATTTGTATGATTTTCCTACTCGAATCACCTCTAAACTTCACTCGTCACTGCACTAAACTTTCCAATATATGTTAGTAAACTTCCTGTCTGTTTTTTATTTGTATGTGTTTCATACAAGAACCACTTCTAAGCTTCACCCGTCACGACAGTGAACTTCGGGCTGACACGTAATTGAACTTTATATATAAATTTCGCAAATGAAATTTTTAGCAGACCATCTTTTCTTCGAACTTCTTGTGAATATGTACGTGAACTTCATATAGTTTTTAATTCCAAAAGTGAACATTCAAATAAAGAAAAGCGAACTTCATGACAATATGTTTTATTTTATTTTATTTTTGCTAATGATTTTGAAATTTCCATCGATAAACAAAGTGAACTCCACGCGCTAGATGAGTTGAACTCAAAAGATGAACTTCGCTAGCTGTTTTGGTTTTTGATTTTCATGGGTGTTGTGAATTAAAACCATTGTTTGCGCTCCCACCATATAGCATAGTGATAAATAAGTGATCTTCCTATTAACTTTAATTCAAACTTTGGTTGCTTTTATTCAAAGTCATATCTATCTGAACTACCTATTTTTCTCTATGTGAACTTGGGAACTAGAAAAATCAGAATAGCCCAAATATATTCATGCGCACTCGGGTACTCTGCCTCGAATACGCTGATGGCACAATATTGGAGCAGCCGCAAGTTGACTCCTTCGGCAGATGAAGTGGACTCCGATCTCTGCCAAGCCCAAGAGCGTGGACGGGAGGTGCGTATACACAAAATCATACAGTATGCCCAAAATCGAAGTGAACCGCGAAATACACAATAAGATGCGTATGCCCAAAATCATACAGTATGCACAAAACTGTTCGAAATAGAAAAAAGTCGGGAGAGAAAGGGACAAGCCAATTTTTTCTATGAACTTCATATGTTCATCTCTCTAAACTTCGGTACAATCTATTTCTGCACTTCACCTATCGCAGCGCTGCAAGCCATACATGCCAAGCAGAAGACATGGTGACATCTTCGAAAGGGAAATCCGGGTTCGCCGCACGGTGGACTCCCATGGCGGCTCGGGTGAACTTCAATTGCCGTGGTGGTGGGATGGGCCGCGTACGCAACAGCTCACGGACGAGCGCGGCACGGCACCGCCCCCAACTAGGGAGGTAGCGACGGGGAACCGCGGCCATGTCAACGCCGGAAAGATGAGGGCTGCACGCGCCGGCGAGTGGAGGAGCACGTCACGCACCTCTGGTCGTCCCCGTTGCGGAGCAGCGGTACCGCTATCTCGGAGGAGAGGGGGTTCTCACGCGTCAACGGAGGAGAACCATCGGCTGCCTATCGGCCTGTTTTGGAGAAGGGCACGGCCTCCATCTCCGGCGAGCAGGTCCAAGAGCTCCGCCACGGTGGAGAACGACGGAGGTAGTTCGAGCAGGGGGTCGGGCCCTCACGGGGCGGCGAGGTTAGGGGCCCTCCCGGGGACGGCGGGCGGTGCACGTCGGCCGGAGCAGGAAGCCGGCGGCGGGGAAGAGAGCCGTTTGGCGAGTAGGTGGAGCGCGTCTCATGGGACGGAAGGGGAGCTCAGCCGTCGACGGCGGTTGGGCGAGTAGAGCAGAAGGCGGCCGGGGTCGTCTTCAACCTCGATGGAAGCCGGGCTGCGCCATCCAAGTGCCGAGGCGGGGGAAAGCCAACGGGCTCGACGGCGCCGCGGTGGGTGCTGGTGCGGCTGCGGGCTGGGGTGGGTGCGGCAGCGCGCTAGGCTGCCGTCGATGTCCCGTTATTGGGCAAGAAGGCAGGTGGTTTGGACGGGTCGGAGCCATGGAGGAGTTGGTCGTGTGTGGTGAAAGGCAGGTGGAGAGAAGGATAAGGTTTGGATAGGGAATTGGTTTTCTACAGGCAGGTGGTTTGGACGGGTCTGGTCGATCGGTCGTTTCTCAGGTGGGCAGTGGGCTGGAACCGGGATAAGAAACTAAATGGTTTCGGGTGGGTTGTAGAATAACTATTCTACAATCTCTTAAGAGGGGTTGTAGAATAGTTCCACCCTATATATATATATATTATTGTTGTTTCTAGAGTGTATGGCCTCTATCTTAGATACATGTGTTAGTAAATAGGAAGAGAACGTCACATAGTGCCATCAACCACAACACATGGAACACGAGAACATCACCAAAACAAAGATTTAGCAATCACGCCATCCATATGACCACATAGGCCGCCGCCATCGAAGAAGCCGGGTCCCCCCCCCCCATCGCCGAACTCCTGCAGCATCATGAGATGACGTCCCAATGAGCATAATGCAGCAGAAAATCATCGGTTGACCGGTTGCAGGCTACCGTGCTACCACCTAGCAACAGGCGCAGGCAGCCACCACCTCACCGACGGTCCGAAAGAAAAGAGGCATCAACGACCTCAGCACAGCTGGTCTCTTCAACCGGTACAACCTTCAAAAACGCAAGAGGGACTGCGACCACAAGCACCGTCATATCTCAATCCCGAGGGGTTTAAGGTTCCCTCCGGAGTTGCCTCAGACCGGGGTATGAGCAGAGCATCAGATGCGATTCACCGTCTTGTACCTACACAATCCCCAGCCGTAACCGGAGTCCCACAATCGCACTTTGCCACCACTCTCCTGGCCCGACCGCTAAACATCAGGACGGGCTTTTCCTTTCATCTATCTTGGCATAGGATGTTTCAAGCTTATTACGGCATCTAAAAGCTACACACGTTTGGGCCCTTAATTTGACCAACGAAATATGAGTTGTACGCGGCAAAAATTACATCAGTGAACTCATTTTTGGAAAGAAGTGTAATGTTGTACATAACTCATATTTCGTGCAATCAAATTGGTTATCTCAAGAAACATGGATGAGTTATAAACTGAAAAGGAAGGACTATATGCAAGCAACACATGCTTTATCTCTAACAGAAAGAGGGTCAGAATAGAACTTGTAAAAAGGTGGAAAAGTGGAAGAAGAAACAAATGAACAACATCCAGTCACTAGTCCATCCGTCCATCCATCCATCCATGGGTCACGTATGCATGGTTCTTACTTGCAGCAGCAGCAGCAGCATTAGCAAAGCTACACCGATCTCCTCCTCCGTATGACGACGTACGCTACTTAAAACAGCCTACACACTTAACTGTGTATCGATCGATCATCTTTCCCTATTACAAAAGGTATAAGCACGAAAAAAGAAGCACACTACTCGGCGACGTCGGGTTTCTTCTGGTCGCCGAAGATGCGGGTGCGGAAGTCCTGGACCATGAGCGGGAGTCCCTGGGTGAGCGGGATCTTGGGCTCCCACCCGAGCAGCTCTTTCGCCTTGGTGATGTCCGGCTTGCGCTTGTGCGGGTCGTCGGCGGTGTTGGCCCTGAACTCGATCTTGGCGTTGGGGTCGATCACGTCCTGCACCACCTTGGCCAGCTCCAGCATGGTGAACTCCCCCGGGTTCCCCAGGTTGAACGGGCCCACGTGCTCGCCCTCCATCAGCTTCATCAGCCCCTCCACCTGCACGTCCACAGGTCGTTCCCCAGGAAAATGTTAGCTAGACACTCGACACTGGTAAAGAAAACCAAGAGAAGATTCACATCGATTTTCTCATGTGCCTGATGGAACAGTGACCACTCATGCGTATATATGATGCCAATGAACTCGATCGTGCTCTCAACGATGACCTCTGCAGGTTGATGCCGCCGTGTGTCGTCGATCGGTAGCAACAGCGCACCGAACGGTTTGGAGCCACGCTAGGTAGCGGCACCTACCTATACATCCGTCGTGGTCCATCGTGCTCCTCGAGCCGCCAACCACTAGCTAGCTAGTGTTCCTCTACCTGCGCTAGCTCCGTTGTTGCCTTCCGTTTTAATTCCGTTGCTTCTATGGAAGCAGCAACGCAGTGCAGGAGGAGACCATCAGCCTCGATCGAGAGGCCCAGGGGCCAGGGCCAGGCACAGGTGCTGGTCGATCGAGCTGGTCTGTATGAGTACGTGTGGGCTTCCTAGCCTGAGAAGAGATGGTGGTACATGAAGTAGGCAGCTAGCGGCACAAAATTATTGTACCAATTAACTAACTCCACAGTCGCGTGCCGTTGGGAAAACGGACACCAGCTACACTACACACGATGAACGGACACCCAATAATTGGTGGCAGTGTTGCAACCAAGTAACTGTTCCAGGAGCTAGCACATGGAAATCAACGGCGAAATAGCTTCGTCAGATGTACGATGAGACAACCAATAAACACTGTGCTCTAGCAAGACTTAATTTAGCTTGTGATGAAAGGGAAAAGAGAGGGCCAGATGTCCAAGTCATGCAAGTAGACGACGTGTGTGCAACATATTAATTGGACCGTGGTATATGTGTTGGTACCCAGAGAAGAGAGAGGGATATCTTACCAAATCAGAGACGTATTGGAAGCTCCTCGTCTGCTGCCCGTCGCCGTACACCGTCAGGGGCTCCTTCCGAAGTGCCTGCATCCATCAGTCCACACATCAGTCCGGTGTCAGCATTAGAATTTAGCACTTGTTAACATCACGCACACCACATACATACACTAATCGCCTCGAGACATATTGCATTCTAAGCATCACCAGTTTCTTCATCATCTAACTAGCCGTGTACATGTGGTGTGTGTGACTTCCTACACGTGGTAATGTTATCATTTCTTCATCCACGCTTGGCATGTACTTTGTTGTGTAAATGTGCTATCTGGCTTGGTAACTAATTAAAGCAGGTTCTACCCAGGGGTTAGGTTTTGAAATTCAAAAGAAAAAATGAGAGTTGGAACGTGGTGTCCACTTGTCGAAGTTTCTCTATATCTGGTTAGTTTTTTAGCGGTAATTGACACTTGTTACATAGGCACATGATTTTGGACCTGGGGTGAATTAAACAAATCATCACTTTTGGTCCACTCGTTGTCCATGTCCTTCCTTTGCAAAGTCTATCATAATCAAACGGAATGACGAATCATCTAGCTTTGCAGGGAGTCGAAATTTTTAATAAATGAAAAGGCTAGGCGCGCATTGGAGAAGGTTTCTCCTTACCGTTCAAGGCTATTTTTTTGGAGCATGTATATGTCATAAGTGAAGGAGTCAAAAATCCAAGCTACACGTTATCACACATAACGTAAGGGAAACAAAAAATATCATAATAATGTAATAGTATACGGATTAGTAGTATAGGATGTGTTGGATGTGGCTCACCGGCTAGATGGAATAGAGGGTTTTACAAATTAGAAGATCGCAGTAAACTAACTATTGCTATCGTAGATCTAGATCACAATAAACTACTACTCCTACTAGACTATTGGTAGTAGTAGTAGTAGAATCCTAGCTATAGCTACGACCAAGGCAAGTAAAGCGGAACGACGGAGGTAACGCGGAAGCATGCACGCGATGGATGCATGGGTAGTTTCCTTTGTTAGGTTATCATATTACCTGAGCTACAAAGTTGCTGACGACCCGGCCATCGTCGATGCACATGCGCGGCCCGTAGGTGTTGAAGATCCGAGCAATCCTCACCTGCCAACAAACAAACAAACAAATTAATCCCCTTTTTAGTTACACTTAATTGCTCTGATTAGCTTAGTCTAATCGTTCATTTCATCCACTTTTTCGTCCACTAGCTTGCATGCAATACATAAGTGTTGTGCTTCTATAGGAAAGAAAATGGAATCGGATGCTTTCGTTTCCAGTAAAGTCGATCGAGGTTGGCAGGGGGGTGGAGTGGTGAATGATTAAAGTGTATCTTCACGAACCTCGAGGTTGGCGCCGCGGTGGTAGTCCATGGTCAATGTCTCCGCCGTCCGCTTGCCCTCGTCGTAGCAGCTCCGCACACCTGACCATGATCAAAGATTCATTATTCAAGCAAACGGAACAGAAGTATCTCTATGTAACAACCATTTCTGTCTCTTTCCTAGTATCATATACGAACAGAAGACGACGTAAGGTGGTGTATGTGGTCAGAACTTCAGAAGACGACTCGATCCACAGTTTGAAATGGCAATCTGGATCCACATGCGCACTACCTCTCTCTCCCGGAAGAATTAAAAGAACTGAATTTTCCACGGAAACTGCGACGAACGAACGGGGAAGAAGGTGATGAGTAACGGCGACGAACGTACCGATGGGGTTGACGTTTCCCCAGTAGGTCTCGACCTGCGGGTGCTGGAGGGGGTCGCCGTAGACCTCGCTGGTGCTGGTGAGGAGGAACCTGGCGCCGACGCGCTTGGCGAGGCCCAGCATGTTGAGCGTCCCGACGACGTTGGTCTTGATGGTCTTGACGGGGTTGAACTTGTAGTGCACGGGGGAGGCCGGGCACGCGAGGTGGTAGATCTGGTCCACCTCCAGCAGGATCGGCTCCACCACGTCGTGCCGGATCATCTCGAACCTCGGGTTCCCGGCGTGGTGCGCCACGTTCTCCTTCTGCCCCGTGAAGAAGTTGTCCACCACGATCACGCTGTCGCCGCGCGCCAGGAGACGGTCCACCAGGTGGCTCCCCACGAACCCGGCGCCGCCCGTCACCACCACGCGCAGGACCTTGCGCTTCAGGCCGAGAGGGACGCGGCCGCCGGCGCCGCCGGGCTGCCGCTGCTGCTCGTACGCCATCCGCGCCGCGCCGCCGTTGGAGTAGTGACGGGACACGAGGCCCACCGCCGCCAGGTGCGCCACGCTGCTCGATGTGGTGGTGGTGGTGGAGGGGGCGAGGAGGAGGAACAGGAGGGTGGCGATGGCCATGCCGACCAGGGCGAACGCCAGGCGCTGCTCGCCCAGCACGTACCGCAGCGACCGCGACACCAGCGGCTTGTTATTCCGAGGAGGCTTGGTCTCCGCCGCCGGCGCCGCGTACGCGCCGTCGGACCCCTGCGGCTGCGCGTCGTGGCCTCGGTAGGTCAGCTCGGAGGACGACGCCATGGCCGAGATCGCGCGTGATCGGTCGGTCGATGGATCGACCTCCGTGATCTCTCTCTGTCTCTCGGCTCACTTGGTGCGGGAGAAGAGGGGGAGGAGTGGCACGTATTTGAGGAGGATCGGAGGTTAGGTGGGCTTTGGGTGGGCCGTGCGATCGGATCGCGGGCGCCCACGTGGAGTCAACGAGCGCCCCTCGATGTGGGTGGATTCACCGACCCCCTGCCATCCGGTTGTTCCTGTCAACGAGCTCTCGATCAAATCAAGTTGCATTCATGCATTTGCCGACGGAGTCGTACTGAATCATTCAGCTAATTAACGTACGTTTTGTTTATGATTTGTCTCAAAACTCTCAATGGCAGCAAAGTGTACAAAGTTTTTCCATGGGCACATGCCTCATTGCAGGCTTCGAGGAAAGGAAGTACTAGTAGCTAGGCTGTAGAGTAAAAAAACAAACAAAGAATTCGCCATCGAAACAAGAGAAATTGCTAAGCTAATATATCGAAAGCCAGCAGTTGCCGGATCTTTCAAAAAGAAACAAGAGAAATTGATTGCCGAGTCGTTATCGAGGTGAACAGAAGCGGTGGCGGAAGGACCGTTTCCCTCGCAATCATTTGAACGGTCCTCTCAAAAAAAAAAAATCATTTGAACGCGTTCGGGCTCTAGCTTGGTGTTTTGTCAAAGTGATGGTTACTTGGCGCTCCGGAGAGGGTGCACCTCGTCAAAGGTAGGGTGGTCGGAAGATCTAGTCGGTTTTCGTGTTTGCAGGTGTGGTTTTAGATCTGACTCTTCCGATCTAATGATGGTTGTTGCTCTGGTCTATTGGTCTTAGCACGACCATTTCCTGTTTGTCTAATACAACAAGCTCTATCACAATAAGTTTTGCTCGCTCCCGATGATGGAGGGGCGAGGACTGTACATAGTCGTCGCCGGTTGGTCCAAAAATCTATTTGTAGTTTTATTACTTTCTAGACTCTTTGTACTAGTATGGATGGTTATTCACAGATTGGTGGAACTTTTTGAGAAAAAAACAGCGTTACTGCTCTGGCTCGAGCAGGCTTCGAAGGAAAATCACCAAACCATACGAATTAACAAAGGAAAACCTACTTGTGGTAGGATGGTTAGGAGAGTGGTTGTACCCTCGGGCCACCCAGAGTTCAAACCCCAGGTTCGACACTGTTGTTTCTCATTTAGACGGAATATTCTTCACTGAGAGGCGACGATTGTATCGACAACGAGCCGTCTGTGGTGACTTCGTCAATCTCAAGACTCGACCCGCCGGCTCAGTCTCTTGGAGGTGTTATAGGGATAGGGTATGCGTATGTACGTTCATAGTGTGAGTGTATGCATGTGTATGTCAACATCTACGTTTGTACTGTGTTTTAAAAATAAAGACAAAGAAAAGCTTGACCGGTGACCGAGATTATTTACAAGTAAATAATTGATCGACTCACTTGCCTGCTTGATCGAGCAAATGAAGTGCACCCGACGTGGGTTAGGATCCTAACCAGTATACTTAACTGTTCCAATCATGTGAAACTTCCATCACGCATGTTCCTCCAGACGATCGAGCCCTTGTGCTCTGTGCACGCGTTGCGTTCATTCCTGCAGTGCGTACGTAGTAGCTCTTCAGCATTTTTGTTCTCCAAATTGTTATTACGACTACTACCTGCAGGCTGCAGGCAAGACTTGCACGAATATATAATGCTACTCGATCCACTACTTTACTGATTGATTCGATCGCTTGGCCGGCTGAAATTCATCACTAAACCTGCAGGTTCCACTTGACCACTTCTGTAGGCTCTATGATCAGTTCATCGCTGAACCCTGCGCCAAAACTTTTCCACGGCTGAACGATGAGTTCACCGAATTTTCTCCTTCGACCGACGTTGTGGCGTCTTAGTAGTACCCTACCACTACTCCACTAGACACTTGTTAATCAATCAACGGCAAGTTTGGTTGTCTGCATCTCTGTCTGTTTAGGTGAAAAACAGGTCGTGCTATCGTACAGCTTCCTGCCAATCAATCGCTTGCCAACAAAAGCGTCGACCCGTTTCTTCTTCAGATGCTCCTCGTCCTGCATCCGCCGGAGCTATGACGCACGGAGTATGCATAACGGGACGGGACACAGTGTTTTGGGTAGTAGGTGTAGATGCACCCGTTGTGAAAAATATATTTTTAACCGAATTTAAAAATATTAAAAAAAATCAAACAAAAAATTCTGGGGTACACACATGAACATTCTATGTTTGTACAAAAAAATTTGGGAAAAGACATTTTTTATTGCCAGTGTAAAAAAGACAAAAAAGTTACGTACAAAGTCGTTTTGCAACGTCTGAAATTTGTCTTTTTTACACCGGCCACACAAAATGTCTTTTCGTCCCATTTTTTTGTACGAACGTAGAATGTTTATATGTATACCCGGAACTTTTGTTTGAATTTTTTTGATATTTTAAAATTCGATTTTTGGTTAGTGGTTGTAGATGCACCTATGAGCCGAAATGGATTTCCCTAACGGGAAGGCGCTACTCATACATCACAGTAGATTATTAAAGCCACAAAAAAAGTGCCCTGCAAATACTGAAAGTGCCTTCTAAAAGGAGGGGAAAAAACCCGCGGCCCTGATCAGGTGGTGTGGGTTTAATGCAGATGGAGCGCTCAGTGCACAGGTAGCGTCAAATCTGGTGAACAGTTAAGCAGGAGAGAGTGACACCCCAACAGAGTCATCATCAGTTTGGTAAGGTAATCAGAAAGTTTCATGAGTGACAAGAAACGACCTCGGCCTTTTTGTCCTCTTTCCGTAATTAACGGCGCCATCGTCTTGCTTGACAGAACGCTCTGTGCCTCTGTGGCTCACATCTCCAAGGACGAAGCTGTCCACGAGTGTTAGCTCGCGAGCTGTCCCTACTGCTGTGGAAAACCAAGACGAAAATTAAAAGTTTCTATTTTTTCTCCGGGAGTTTTCCGTACGTCACGGAAAAGTAGGCACCGGAAATTAGGTTTACACGATGGCGACACGCCGTCGACGATTCGTAGGTACGCCAACAACAGTAACGACTGAAACCATACCGTAGAGTCTGGAAAATTAGCCAAATAAGTAATACATAGCCAGTGTTCAGCAACAGTTCACCTACAAGCATCTTGTACTAAAAAAGACAATATATAGTTTGGTGTCACCAACATGGACAACAACACAACACAGCGTACGTCTTTCAGGTACACCCAGGGTGTAAAGAAGCACCCTGGCCTCGCCCTCATGTGCCATGTGTTTAATTTTGCTTTCTCGATCTAGTACTATGACTCTTGGTTTGGCAACGTTTGTTAGGTAGATGGGATCCTGGACCAGGCCCCAGCAGCCTCTTGGATCTTCTTCGTCGGCATGGTATCGTTCACATGTCATGATGCATCACTGCCAGATTCTCTTCTTCGTTTACAAAACTTGTCTGAACTTTGACTCGCACCCTGCCCTGGCTAGTCTTCTTCTTCTTGCTGCCAACACGCCCGATGATTCCGGGACCGACAGTACACGTAGACGATGACCGCCGACAGCGTCTGGTCATTACAAGCTGACAGAAAAAGGAAACGCAGCTTGAAAAAAGGATCCTCATTTTTCTTCTCTTCTGCGGTAGCTTTTTGCAGCTGCTAGCATGTGTGCCCTTTTGCAGTTCTGCTTCGTGATTCAACAATGTAAGAGCATCTCTAGCAGGGCCTGTATTCCCGCGACCCGTATCGGTCATGTGAGGGGGCCTGTATTCCGTTTTTACGGGTCAAAAACGCGTGCCAAATAACAGAGCCTGTATAGCAAAACTGTATAAAGGAATATTCCAGAAATATGCCAAATTGGCTCACTGTCAGTTTTTTTTCTTTTTTTGCCCTTC